>OU343220.1:268914376-268958000 GCA_910596185.1 Chrysanthemum makinoi
TTTACTTCTGACGAAGCTAAACTTTTTGAGGAATTATTGGAATATCAACTCAAAACTTCGAGTAAAGAGTCAGCTGAAAGGGCTAAGCGACCAAGAGACGACGATGATGCGGACAAGGATTCTGAGCTAAAACGAAAAAAAACTGGCGAATCCTCTTCTATGTGTGACACACGGTAAATTTCCACTAAAAATTTAACTGATGATTAGTAATTTATTATTACTAAGCCTAATTCATTAAGCATGCATAAGCTTTGCCTGAGCATTTGAGTAGATAACTCGCATACAATAAAAATTTCACCACACTTGTATTCATATCATTTATGAATATTTCATTTTGTCTTATAATTTAAATTATAAGACGAGAGGTTATCTCGTTTTCCCCAGTGACCGACACTGCACGCGTACCGACACTATGATAAGGACTAGATAAAACAAATAACAAATGGCCGCGACATGGAATATTACAAAGATAAAAATATTTCAGACACGTAACAATAAAATACTACGAAGAAAAAGTTATTAAACATGAAACTTTGGTCACAATATGACTTCGCAGGACATAAAATGTTTGACACACTATCATTTAAACAATAACTTTATTAAGGCTCAAGTGCAAACATACATAAGTATAATGCGTAGGCATACATTTTATACAATAATTTTTCCTACATACATATACTTACTCAAATGAATTAAAAGTCTACATATACCTAAGTAAAACATTTCATGTACAAACCCACCTAGATGCAATATCACTAAAATAAAATCTTTACTTTAAAGACTTGAGATATTGTCTTTGACCCTCTCATCCACACACGACAAAACAAGGTACCCAAAATCAGGAAAAGGGAAGATAGCAATCTTCTTCTTCAACCTATGCCCCCTGCGCCTCTCCTAGGCCGAATATCACCAAAAGAAGATAACCCAACATATTCATCCAAATATTCCTCATCTTTCATACCATATTCATGTAAGTTTTGCTTCCCCAAACCTCTCTTGATGCGCCGCTACCCTTCAAAGAAATCCAAGAAAGAATCAAGGCAAAGATCACTCAAGAGAATCATATCCTCACTTGTGTCTACCTTGAGCTAAAGTCCAAAACGTTCTAAGGGTTGGAAGTTAGCCAAATTCGGCTTCAATCCAAACACCAAGAAGAGAGAGAGGTCAAGCTCCTACCCAAAATACTTCTATATCTCTTGTGGAGATGCAAAAACCCCAAACTCAGTTTCAATTTCAATTTTACCTAAAAACTAGGGTTTGTAAAAGTTAGGGTTTTCTAAAATTGATTTGGGGGTTTTGAAATTGGAGGTATTTTGGTGCTAATCCAAGACTTATTTGGTCCGAATCCAAGAAACAACCTTTCGTTCCTTATCCACCATTTTCGGATTTGAGGTTATTTACCTTTCTTGTTTTAATATTTGTATTGTTTTATGATATTAAGCTTGGGAAAATTTATCAATGAAATTGTTATACGAATTAGGTCATATCGATTTTCTTATTGTTCTTGGTTACCATGTCAAGTTTTGAAGTTGGTCATTCATTTAGTTTATGGATTTACAAATCTTGTCATATCGTTAACCACATGAACTTCTAGTCAAAAGGAATGTTTTGGTTTATCTATCTTGTCTTGGCGTCAAAAATATAGAGGACGAGACCTACTGTAGGTTAACCACAGTGGTTAGTCGAGGCGAAAGTCGATTTGTAAAAATGGAGCTAGTCATGATTTATCACATCTTTGGTTTGAAGTTAACTTAGTTGTATAAGGGAAATGTACATCAAAGTTATGAGGTCAAATAATGGTTTGGGTCTTGTCGAATTGCATAAACAAGAATTTGAGAGATTTAGTTTTTACAAATTATACTCCTTGTGTTTAGTAAACAAACTTGGTTACATGTACTTGTGTGGTCATTTGCACTAGAGTCCGTTTGGTTTTCTATCGAGACTAGGGAACAAGGAAAATAAGGTATACGAGTCAAGTTTGCGAAGCCTACAAGTAACCCATGTCAATGCTCATTTTTTGATCGACATTTATGTTGTTTAAAAGTATGTCAAACTTTGATTTTTACCTTGTTTAAACATGAGAAACATACTAGTGTCTTATTGTCTTGTGTCTCAAGTTTGCAACAAGGAACCGAGTTGAGTAGTACTCGACCAAACACATGGTTTCGTCACATCGTTGCTCTAACCTTCCGTTAATGTATCAAACTTGAGTAATATTCTAGGCACTTAGAAACATCGGGTAGTCGAATACACCTTGGAGCACATCAACTGTGACACCCTCGGTTCGAGTCTAGCTTCGAAATGTTAATACCTTATTCACTTAAATGAACACTTGCTATATCAATCTTTTTTTTTTCTTTTTCCTCTCGTGTGATCTACCCACAAAGAATTTGGCACAACAGTGCACTACCAAGTACTAACTAATGTTTAGACATCAAGTATTGGGCCACAGCCCAACTAATGAGTTAAGTGGCATAGGAATTGTCTTATTTTGTGGGCCTCGGCCCATATTGGGTCCTTAGTCGTGATCATCACTAAAGGTCAAGGGCAGCCCATGGTGGCTCGGGTGCTCGTCGACGGTTTAAACTACCTCACGAAATAAAACATGTATCATATAACCGGAAGGCAAAGTATAAGCTTAAACCGTCCCCGTCTATTCTTTCTTTCATCTCGTAACATATAGTCTTAACGTCAATTATGTGTACAAGTCACAACTTAGCAAAATGTATGAAAGTTAGTATAAACAACAAATATTCTAAAAACATGATTCCCGTAATGATGTACGTCAAAATTTAACGGCATTGTACAAATGCATGGATGTCAAGTAAACTTCTTAATGGAACTATATATGTATAGAACAAGTTACGATAAATAAATAGAGACCACTATGTCATTTTGTGAATTATTAAATTCGAAAGTCTTCAAATGTAACTTAAGTGTTTTCTAAATACAATTAGAAAATAAATAAATTATATATATTTTTTGGCAACACCATTTTGTGTCAACTTAATAAGTATATACACATTTATATACTTACTAGTTAAATGCTATAAATATTTTTCATATCAAACTTGGAAGTTAAAACCATATCATTGTCAACAAGAAAAGTATATATACTTCATATACTTGTTAGAAAAATCATTTTTACGAATTTTACAAATTAAAGTTTAACTTTAATACAATTAAACTATTTTGAGTAAGCAATACTTAAAACAATGAACTAAAACGTTACCCTCCTTATCTAGGTCGCGTGTCGGTGCCGCTCCACAACCATCACTAATCCCACATTTGGATTTGCACATTTGCTAAGGTGAGTTTCATAGCCCCACTTTTACTCGATAAATTGTTTTATACATTTTGGGGTGAGAAATATGCAAAACATTTTATGGACCAAAACTATAACATGATTACTATTACGTGGTTTAGCCTAAGCCCTTATGTCCCTAGAGAATGCCCTTTTTCATGAACCGTCAATTCCCCATTGGGAAACGCGAATGTTATAAATAGATCTATTGAGGGTGACTCCTCCGTTCGGTTGGCCATGCTTAGGCCAAGGCGAAACGTATACCATGTCGGAATCAAGTGTTGAGGGAAAAAACACTTGCTATGGGCCCCTATATTGTATGACATCTTTTAGCATACAGAAACTGTCGTAGTATCGGTTGCATGAACTTAGAGCTAACGTAATAGACATTCATCCATATATCATTATATTCGTTGTAATGATTATATGACTTTGCTTATGGTCCGAATTTACTATTTAAACTTAAACCTATGAACTCACCAGCTTTTAGCTGACCTTTTAGCATATTTTCTCAGGTGTTTAAGTTATGTTCATGAAGGCAAGGCAGGAAGCGGATGTATGGTCGTAGTAGTATTAAAGAAGTGTTTTTACACAAAAATGATGTTTTTATATTGGGACCACTAAAACTAATGGGATGTGCCCATTTATCTAAACAATATTGTAAGATATTATTTTAAAATATTTTATGGAATTAAACAGAGTGTGTATTCCGTTCTTTATTACTTGTGTTATGATTCACTGATTCCGTAACGCTCCCGAATAACACGTATGCTTCCGCTAAACCAAATTTGGGGGTGTTACAGATTGGCATCAGAGCCAAGGTTATAGAGAACTAGGTACATATAAACCCTAAACTATAACTACTTTTTACAAAAACATCATATTACAACCGTCAGTTACCGCTTGCCTTACTTGCCATACTACTTAGAATTCATTTAATAGGATTACATGCTTTATTTCCTATTTGCTTATGCACTATTTCATATTCATTATGAGCATATTTTCCACATACTTACACATATGCACCGTCTTGTCACAGACTATGCCTTCACCAGCCTTCACCCACGATGTTCAGGAGGATATCCTACTTGCTCACTCACCTACCATCCGCCGGCTTACACACTTAGCCACTGATCCGTATATTCTGGCCACATTAGCATCTCAGCCAGTTATTACACCTACTCCATCTATACCTACCCTTACCACCACTCCATCAGCTTTGTTGACGCGCAGGCAAAAACCCCGCATAATTGTGAGAGTACCTGGATATCGAGAGCGGTACTCATTTGTGCCTGCACTAGCTTCTCAAATGACCCGCGCTGCTTACATGGGTCCTTCTTCTACTTCAGAGGCACTGACACCATCATCTACTGAGTAACCGCCTCATCAGAGACTCCGGAGATCTACTGATTCCTACTCAGACCCGGGAAGAAGATCCGAAGAGGATCCTGAGGAGGAACTACCAGAGCCTATGCCTACTAAGAGTGCCCCTGGACATGTTAGCACAGCAGCAGATATGGATATACTAGGTCCGAGATTGTCCATAGTATTCAGGAGCTATGACAAAGCTCCGGATGGCTCGAGATTGAGCGATGACATGGACATTGATGCACCATTTGGATTGGGACAGAGAGCTGCTTTCCTCCATAGCCGGGAGGAAAGTAATGAGATTACTTGGAGAGATATTGATTGTGTGATCAGTTCTGCACCACACATCGCCATTCCGAGCTATAGTCCATCATCACCTTCATTCATACCATCTGCAGCAGACATGGAGCGCCTTGCACGCGCTACTAGACAGCTTGAGACCATTGAGGAAGCTGCACACGGTTGAGGCACATCCGAGCCAGACTTATCAGATCTCCGATGGTGATCTGACCCTCATTGAGAGGATATTTATTCAGCTGGACTCTCATGAGACTCTGCTAGGAGTCCATACTGATCACTAGAGAGTCGATCCAACACGCTTGCAAGATTGCGAGCAGCGTGTTGAGGGTTTGGACCGAGTTACTGATGTATTGTTTGAGAGCATGGAGCTCGAGAGACACGAGCGGATTCGACGGGTCTTGGGTGAGACTCGTGTTGAGGATGTCGAGAGTTGGAAACAGAGCACGAGCCTGGGCAGAGGTCAAGCTCGATGTACGGACGATGTAGAGGAGCTAGAGCGCCCGATGGATGGAGAGATACCGCCAGAGAGGAGGCAGAGGACTACCGGTTTAGAGTCTATGTTAGCATCTCGGATGAGACGACGCGAAGTTTGGAGGATACGCACTGAGAGTTGATTGCTACCATTGAAATACCGCACCGAAGCGGATATCCTTAGATATGATTTCATGATGTATCACACTAAACCGGATTTATAAACAGCTAGTGTTAGTTATCACTCTTGTACTTCGCTTATATTTCCCTGTATTTCTATTTGTATTCAAATAGTATCTCATCATGTACTTTAGAAACCTTGTAACCGAAGTTCTATCTTTGTCAAACTTATTTTCCTATCCTATTGTCTTTTCTTTTATAGATTGCTCATATGATCTATCTCATGACAATCACATTACTGTTACTTGGCACTTACCTTGTTAAAAGGTTATGTATCTCATTACCTTTCTACTGCAGAAATGCCGCCAAAACGAAGATCAAACGTACCAACCCCTGGTGGAGCTTCAATGCTCCTATTCCAAATGGGGTTACCTAAACCAAGCCGCCAACGCCGCTATTCCAAACAGAGTCACACATCGTGATCACGAAGCCACTACCCTCCTTAGGGCTACCCAATCCAACCTATCATGACTCAAGCCATGATTGACCAACTAGTCAATGAGCGAGTGAACGCCGCTGTCAGCAAAGAAACCACTCGTCTACTAATGCGGAACTTCGACCACCCACCTATAGCCGCACTTGTACTTATCAAGACTTTCGTAAAACCATGACCGAGGTTTTAGTGGAACCGGCGAGCTGCCGGTTCCACTAGATGGATCAAAAACTCAAGACTGTTCCGATCTGCATTGTGAAGAAGAGTCTAAGGTTAAGTATGCATCATTCACTTTCACGATGCTCGCCTTAACCTGTGGAACAATTTTCGAGATCGCTAGTTTCGATGTTGCCTATGCCATGCCATGGGAGAACTTCAAGGAAATGGTACTTCAAAAATACCGCCCGTGAATGAGATCAGAAGCTCGAACATGATTTTTGGAACCTCAAGGTTCAAGGCACCAATATGGCTGCTTATAATCAGCAATTTCAAGAACTAGCCTTATTGTGTCCCAAATGGTTCCCACCGAGACCCGATTGTTGAGAGATACATCGAGGACCGCCCCAACCTATCAAGGGCAACGTAACCACTTCTAAGGTCACGATCTTCATGAAACTATCGAAGTAGCCAACAAACTCATGGACCAAGTGATTGAGGATTCCTTGGACAAAGTGGTTGACAATAAGAGGAAATGGGACGACCATTCTCACAGCTACAACAACAATGTATACCGTGGCCACAATGGGAAACAACCGCAACAATCAAAACAAGAGGCAAAATGTTGCTAGAGCTTATCTAGTGAATGTTGGGGAAAGAAAACCGTACTCGTGGATCGCACTATTGTGTAATCGATGCACACCGCATCACAAGGGGCAGGCAAGTGCCGAATGTCAGAAAATCGACACTTAACCTAAACCGCATGTCCAAGTCATTGGCGACGGTTCAAACAGCCCACCAAGACCCAAAAGCTGCTATCACTTGCTTTGGTTGTGGTGAGAAAGGGCATTATAAGAATGAATGCCGAAAGACCGTAAACCAAGGTCATGGAGGAAACCAAGGAAACCGAGGAATTCCAGGGCCATGGGAATGGCAGATTCAAGGAAATGTTGAAGACGAGTAATCGGGAAATGGCGGGAGCTCGTGGAGAGTCTATGCCGTAACTAAAGTGGAAGCTCGTGGAAGACCGAATGTTGTGACGGCACGCTCCTTATAAATAACCGCTATGCATCCATATTGTTTGATACGGAGCCATAGGAGTTTTGTTTCTATACATTTAGTCCACTACCGATATTGCCCCAACCTGCATTAGGAATGCATACAACGTGGAATTAGCTAACGGTAACGTAGAAAGGGTAGACACCATCATAAGAGGTTGCACCCTTAACCTATTAAACCACCCATTCAATATCGACTTAATACCCGTAGCATTGGGTAGTTTCGATGTCATCGTCGGAATGGATTGGTTAGCAAAATATCATGCCGCCATCATTTGGACGAGAAACTAGTCCATTACCCTATGGAGATGAAGTCCTAACAATAGAAGGGGACGTGGTGACGTAAGAAGCGCTTCAAGACGCATGTCATTTCGTACTAAGGTGTTAAGGTGTATTGAGGAAGGATGTCACATTTTCCCAGCACAAGTCACCGAAAGGACTAAAAAGAAAGGAAGGAAAACGCCCGAGGACGCCAATAGTAAAGGAATTTCTGAAGTCTTTCCCAAGACTTGCCAGACTTCCGAATCTCGACAGTGTTGAATTTCAGATCGATTTAGTGCTCGTGCCGCACCAAAGGGCAAGAGCACCTATCGATTAGCTCCAACGAACTTCAGAGTTATCAAACCGCTTGTCGAACTTGCGGAAAAGGGTTCATTAGACCAAAGTCACCATGGGGAGCACCGCCTTATTCGGCAAAAAGGGACGGAACTTTCGAATGTGCATCGACTACCGTGAGTTGAATAAACTAACCATTAAGAACCGCTACCCACTATCGAGAATCGATGACTTATTCGACCAACTTCGGGTTCAAGCGCTTATCAAAAATCGACTTAAGGTCCGGATACCATCAACTAAGAGTTCGGGAAGAAGACATTCCTAAACCGCCTTCTAACTCGTTATGGACATTACGAAGTTCCAAGTCATGCCTTTGGGTTAACCAACGCATCACCGTGTTCATGGACCTCATGAACCGAGTGTGTAAACCCTACTTGGATAAATTTGTGATCGCATTCATTGACGATATCCTAATTTATTCCAAGAGTGTAAAAGAACACGGAGCATCTTAGATGATCTTGGAATTATTGAAGAAGGAAGAGCTGTATGCAAAGTTCGAGTGTGAATTCGGATACCGATCGCACAATTCCTAGGTCATGTGATCGGCCAGTGAATTCATGTAGATCCCGCTAAGATCGAGTCAATAAAGGATTGGGCGACACCCACAACTCCTACCAAATACGCCATCTTAGGACTCACTGGATACTACGAAGATTCATTGAAGGTTTCTCAAAGATTGCAGATCTTTAACCAAGTTAACCCGTGAAAACACCAAGTTTGACAGAAAAGAAGAAGAAGCTTTTCAACTCTTTAAAGAAAAGTTGTGTAGTGCACCTATCTTGGCCTTACCTGAGGGTAGTGAAGACTTTGTTGTTTATTGCACGCTTCACACAAAGGGTGAGGCTTAATGCAAAGAGAGAAAGTGATAGCATACCGCCAGCTTGAAGACTCATGAGAAGAACTACACAACGCATCGACTGGAGTTGGGATCAGTTGTGTTCGCACTCAGGATTTTGAGACACTACTTGTATGGCACAAAGTGTCAGATACACCGATCACAAAAGTCTACAACACATTTTGGATCGAAAGAACTAACATGAGACACGATGGTTGGAATTACCTGATTATGACCGCGAGATTCGTTACCACCCGGTAAAGCGAATGTAGTTGCCGATGCTCTCAAGAGGAAAGCGACCATAACCTCTTAGAGTGATCCTGGGTATGACAATTAGTTCACCTCTTCCAACCAAGATTCTTGAGGCTCAATGGAAGCACTCAAGGAGGAAAATCGCCCGAATGAGAACCTTACGGAATGCCGAAAGTGAAAATGGATTCGTGAAAAGGTCGGATGGAACCTTGTGTTTCAAAGAGCGAAGTTGGATACCACTCACGAGGAATTCGCGACATTATTATGCACGAATCCCACAAGTCTAAATACTCCATACACCAGGATCCCACAAATGTACCTTGATCTAAAGAAATTATACTGGTGGCCAAACATGAAAGCCGACATTGCAACATATGTCACGTTTAACATGTCCAAAGGTCAAAGCTGAACATCAGAGACCCTCAGGCCTACTCGTACAACCCGAAATCCCCGAGTGGAAATGGGAACGTATAACAATGGACTTTATCACTAAGTTACCTAAAACCTCTAAAGGCTACGACACTATTTGGGTAATAGTTGACCGTCTTAACAAGTCAACACATTTTCTACCGATGAAAGAAAGTGATGGAATGGAAAAACTTGCACAACTATACCTGAAGGAAATCATCGCACGCCATGGTGTACCAATTTCCATCATTTCGCATGAGATAGAAGCCGCTTTCACCTCAAACTTCTAGAAATCACTTCAAGATGCTTTAGGGTCTAACCTCGACATGAGCACCGCTTATCATCCTCGAATCGATGGACAAAGCGAGAGAACTATTCAAACACTAGAGGATATGCTAAGAGCATGTGTGATAGACTTTGGAAATGGCTGGGATAAGCACTTGCCATTAGCCGAATTTTCTTACAACAACAGCTATCACACAAGTATCAAAGCCGCACCATATGAAGCACTCTATGGTCGGAAGTGTAGATCACCTGGTGTTTGCCGAGTTGAGAAAGTCAACTTAATGGGTCCGAGTTAATCCAAGAAACTACCAGAAAATTGTACAAATCAAAAACCACTACAAGGCTCATGACCACAAAAGAGCTACATGGATAAAGGAGGAAACCACTTGAGTTTGGGGAGATAAAGTTATGCTCAAAGTTGCGCCGGAAGGGCGAATCCGCTTTGGAAAATGTGGAAAGTTAAATCCTCTATATTGGACCTTTCAAAATTTCGCTAATCGGACCGCAGAGCATAACCACGAATTACCACAAGAACTCAACTTGTGCACAACGTGTTTCACGTGGTGCAACTTGAAGAAATGCCTCTTCCGACAAACTCTTGCCATTCCTTAGGAAGAAATCCAAGTTGACGAAAGATTAAATTTTGTCGAGGAACCCATTGAAATTATGGATAGAGAAATCAAACTAAAGCCGCATCCCATCGTCAAAGTCCGTTGGAACTCTCAAAGAGGTCCATAATACACGCGGGAGCCGAAGACCAATTCAAGCGCAAATACCCACACCTTTTCGCTACTTCACCAAGTATCCTAACTCAAAACCGAGGACGGCTCTTCCAAGGGAGGATGTGACACACGGTAAATTTCACTAAAAATTTAACCGATGATTAGTATTATTATTACCAGCTAATTCATTAAGCATGCATAAGTTGCCGAGCATCGAGTAGATAACGATATAAATAAAAATTTCACCACATTCATATCATTTATGAATATTTCATTTTGTCTTATAATTTAAATTATAAGACGAGAGGTTATCTCGTTTTCCCCAAATGACCCACACGCACGCACCACACTATGATGGACTAGATAAAACAAATAACAAATGGCCGACATGGAATATTACAAAGATAAAAATATTTCATAACGTAACAATAAAATACTACGAAGAAAAGTTATTAAACAATGAAACTTTGGTCACATGATTCTCGAGGACATAAAATGTTTGACACACTATCATTTAAACAATAACTTTATTAAGGCTCAAGTGCAAACATACATAAGTATAATGAGGGCATACATTATACAATAATTTTCCTACACACATATACTTACTCAAATGAATTAAAAGTCTATATACCTAAGTAAACATGTACAAACCCACCTAGATGCAATATCACTAAAATAAAATCTTTACTTTAAAGACTTGAGATATTGTCTTTGACCCTCTCATCCACACACGACAAAACAAGGTACCCAAAATCAGGAAAAGGGAAGATAGCAATCTTCTTCTTCAACCCATGCCCCCTCCTAGGCCGAATATCACCAAAAGAAGATAACCCAACATATTCATCCAAATATTCCTCATCTTTCATACCATATTCATGTAAGTTTTGCTTCCCAAACCCTCTTGATGCCACCTTCAAAGAAATCCAAGAAAGAATCAAGGCAAAGATCACTCAAGAGAATCATATCCTCACTTGTGTCTACCTTGAGCTAAAGTCCAAAACGTTCTAAGGGTTGGAAGTTAGCCAAATTCGGCTTCAATCCAAACACCAAGAAGAGAGAGAGGTCAAGCTCCTACCCAAAATACTTCTATATCTCTTGTGAGATGCAAAACCCCAAACTCAGTTTCATTTCAATTTTACCTAAAACTAGGGTTTGTGAAAGTTAGGGCTTTCTAAAATTGATTTGGGGGTTTTGCAATTGGAGGTATTTTGGTGCTAATCCAAGACTTATTTGGTCCAAATCCAAGAAACAACCTTCGTTCAGTTATCCACCATTTCGGATTGGGTTATTTACCTTCTTGTTGTAATATTTGTATTATTTTATGATATTAAGCTTGGGAAAAATTTATCAATGAAATTGTTATACGAATTAGGTCATATCGATTTTTCTTATTGTTCTTGGTTACCATGTCAAGTTTTGAAGTTGGTCATTCATTTAGTTTATGGATTTACAAATCTTGTCATATCGTTAACCACATGAACTTCTAGTCAAAAGGAATGTTTTGGTTTATCTATCTTGTCTTGGCGTAAAAATATAGGGGACGAGAACTAATGTTAAACCCGTGGTTAGTCGAGGCAAAGTCATGTAAAATGAGCTAGTCATGATTTATCACATCTTTGGTTTGAAGTTAACTTAGTTGTATAAGGGAAATGTACATCAAAGTTATGAGGTCAAATAATGGTTTGGGTCTTGTCGAATTGCATAAACAAGAATTTGAGAGATTTAGTTTTTACAAATTATACCTCTGGTTTAGTAAACAAACTTGGTTACATGTACTTGTGTGGTCATTTGCACTAGAGTCCGTTTGGTTTTCTATCGAGACTAGGAACAAGGAAAATAGGTGGCGAGTCAAGTTTGCTAAGCCTACAGTAAGTAACCCATGTCAATGCTCATTTTTTTCACGACATTTATGTTGTTTAAAAGTATGTCAAACTTTGATTTTACCTGTTTAAACATGAGAAACATACTAGTGTCTTATTGTTTGTGTCTCAAGTTTAAAAAGGAACCGAAGTTGAGTAGTACTCACCAACACATGGTTTCGCCACATCGCTGCTCTAACCTTCCGTTAATGTATCAAACTTGAGTAATATTCTAGGCACTTAGAAACATCAGGTAGTCGAATACACCTTGGAGCACATCAATCGCGGACACCCTGTTCGAGTCTAGTCAAATGTTAATACCTTATTCACTTAAATGAACACTTGCTATATCATTTTTTTTCTTTTTCCTCTCGCTGTGATCTACCCACAAAGAATTTGGCACAACAAAGCAGCACTACCAAGTACTAACTAATGTTTAGACATCAAGTATTGGGCCACGCCCAACTAATGAGTTAGTGGCATAGGAATTGCTTATTTTGTGGCCCCGCCCATATTGGGTCCTTAGTCGTGATCATCACCAGTCGCAGCCCATGGTGGCTCGGGGTGCTCGCAGACGGTTTAAACTACCTCACCAAATAAAACATGTATCATATAACCGAAGGCAAAGTGTTTAAACCGTCCCCCGTCTATTCTTTCTTTTCATCTCGTAACATATAGTCTTAACGTCAATTATGTGTACAAGTCACAACTTAGCAAAATGTATGAAAGTTAGTATAAACAACAAATATTCTAAAAACATGATTCCCGTAATGATGTAATCAAAATTTAACGGCATTGTACAAATGCATGGATGTCAAGTAAACTTCTTAATGGAACTATATATGTATAGAACAAGTTACGATAAATAAATAGAGACCACTATGTCATTTTGTGAATTATTAAATTCGAAAGTCTTCAAATGTAACTTAAGTGTTTTCTAAATACAATTAGAAAATAAATAAATTATATATATATTTTGGCAACACCATTTTGTGTCAACTTAATAAGTATATACACATTTATATACTTACTAGTTAAATGCTATAAATATTTTTCATATCAAACTTGGAAGTTAAAACCATATCATTGTCAACAAGAAAAGTATATATACTTCATATACTTGTTAGAAAAATCATTTTTACGAATTTTACAAATTAAAGTTTAACTTTAATACAATTAAACTATTTTGAGTAAGCAATACTTAAAACAATGAACTAAAACGCATTTCCTCTCCTTATCTAGTGTCGTGTCGGGCCGCCCACAACCATCACTAATCCCACATTGGATTTGCATTTGCATTGGAGGTGTTTCATAGCCCCTCTTTTACTTGATAAATTGTTTTATACATTTTGGGGTGAGAAATATGCAAAACATTTTATGGACCAAAACTATAACATGATTACTATTACGTGGTTTAGCCTAAGCCCTTATGTCCCTAGAGAATGCCCTTTTTCATGAACCGCCAATTCCCCATTGGGAAACGCGAATGTTATAAATAGATCTATTGAGGGTGACTCCTCCGCTCGGTTGGCCATGCTTAGGCCAAGCAAGGAAACGTATACCATGTCGGAATCAAGTGTTGGAAACACTTGCTATGGGCCCCTATATTGTATGACATCTTTTAGCATACGAAACCGTCAGAGTATCGGTTGCATGAACTTAGAGCTAACGTAATCGACATTCATCCATATATCATTATATTCGTTGTAATGATTATATGACTTTGCTTATGGTCCAAATTTACTATTTAAACTTAAACCTATGAACTCACCAAATTTTAGCTGACCTTTTAGCATATTTTCTCGTGTGTTTAGTTATGTTCATGAAGGCAAGGCGGAAGCGGATGGTCGTAGTAGTATTAAAGAAGTGTTTTTACACAAAATGATGTTTTTACATTGGGACCACTAAAACTAATGGGATGTGCCCATTTATCTAAAACAATATTGTAAGATAATGTTTTAAAATATTTTATGGAATTAAACAGAGTGTGTATTCCGCTTATTACTTGTTATGATTCAATCATCCCGTAAACGCCCCGACACGTATGCTTCCTCGCTTAAACCAAATTTGGGAGTGTTACAGATTGGCATCAGAGCCAAGGTTATAGAGAACTAGGTACATATAAACCCTAAACTATAACTACTTTTCACAAAAACATCATATTACTACTTAATTACTATTGCCGCTTGCCTTACTTGCTATACTACTTAGAATTATTTAAATAGGACTATATGTTTTATTTCCTATTTACTTATGCACTATTTCATATTCATTATGAGCATATTTTCTACATACTTACACATATGCACCGCCTTGTCACGTGACTATGCCTTCACCTCCTTCACCAATGATGTTCAGAGGATATCCTACTTGCTCACTCACCTACCACCGGCCAACTTGCACACTTAGCCACCGATCCGTATATTCCGCCACATTAGGTGCCAGCAGCTATTGCACACCTACTCCATCTATACCTACCCTACCACCACTCCATCAGCTTTGTTGACGCGCAGCAAAACCCCATGGTGAGTACCTGGATATCGAGAGCGGTACATTTGTGCCTGCACTAGCTTCTCAGATGACCCGCATCGCTACATGGGTCCTTCTTCTACTTCAGAGTCACCGACACCATCATCCATGAGTCACCACCTCATCGAGACTCCTGAGATCTACTGATTCCTACTCAGATGAAGACCCGAAGAAGATCCGAAGAGGATCCGAGGAGGAACTACAATGAGCCTATGCCTACTGAGAGTGTCCCTGGACATGTTAGCACATCAGCAGATATGGATATACTAGGTCCTGAGATTGTCCATAGTATTCGAGCTAGTGACAAAGCTCCAGGATGACTCAGAGATTGAGCGATGACATGGACATTGATGCACCATTTGGATTGGGACAGAGAGTTGCTTTCCTGTAGCCGAGGAAAGTAATGAGATTACTTGGAGAGATATTGAGTTGTGTGATCGCTTCTGTATCCCACACATCGCCAGTCCGAAGCTATAGTCCATCATCACCTTCATTCATACCATCTCAGCAGACATGGAGCCGCTTGCACGCGCCACTAGACAGCTTGAGACCATTGAGGAAGCTGCACCGTTGAGGCACGTCCGAGCCCGACTTATCAGGATCTCCAGATGGTGATCTGACCCTCATGAGAGGATATTTATTCAACTGGACTCTCATGAGACTCTGCTAGGAGTCCATACTGATCAGCTAGAGAGAGTCGATCCAACACGCTTGCAAGCTTGCGAGCAGCGTGTTGAGGGTTTGGACCGAGTTACCGATGTATTGTTCGAGAGCATGGAGCTCGAGAGACACGAGTGGATTCGAATGGGTCTTAGGGTTGAGACTCAGCTGTGAGGATGTCGAGAGTTGGACAGCAGAGCACGAGCCTTGGGCAGGTCAAGCTCAGATGTACGACGACTAGAGGAGCTAGAGCGCCCTGGATGGCTAGAGATACTACCAGAGAGGAGTGGCAGAGGACTACTGGCTTAGAGTCTATGTTAGCATCTCAGATGAGACGTATCGCGAGTTTGGAGGATACGCAGCGAGAGTTGATTGCTACTATTGAGCCGAATTGCACGAGCGTGATATCCTTAGATATGATTTCATGATGTATCACACTAAACCGGATTTATAACAGCTTAGTGTTAGTTATCACTCTTGTACTTCAGTTTATATTTCCGTTGTATTTCCATTGTATTTCGTTGTTGGTTGTATTCCAGCTAGTATCTCATCATGTACCGTAGGAACCTTGTAACCGAAGTTCTATCTATGTCAAACTTATTTTCCTACCCAATTGTCTTTTCTTTTATAGATTGCTCATATGATCTACAATATTTACACTATTACTTGGCACTTACCTTGTTTAAAAGGTTATGTATCTCATTACCTTTCTTACTGCAGAAATGCCGCCAAAACGAAGATCTAAACGCACCAACCCCTGGTGGAGCTTCCAATGCTCCTATTCCAAAGCCGGGGTTACCGCAACCAAGCCGCCAACACGCTATTCCAAATAGAGTCACACACGATCGACCTGCCGGCCACTACTCCGCTAGGGCTACTCCAATCTAACCTATCATGAATCAAGCCATGATTGACCAACTAGTCAATGAGCGAGTGAACGCCGCTTTGGCGCAACAAACCACTCGCCTACAAATGCCGGAACTTCAAGACCACCCACTCATAGCCGTACTTGTACTTATCAAGACTTTCGTAAAACCATGACTGGAGGTTTTAGTGGAACCGAAGGAGCTGTCGGTCTGACTAGATGGATCGAAAAGCTCGAGACCGTGTTCCGAATCTGCAATTGTGAAGAAGAGTCTAAGGTTAAGTATGCATCATTCACTTTCACGGATGCTCGCTTTAACCTCGTGGAACAATTTCTCGAATCTGCTAGTTTCGATGTTGCCTATGCCATGCCATGGGAGAAATTCAAGGAAATGGTACTTCAAAAATACGGCCTCGTAATGAGATTAAGAAGCTCGAGCATGAGTTTTGGAATCTCAAGGTTCAAGGCACCAATATGGCCTTATAATCACGATTTCAAGAACTAGCCTTATTGTGTCCCGAAATGGTTCCCACCGAGACCGATTGTTAGAGAGATATATATCGGAGGACCGCCCAACCTATTAAGGGAAATGTCACCACTTCTAAGGCTGCCGATCTTCATGAAACTATCGAAGTAGCCAACAAACTCATGGACCAAGTGATTGAGGATTCCATGGACAAAGTGGTTGACAATAAGAGGAAATGGGACGACCATTCTCAAAGCTACAACAACAATGAATACCGTGGCAACAACGGTAGAAACAACCGCAACAATCAAAACAAGAGGCAAAATGTTGCTAGAGCTTATCAGTGAATGTATGGGGAAAGGAAACCGTACTCAGGGACTCCACCATTGTGTAATCGATGCACACCGCATCACAAGGGCAGATGTACAATCAAGTGCCGTAAATCGAAAATCGAACACTTAACCAGAACCGCAGGTCCAAATCATTGGCGACGGTTCAAACCGCTCCAGCTCAAGACCCAAAAGCTAATATAACTTGCTTTGGTTGTGGTGAGAAAGGGCATTATAATAATGAATGCCGAAAGACCAGAAACCAAGGCCATGGAGGAAACCAAGGAAACCGAGGAAATCCAGGAAGCCATGGGAATGGCAGGATTCAAGGAAATGTTGGACAGACGAGTAATCAGGGAAATGGCGAAGGAGCTCGTAGGAGAGTCTATGCCGTAACCAAAGTGGAAGCTCAGGAAGACCCGAATGTTGTGACGGGTACGTTCCTTATAAATAACCGTTATGCATCCATATTGTTTGATACGGGAGCCAATAGGTGTTTTGTTTCTAATACATTTAGTCCACTACTCGATATTGCCCCAACTGCATTAGGAAATGCATACAACGTGGAACTAGCTAACGGTAACGTAGAAAGGGTAGACACCATCATAAGAGGTTGCACCCTTAACCTATTAAACCACCCATTCAATATCGACTTAATACCCGTAGCATTGGGTAGTTTCGATGTCATCGTCGGAATGGATTGGTTAGCAAAATATCATGCTGCCATCATTTGTGACCAAAACTAGTCGTTCAATACCCTATGGAGATGAAGTCCTAACAATAGAAGGGGACGGTAAAGTGACGAGAAGAAGCATCAAGACCGCATGTCGTTTCCGTACCAAGGTGTTAAGGTGTATCGAGGAAGGATGTCACATCTTCCTAGCACAAATTACCGGAAAGGACGAAAAAGAAAAGGAAGAAAAACGTCTGGAAGACGTACCAATAGTGAGAGAATTTCCCAAGTCTTTCCCGAAGATTTGCCGGACTCCGCCGACCGACAGCAAGTTGAATTTCAGATAGATTTAGTGCCCGTGCCGCACAGGGCAAGAGACCCTTTATCGATTAGCTCCAACGAACTTCGTGAGTTATCAAACCGCTTGTCGAACTTGCGGAAAAGGATTCATTAGGCCGAGCTCATCACCATGGGGAGCACCAGTCTTATTCGTCAAAAAGAAGGACGGAACTTTCAGAATGTGCATAGACTATCGTGAATTGAATAAACTAACCATTAAGAACCGCTACCCACTACCGAGAATCGATGACTTATTCGATCAAGGTTCAAGCATTTATTCAAAAATCGACTTAAGGTCCGGATACCATCAACTAAGAGTTCGGGAAGAAGACATTCCCAAAACCGCCTTCAGACTCGTTATGGACATTACGAAGTTCCAAGTCATGCCTTTTGGGTTAACCAATTGCGCACCGCTGTTCATGGATCTCATGAACCGAGTGTGTAAACCCTACTTGGATAAATTTGTAATCGTATTCATTGACGATATCCTAATTTATTCCAAGAGTGTGAAAGAACACGAAGAGCATCTTAGATTGATCTTGGAATTATTGAAGAAGGAAGAGTTGTATGCAAAGTTCTCGAAGTGTGAATTCGGATACCGACTCGTACAATTCCTAGGTCATGTGATCGACGTAAGGGTATTCATGTAGACCCTGCTAAGATCGAGTCAATAAAGGATTGGGCGACACCCACAACTCCTACAGAAATACGCCAATTCTTAGGACTCACTGGATACTACAGAAGATTCATTGAAGGTTTCTCAAAGATTGCCAAATCTTTAACCAAGTTAACCTTAAAAACACCAAGTTTGAATGGGGAGAAAAAGAAGAAGAAGCTTTTCAACTCCTTAAAGAAAAGTTGTGTAGTGCACCTATCTTGGCCTTACCGAGGGTTGTGAAGATTTTGTTGTTTATTGCGACGCTTCACACAAAGGGGCTAGGAGCGTGTGCTAATGCAAAGAGAGAAAGTGATAGCATACTCCTCGCCAATTGAAAACTCATGAGAAAAACTACACAACGCACGACTTGGAGTTAGGATCAGGCTTGTGTTCGTGACTCAGATTTGGAGACACTATTTGTATGGCACAAAGTGTGTCGTATACACCGATCACAAAAGTCTACAACACATTTTGGATCAGAAAGAACCGAACATGAGACATGCGCCGATGGTTGGAATTACTCAATGATTACGACTGCGAGATTCGTTACCATCCGGGTAAAGCGAATGTAGTTGCCGATGCTCTCAGTAGGAAAGAGCGACCAAAACCTCTTAGAGTTAGATCCTTGGGTATGACAATTAGTTCACCTCTTCCATCCAAGATTTTGGAGGCACAATCAGAAGCACTCAAAGAGGAAAATCGTCCGAATGAGAACCTTTACGGAATGCCAGAGAGTGAAAATGGATTCGTGAAAAGGTCGGATGGAACTTTGTGTTTCAAAGAGCGAAGTTGGATACCACTCTACGGAGGAATTCACGACATTATTATGCACGAATCCCACAAGTCTAAATACTCCATACACCCAGGATCCGACAAGATGTACCTTGATCTGAAGAAATTGTACTGGTGGCCAAACATGAAAGCAGACATTGCAACATATGTCACCGACGTGTTTAACATGTCCAAAGTTAAAGCCGAACATCAGAGACCCTCACTAGTACAACCCAAAATCCCCGAGTGGAAATGGGAACGTATAACAATGGACTTTATCACTAAATTACCTAAAACCTCTAAAGGCTACGACACTATTTGGGTAATAGTTGACCGTCTTACCAAGTCAACACATTTTCTACCGATGAAAGAAAGTGATGGAATGGAAAAACTTGCACAACTATACCTGAAGGAAATCATCGCACGCCATGGTGTACCAATTTCCATCATCTCAGACAGAGATAGCCGTTTCACCTCAAACTTCTGGAAATCGCTTCAAGATGCTTTAGGGTCTAACCTCGACATGAGCACCGCTTACCATCCTCAAACGGACGGACAAAGCGAAAGAACAATCCAAACACTGGAGGATATGCTGAGAGCATGCGTGATAGACTTTGGAAATGGCTGGGATAAGCACTTGCCACTAGCTGAATTTTCTTACATAAACAGCTATCACACAAGTATCAAAGCCGCACCATATGAAGCACTCTATGGTCGGAAGTGTAGATCACATTGTGTTGGGCAAGTTGGAGAAAGTCAACTTACTGGTCCGGAGTTAATCCAAGAAACTACCGAGAAGATTGTGCAAATCAAAAACCGACCGCAGCGCAGCTCATGACCGCAAAAGAGCTACGCAGATAAAAGGAGGAAACCACTTGAGTTTTAAGTGGGAGATAAAGTTATGCTCAAAGTTGCGCCGTGGAAGGGCGTAATCCGTTTCGGAAAACGTGGAAAGTTAAATCCTCGTTATATTGGACCTTTCAAAATTCTCGCTAGAATCGGTCCGGTAGCATACCGACTTGAATTACCACAAGAACTCAGCTCCGTGCACAACGTGTTTCACGTGTGCAACTTAAGAAATGCCTTCCGAACGAAACTCTTGCCATTCCTTTGGAAGAAATCCAAGTTGACGAAAGATTGAATTTTGTCGAGGAACCCATTGAAATTATTGATAGAGAAATCAAACGGCTTAAGCAAAGCCGTATCCCGATCATCAAAGTCCGTTGGAAATCTCAAAGAGGTCCCGAATACACGTGGGAGCGTGAAGATCAATTCAAACGAAAATACCCACACCTTTTCTCTACTTCACCAAGTAATCCTAACTGAAAACCGAGGACGGTTTTCTCTTCCAAGGCGGGGAGGATGTGACACACGGTAAATTTCCACTAAAATTTAACTGATAATTAGTAATTTATTATTACTAAGCATGAGTCATGAAGCATGCATAAGCTTTGCTTGAACATTTGAGTAGATAACTCACATACAATAAAAATTTCACCACTCTTGCATTCATATCATTTTATGAATATATCATTTTGTCTTATAATTTAAATTGTAAGACGAGAGGTTATCTCGTTTTCCCCAGTGACCGACATTGCACGCGTGCATCGACACTATGATAAGGGTTTGATAAAGCAAATGAAAACAAATGGCCGTAAAGAATGGAATATTACAAAATAAAATATTCACGTGAACAATAAGATATTACATCTAAAAGTTATCAAACAATGATTTGGTCACAATATGACGAAAGTCACGGGACACAAAATATTCAACACACTATTGGACAACAACTTTATTAAGGCTCAAGTGCAAACATACATTTAAGTATAATGTATATACTTATACTTTCCAAGTTCACACAATAAGTAAAAACATTTACTTACTTACACAATTAAACCAATGTGTATTTAAAATAAAAAAAAAGTGAGATACATCTCTTTGTCTTTCTCCTCCTTTCCACGACAAAACCAAGAACCGAGATAAGATATCCAAATCCCATCTTCAACCTATGACCCCCTTGCTCCCTAGTAAAAATCGAATATCACCAAAAGAAGATAACCCAACATGTTCTTCCATCATATTCCTCATCTTTCATACCAAATCCATGAAAGCTTTACTCCTCAAATCCATTCTTGATATCCCTGCTACCACTGCATCAAAGAAATCCAAGAAAGAATCAAGGCAAAGATCACTCAAGAGAATCATATCCTCACTTGTGTCTACCTTGAGCTAAAGTCCAAAACGTTCTAAGGTTGGAAGTTAGCCAAATTCGGCTTCAATCCAAACACCAAGAAGAGAGAGGTCAAGCTCCTTCCCAAAATACTTCTATATCTCTTGTGGAGATGCAAATACCCCAAACTCAGTTTCAATTTCAACTTTACCTAAAAACTAGGGTTTGTGAAAGTTAGGGTTTTCTAAAATTGATTTGGGGGTTTTGCAATTGGAGGTATTTTGGTGCTAATCCAAGTTTTATTTGGTCCGAATCCAAGAAACAACCTTTCGATCATCGTCCACCATTTTCGGATTTGAGGTTATTTACCTTTCTTGTTGTAATATTTGTATTGTTTTTATGATATTATGTTGGAAAGACTATTATCAATAAGATTGTTATATGTTTTGGTCATGCCATCGATTTTTACTTGTTCTTGGTTACCATGTCAAGTCTCGAATGTGATCACTCATTTGGTTTGTGTGTTTTCTTTCTTTTGTCGAGTTGTATAACCAAGAACTAGGAAGTTAAGTTTTATAAAACTTAGTAATATGACTATAAACTAGGTTTTTGATGTATAACCTTAGTGTTTGGATAAACAATTCATGTTACCTTGGACTTAAGTTACCCTTGCAAAATGGGTCGTTTGGTTTTCTTGTCTTTTGAGAAGGGAAGTTTAGAAGGGTTAAGCTTTGTAAAACTACTAATGTTAAATGATATTGAACTTGGTAATGAGAGGTTGGGTTGTTGTTTGATCCGACTAGAAACCCATTTTGATGCTCGTGGTCCTTTCCGGTCGACATGTACTTGTGTGGTCATTCAAATCCGTGTGTCGAAAACCATGATAAAATCTTGTCACCACTTGAGAAACAATGGTTTATAACTTAATACCCTCCGTCTCAATCCGCTTATAAACATTGTGTTTAAATGGTCATGTACGCCTAGGAGAACTTAAGTCGAATGTGCATGGTTACTAAAATATGTAGAGTAGTCTATGTTGGGTCGAAGTCTATAACCATGTGAGAGAATGAGACCAAGTTGAAGTAGTACTCAATTTGTACATGGCCTCATCACTCACTTGTTCACCCCCCAGTCTGATGTTAGCCAACCTTGTTGAAACAAACACTCGAGCTTAAGTACTAGGCACGCTAAATTTAAAAGACAACTTGTGAAATTAGACTAAAACACGGAAAGAATCAATCGTTTGTTGTTCAATGCTTCTGTTAACATGTTCAAGTATTAACCAAGAACCTTGGGCCTATGTTTCTTTTTTCTCTCTTCGTTACACCCTACCAACGGGCCAAGCCCAACATCTTGATACCATATTTCCATTTATATTGGGCCACAACCCATGGTCCTCTTATGTCGATCGTGTGGTGGCTCTGAAGAAGCGAATAAGGTGATACCCAAGAAAAAACTTATCGGACAACAAACACTAAAACCCGTCTTCGTCAATAAATTATTTTCACTTTGCATGCATCGTCTTAATGCCAAGCGTGTATACTAGTAGTAACTTAACAATCTACATACAAGGGTTGGACATGAACAAACTATGTGTAAAAACATGTTTCACTTAATAAAGTTTACGTCAAAGTTTAACAGCAATGTGTAAACAAATGTATGCCAAGCAAATTTTCCGTTTAGAACTATATGTATTAAGAACAAATTTTGATAAATAAATGAGGACTACTAAATCATTTTGTAAACTAATAAATTTGAGAGTTTTCAACTTTAACTTAAATATTTTCTAAATGCAATTAGAAAATAAACAACCTAATATTAGTTTCGACAATATCATTTTCGTGTCAACTAAAATAAGTATATACACATTTATATACTTACTAGTGGAACATTGTAATTATTTTCACATCAAACTTTGGATTTAAAACCATTTTGATGTCAACATAAAAAGTATATATACTTCGTATACTTACTAGTAAAAGCCATTTTACTTATGATTTTACAAACTTATGACCAGTATTAACAATTATAAAAATCATTGAACCACTTTAAGTAAGTAAGACTTAAAAACGATGAACTAAAACATTGCCCTCCTTATCTAGGTCGCGTGTCGGTGTCGCTTCACAACAATCACTAAATCCCACTTTTGGATTGCACATTTGCTAAGGTGAGTTTCATAGCCCCACTTTTACTTGATAAATTGTTTTATACATCTTGGGGTGAGAAATATGCAAAACATTTTATGGACCAAAACTATAACATGATTACTATTACGTGGTTTAGCCTAAGCCCCTATGTCCCTAGAGAATGCCCTTTTTCATGAACCGTCAATTCCCCATTGGGAAACACGAATGTTATAAATAGATCTATTGAGGGTGACTCCTCCGTTCGGTTGGCCATGCTTGGGCCAAAGCGAAACGTATACCATGTCGGAACCAAGTGTTGAGGGACAAAACACTTGCTATGGGCCCCTATATTGTATGACATCTTTTAGCATACGTGAAACGTAAGTAGTATCGGTTGCATAAACTTAGAGCTAACGTAATAGACATTCATCCATATATCATTATATTCGTTGTAATGATTATATGACTTTGCTTATGGTCCGAACTTACTATTTAAACTTAAACCTATGAACTCACCAGCTTTTAGTTGACCTTTTAGCATATTTTCTCAGGTGTTTAAGTTATGTTCATGAAGACAAGGCAAGAAGCGGATGTATGGTCGTAGTAGTATTAAAGAAGTGTTTTTACACAAAATGATGTTTTTACTTTGGGACCACTAAAACTAATGGGATGTGCCCATTTATTTAAACTACGTTGTAAGAAAATGTTTTAAATCTATTTTATGAAATCAAACGGAGTATGTATTCCGTTCTTTATTTCTTGTGTTATGATTCATCAATCCCGTAGCGCTCAGCCCTTCCGCTAAACCAAATTTGGGGGTGTTACAAGTACCATACTTAACATATATTTTTTCTCCATGATCGAGACCTATAGGATGAAAACTTAAATGCTAAAACTTTGAGATAATGATACAAGCTTTCCAAAACCGTTGAGTTTGTTTCCTAACACTCAATGTGCACCATTTTATGACTAGCTTTTCAAGGCCGTTTATTCACTTTCATGAAATTTTCAATGACATTATTTTACGACGAAAAGTTATAATTTCATAATAAATCACTAAATGATTATCGTAGGATATCGTTTCAACGTAAATACTTGGAAAGTAATTTATAAATTGTCAAGACGTTATAAGATTATTTTTCGACAATAAACTTTATTTTCAAAAGTGTACAAGTGGTATGGATATCATATGAGTTTGCATGCGCGACATTGTTTCATGACTTATATTAGAGCACATAATTCATATTAGGTTGCGGATAGAGATCGCACCTCATTTCGGTGTATCTACTTTTGTCATCATAAACATTGCACCAGGTGAGTTCATAGCACCACTTTTACTCGTTTAATTATTTTATAAACTCTTCGGGGGAGATACATGCTCAACTTCATGCTTTTATTTTACAATTATATGAACTTAAACAATATTTTTTGAACTATCATGAACTTGTACTCTTTTGTTTCACTACTTATGCTAGTAAGTAGATTGTGCCCGAACTAAATTGATCATTATGTTATGAACGCTATTAGTTGAAACACTTTCCTTGATTTTGAACCCTTCGACATGTATATTTGAACTCTTTTAAATTGATTCGGACCCTTAACATATAAGTGAATATTTTGGACTTGATTTGAACTTTTTGACATATAGTTGAACTCTTTTAACCTGTAAGGACCCTTTTGATATATTTTAAACTTGTTTGACGTGATTTTGAACGCCTCGACTATCTTGAACCTTTTGATATTATTCGATCTCTTTGGACGTTCGAACTTTTGAACTCGATTTAAATCTTTGAACTTAATTACGAACTTTGAACGGAACCCTTGAACTTAAATACAAACTAATCACTTGTTTGAACTTATTGAACCGTGCATTATTATGACTTTGACCTAAAGTCTCCTATGTTGAACATCACTATAAAGTCTCCCATGTTCGAAGCATCACTATAAAGTCTCCCTTGTTGAACAACCTAAAGCCTCCGGTCAGGCGAGGCGTCTCACACTATGTTCTGGGGCGTTCTCAAAAAAGCCTTAGCCGATGGAGTGTTCTAAAGGCTCGCCTTATTGGTGGAGTGTTCTCAATAATTCTCGCCTAGGTGGTCGAGTGACAAAGGAGTCTCCCTTGTCGGAGCAACAGGCAAGTCTCCATGTTGGAGCATCGAATTATTATATACGTGGTGCAATATTGTGAATTATTATGGTAACTTATACTTGACTATTAGACACACTATATTTTGTGCAATGGGTTGTGAACACATAGGTTGCAAGTTTTGTATGGGCGGAACTTGGGCTAGTGGATTACAATGCATTTGCTTTGAGAACTCATTTGACCTGCGTGTGAACATAAACTAGACATATTTTGGCAGTGGGTTGTGAACACCGCGAGGTTGCAAGTTTGTATGGAAGCAGGAACCGAGTGGATTTACAATGCCTTTGCTTTTGTGGACTATGAAATGACCAAAACTTTGCCTTTGTTGCATGAACGTTTTTAAAAGCTTTGCTTGTTAAACAAACTCTATGAACTCACTCAACCATTGTGTTGACACTTTTAGCATGTTTTATCTCGGGTATCTAAGGCATTCACTTCATGGCATGCATGTGGACTTATCATAGAGTCATGTGTCGAGCCAGCGTCTCACATATATATTTTATGCACTTAACTATCGTTTGATTGTAACAAACTCATTTTGGTATATTGGAAATATTTTGGGACCTATATTTTGTAAACTCTGATTATTTTACTTTATCAAACGATATTTTCAAAACGACAATTTAGGTCGTTCGATATAACTGTAACTTTGATGCTATGACAG
The DNA here is from genome assembly GCA_910596185.1 of Chrysanthemum makinoi. Taxonomy (NCBI): domain Eukaryota; kingdom Viridiplantae; phylum Streptophyta; class Magnoliopsida; order Asterales; family Asteraceae; genus Chrysanthemum; species Chrysanthemum makinoi. Next base: position 268,941,025 of record OU343220.1, read on the forward strand.
TCATCCCCCAGGAATTCCATTCCGCTGCAAAACAGGTAATTTGGGGGTGTGACATTTAAAATGAGCGATTTAGGATTGTTAGCTTATTACCTTGGGATAGAAGTTACTCAGACAGGAGGAGAGATTACAATCAAGCAAACATGTTACATTAACAAGATCTTGAAAGAAACATGTATGACGGACACTAATGATACGAAGAAGATACCAATGGATCCCGCACTAAGTTGGTGGCGGAAGATGGAAACTCGATTGACGAACTTATTATCGAAGTTTAATTGGAAGTCTCAAGTACTTACTACATACAAGACCAGATCTTAGTTACTCAGTCGGACTACTCATCAGATTTATGCAAGACCCGAAGGATCATCATCTGAAGGCAGTGAAGCAAGTAATCCGATATATCAAAGGAACAAAAGAGCATGACATAGTATACAAGAAAGAAGGTGGCTGCAAGATTTTTAGGTTACAACAACAGTAGTTATGGAATCAACACCGATCAAGAAAAAGGAACTACTGAGATAGTATTTTATTTTGGAGAATCACCTATTACCTGTGTATTCAGAAGCAACCAATAATGACGCGCTCATCATGTGAATCAAAATTCATGGCGGCTACTGAAGCAACATGTCAAGCCTTATGGTTAAAACGACTACTTGGTGAATTAACTGGTTGGGAAGAGAAAAGAATAACGCTGAAGGTCGACAATATTTCAGCAATAGCACTCGTCAGGAACCCAGTTTTTCATGGAAGAAGCAAACACATCGACATTCGCTATCATTTTTCATGTGTAGAGATGGACACATCAATGTGGAACACGTCGAGAATTACAAAGCAGATATTTTAACGAAAGCCTTACCAAGACTAAAGTTTGTGACAATGCGACAAATGCTCGGAGTTCAAGACTTAGGACGAAGCAACGATCAAGATTAAGGAGGAGAATGTGAGCTGATAATCTCGACATTGCTCTGTATGAAGATAACGAAACACGAAGGACCAAACTTGGTCGTTAGATAGTTTACAACCGCAAGTTAGTTACAAGCGGTTAAGTTAGTTAAATAACCGAAATACGGTTATGGTAGTTAAAAGAAGTTACAAGTAGTTATTAGTTAGTTATAATCGGTTATGAATTAACCGAATGGACACAATGTTTCGTTAAGAACCTTATAAATACTCGCATGTATGTAACGATTGAATGTTAGACGAAAAACAAGTTATTCAGATATATTTGGAATTCATTTTCGACTCACACTTTGGGACAACATTTGAGCAGGTGTTGATGGTCATACAATGTGAAAGTGGGCTATGGATATTGTTGTCCCTTTAGACATTCGAAGATGAGATTTAGATGGGTGATGAACCATTGTCTCGGCTCGATTATGGTCTTGTGATTTTTTGAACCGTAATATAAAAACACGTTTGATGGACCGGTCATTTAAAATGATTTAGAAAATCTGATGTTTAATTTTTTTCAAAATTATATATTAAAAAATATAGGTAATAGGAATGCGTAGAACCCCGTTCCTATCATTTGTGGTGAACGGTGCAGAAACAATGGGGGTGTTTATATTCTTTTGTTTGATCAACGAATACTAAAACACTAAACTTAAGAACCTATCACCTAGATTAATTAGAACCTAGCAACTAAACAAACCTCACATAAAAAAAACATCGAAACGAACTTCTCAAAACCAATAAAGAAAACAAGCTAGAATACACCTCTTAAACGCCTTTGATATCTACCAACAATAGGAAATAGAATAAAGATATACTAATTCATGTGTTTAGTATGTTTATAAGTATAGATTTTATTAGATCTAGTTTTGAGGGAAGATTTTCTTAGAAAAGAAGTACAAGAATAGTTCATTCCATATGTTGTACAAAATAAAGCGTTATTCTGGTTCTATGAGAACAGATCAATAAACTGCATGTAAGAACTAAGAAGGTGTACAGCTAGCTAGCATGCTTTTGATTTGCACATTTTCAACTTTCAAAACATGGAATATCAAATTGAATCTTGCAGTTTCATATGGTTTGATGTCAACCTTAACCCGAGATCCATTTTGTCCGATACAACCACACCTCATGAACCAAGGAAAGAGGCGGCCAAAAACTCATTTCAAAGTTGCTGCCTGTAAGGTTTGAACTTGACTCTTCATTGACGAATCTCAAACCCTTACTACTAAGCTACACTTCTTGGGTTGAAACTAAATCTTACAGAGCAAACTAATACTTACAAATTGGTCATGTGACGGTCCAATCTTGATTCTTGAATAACATATTGCTCAAGGACACTGAAAAAGAAAACCGTAAAGGGACTTTGAAAAATTAAGTCAGAACATTGTGATTAAACGTTATTTACATCTTGATAGTCCATGGTCATTGACATGAATTTGGAGAGAAACATAACTACATAAGGACTATATTTGGGCCCGTTCTGTTAGTCCTAAACATGCCTCAAATCCGTGCAGGCCCAAATCAGTGTAAGCCTTTTTGAAAATTGAGGGTTTTATTTATTTATTTATTTATTTCTAAGAAGAAAAACAAAACGAGGTCTAAATTTGAGCTGTTCAAGGCATGCGAAAAATGTTGATTTTTAATCAATTTGCTACTCGATTACACTTAAATTGGTTGGATATTAGCTGTATATTGTTCATTTCTTGAGTTATATATACATCAATCTTTTTATGTATTTTCACGTGTTAGAAGAAATATATACAATCACGTACATGATCACGATGCATGCTTGATCACTTTATTCTGCTATAAACTTTGAACTCGGTAATAAATAGGAAAAATAAAATAAACATCATCAAGGATAAAAATTAAGTGTAATTTCATTTAATTTCATTTATTCTAAGCAAGTCAAAATGAAATCAAGATCTATAATGTAGATAGACGACATTATTACTAAGCTTGGCAGGCAATCATCTATACAATTAAACCAACCCGAAAGAAGTGCAAGACATTCTCTGGTCGTGCTAAGACATAGAAGAGAAAGATCATGGACTATAGACAACCCGAGGGAAGTTGAAAGCCATATGACCTTCCCTCAGCGTTTATGCAAGATGAAGCAACAGGTCCCTTGGGTCCATGATATGCCAAGTTGATGTTCTTGAGTTTGATATCTTCACATGGTACGTTTTTGCTGCATTGCAATTTAACTGCAAACTGAGAACTGGACGTGCCACGTACTGAACTAAATGTAACATTCCTTATTTGCACATTTGATTGTGCCTACAAAAAAACAAACATATGTGTTAAGAAACAATAGTAATACCGATTTTGAAACTTAAAGGGACTATTTGGATTTAGAGAGTTACCCTAGAATTGCAAAGATTGTGGGGACAATATTGTTGATCAATAAAAATAGGGTTGTTGACATTGTCCATGATAATATTATCAAAAATAATATCCGAAGCAAGATTAGGCTGGGATGGCGCCCATGTTTTGATCCTGAGTCCATTTTGAGTCCCACTTAAACTCGAGTCCCGTATAACTATACGGTTTACTGGCTTTTCTTTATCGTACTTACCAAGGCTACCAATGCTAAAACCATGCCCAGGCCCACATTGGACCCGCTGGATTTCAATATCCTGGCTGCCCGACACCATTGATACACAGTCATCACCAGTCATTATGATACTGTCCAGAATCCTGATTTGGTTCGAGGCCCCGATATGGATGCCATCAGTGTTTGGTGACCAATACGGGGCACTGATCCAAATGTGACTCATTTCCAAGTTTTGACACCCAAATAAACTGAAATGGCCGCTTCGGCTGTCTATTGAGTGAATGTGGTTTATTCTTGAATTATTAACAAATTCAAAGCGCATCGTCTGATTCCATAGAAAATAACAAAACATCAGCTCACAAAAATATATGAACAATAATTCATATGCAAATCTGTGTATATATATCTAAAAGCACATAAAAAAACAATGTATCATTTCTTATTTTAATGAACAAAAACAGTCAAAATTCTTTTACCATGACAATGGACCTTTAATATCCGTAACAAACATACAATTTTGGATATGCATGCACTAAACCAATAAATGAACACGTAACACCTACACTATTCGAATTCCATTGTACAAAATCATTAACATTTTATGAATAATTTCTTAGAAAGCAAGAAATAAGAACTTACAAAAGGAAGCAATTTACAACGAAGATTGGTGGCACAATCATTTTGTGACCACACCCTGCTACCATGACCACGTAAAAACCCACCACCGCTCACCAACAACTGATCAATGTGACGAAAAGTAATCCAGTGATCACGAAACATATTCGCAGGGTTATCCGAAGCTTCTAAGGTTCCCTTGATAATAAAATCAACCGGTCCCTTACACGGTCCTTCAAACAAGACAGCACCAAGAATAAAATTCCCACCTGGGATTAAGATCCTTCCGCCGGTGTTAGATGCACATGCATCATCCCATGCTCGATGAAACGCCTAGCAAAATATCAATAAAAAAAATTCAGTCCTTCGGCCTAGCAAAATCTTAAAAAAGAAAACATAAAATTATGAACATGCTTTTGGTACTCTAATGGGACCAAAACAAAAACTTCTTTTAGAACGTCAGTTTTTCAAACTGCTATGCCACATATAGCACACTATTTCACAACGAAAACAGATCACATGTGGTAGTATTTGCCATTATGAAGATTAGACACATGACATGAGATGTACCCTGGAGTTGTCGGTGAAACGACTGGGACGAGCACCGTATGACAAGACATTGAAGGTTGGCTGAAAATTGTATGCGGCGGCCAAAGAGAGGAAGAAGAACAATGAAAGCAAATGAACAAAGGAAAACATTTTGATGTTCTACTTATGTGTTTTGCTTCCAGTGTTTGCAATGAATTATACTCCACATTATGAACGACTTATATAGTAAATAGTTGTAGTGATCCCTAAGTTGACTTATTAATGGAAGTTATATGATATTGTGCTTGATTTACTCTATATGTAATGAAGATTGTATGATAAAATAGACCCGTAATTTTTTACACAGAGACGGTTTTTTTGTCTGAAATTAGTAAGTGCATTCTAAAAATAAAATGTTCTTGATTTAGATTAGATACTCACAAATTGTTAAAATCGTTATCAAAGTAGTAGTAAAACACATTTGTTTTATTTATGGATAAAATTATGTTGTTGTGTTATATAGTCTAGTTTTTATTTATTTCATTTAGCATGATACGATTACGAATATTTACTAAATATATGATATTGCTTAATATAAGTTTGTCGAGTGTTGAAATTTCGAATATTTAATTCGATTTGTTTTCCCTCCTTAATAATAACTTATCGGTGCTTTAATAAGCTCAGAATGCAATGTTTTTAAGGTTTTGGTCCCGATTAAATACTTTACATGAGAACATCGACATTTAGCATAATTAAGATGTGCGTGAATGTATGAAACACATCATCTAACACATGTCTTGATCACGATCTTAATTTGCATGACTTATCTTTTATATAATAAAACAAAACCGTTAGTGGGAATTTTTCATTTCAAAAAAATTAATTCATATCTTATTTGGTAATATTTTAATTGTTATTATTATCTTTCTTCTAAAAAATAGTTAATAAAAAACCTAAATATTTCTTGATTTAGGAAAAAAGTTATCAAAATTCGTTTTTTTAGCAAATTGAGTGAAAACATACATGTGTCAAAAGTATAAAATAATCAAACATAACGGTAGGGTAATATACAATTGTTAGGGGTTAAAACTAAACATTACAAGAACAAAACCGCCCAATAATTCAAGAGCAACACTTGCAGCCACTTTTGTTCTTTCAACCCTACTCTTCCAAATCGAACCATAAATCAAAAATTGAGAGATTTATAAATAAATTGAAGAAAAAATGTTTCAATATAGTTGTTGTTGCACTGATTACGAATACAATTGATATAAGCCAATTTGGATTCTACTGATGGATTCCACTGAAAGCCAGTTCTCCTTCCTCCCAATGTGGATTCTCTTGAAGGCCAAAAGTTAGTTATAACTTTTGGCGGGAAAATCTGTTACTTCTTCTTTTTCTTTGTATAAATACTCATTTTCATTTCACTTGTAATTCATTCATGAAAAGATTTGTAATAATTCTCTCTCTCAATTCCATTACAATCCTAGTGAATCATTTGATTTCAAATACGGTTTCATTTCTTCTTATGTGATTCCCTGTTTGTTTTCATCAACAACATTTCATAATGATTTCTGTTTGTTTACTATCTGGTACTTATCAAGTGGTATTCAGAGCCCTTTCTTGGCACCAAGATAATTTTCAAGATTGTTAAACCGACATTCTTGATTTCCGGTTATCTTCTCCGACGTAATTCCGACAAGAACAAGATTTTCCGGCAAGAAATTAGTCACCACCTTTCTATTCTATTACATCAGATTAGTGCCAAACATCAATACGGTCACAAGGCTTGCCCATTAGTGGTTAAATTCTCTAGCCTTGAACAAGCTGATCAGAAGCATTTGGTTTGGGTAATCAAGAATAGGACCATGGTTATTATTGTAGATGAGCAATACCATTACTGGTGAGATGGTGAATACAAGAACCACAGTTAATAATCAAGATTCTTCAATGGAATCACTCCAACAAACTGTTAGTGATTTGCAAAGAACTATGGCAGATTTGATGGCTGAAATGCAAAGAATGAGGAATGGTGAAGGTACGGTTCGGGAATTATGGTAACAATGGTAGAAATGGTGGTCAGATAACTACACAATATGGTAGGTTGTCTAAATTTGAGTTTCCAAGATTCAATGGGGATGATGTGAAGGGTTGGATCTTTCGTGTAGGCGATTCTTTTGTCTTGATAATGTAGATGATGAGTTGAAAGTGAAATTCTGCAATGCATGTGCATGACAAGGCATTGGTGTGGCATCAACAGTTCATTAGCGATTTGGTGAGAAACATTCTTGGGGTGTATGAAAACAGGCCTTGCAAAGATTTGGTTCATGTTTTGAAGATCCAATGATGGATTTGAAGAACTTGAAACAAACTGGTAGTGTACAACAATATCAAGATTTGTTTGAAGAATTGGTGAATAAGGTGGAGTTGAGTGAAGAATATGCCATTAGTTTGTTCATTGGAGGGTTGAAGGATGAAATTGGGATGCCCATTAGAATGTTTAAGTTGTCAACATTGATGGATGCGTATAGCCAGGCCAAGAAACAAGAAGCCACTAATGCTGCATTAAAGCCAAGGTATAATTTCCAATCTCCTATGAGATCTGATTTACTCTGGTTATGTCAATAAGGATAGGGGTATTCTACCAAAACCGGTTAATAGACCTATGGCTACTTTGCACCAAGAACACCATATGGTGAGAATAGACCTTTTAAGAGGTTGACTCAAAAATAATTGGAAGATAAGAGGGCTAAGAATCTTTGTTTTTACTGTGATCAAAAGTATGTGCCTGGACACAAATGTAGTGGTCAATTGCATTCATTAGAAGTGGTGTTAGATGAAATTGTGAGTGCGTGGAAGAAGAATTGGCTAATGATGAAATGGGTCATTGGGGAATTATGATCAGACTTTTGAAATTGATCATAATAATGAAATGGTGGCTCAAATCTCATTGAATGCACTCACTGGTGTGTACAATTATCAGACAATGAGGGTTAAGGGTATGGTAGGCAAACAAGGGGTGCATGTGCTTGTGGATTGTGGAAGTACACATAACTTCATTGATTTGCAGAATGTTAAAAAGTTGGGTTGTAAGACTAAAACTATGTGTCCTTTGCAAGTTCTGCGTGGCTAATGGTCAAGCTATGACCATTACCTTGATGTGTTGTGGTTTGTCTCGACCATGGGAGAAGACACCATGATGATATATGGTATTACCTTTGGGAGGTTGTGAAGTAGTGTTGGGAATACAGTGGTTGTCTACTTTGGGAGAAATGGTGTGCAATTTTGAAAAATTAACCATGAGGTTTTATGTGGGCAATAGAAAGTATATGCTAGGGGTTCTCAACAGGCTACACTTCAGTGGATGCAACCTAGAAAACAGAATAGTGATATGTTGAATTCTATGACTTTGTGTGTCGTCTGTATCATTTTGTAGTATGGTAGGGACAAGTATGATTGAGTCACAGAAGATTGAGGAAATTTTGGGTGAATTTAAAGGTGTGTTTGAAATTCCTCTTGGTTTACCACCAAAAAGATCACATGATCATCATATTCCTCTTATGCCAAACACTCCTCCAGTTAACATCAGACCTTATAGGCATCCTCCAAGCCAAAAGGATGCCATTGAACAGATGGTTCAAGAGTTATTGGATGCTGGTGTTATCAGATCTAGTCGAGTTCTTTCTCTCTCTCTATAGTCATGGTTAAAAACAAGGATGGCAGTTGGAGAATGTGTGTTGACTATAGACAATTGAATAAGAACAACATCAAAGACAAATTTCCCATTCCTATGATAGAAGAATTGATAGATGAATTACATGGGTCGATGGTGTTTTCAAAGCTTGATCTAAGTCCTGGTATCACCAAATCGGAATGAAGGAGGAAGACATTCATAAGACGCATTCAAACTCATGATGGCCATTATGAGTTTTTAGTGATGCCTTTTGGACTCACAAATGCTCCTTCCACATTTCAATCACTCATGAATGAGATCTTTAAACCCTTCTTGAGGAAGTTCACATTGGTTTTCTTTGATGATATCTTGGTTTATAGCAAGTCAATTGAAGAACACATTGTACACCTTCAAATGATTTTGCAAACTATGCAGGCTCACACCTTGTTTGCAAAAAGAAGAAGTACTTTTGCATTATCTGGTGGAGTATTTGGGTCATATCATTACTGATAAAGGGGTTGCAACAGATCCTTCTAAGATTGAGGCTATGAAAGATTGGCCTACACCCAAGAATGTGAAGCAACTGAGAGGATTTTTGGGCCTCACAGGCTATTATAGGAGGTTCATTAAGGGGTATGGAATAATCAGCAAGCCATTAAATGCCTTATTGAAGAAGAACTCTTTTGAATGGTCTGACATAGCTCAAGAAGCTTTTGAGCAGTTGAAGTTAGCCATGATACAAGCACCAGTGTTGGGGTTGCCAAATTTTGAGAAAAATTCACTTTGTGGAAACTGATGCATGTGGAACTGGTATTGGGGTTGTGTTGTTAAAAGATGGTCATCCATTGGCATACGAGTAAGGCTTTATCTCGGACATCAAGCTTTGTCCACTTATGAAAAAGAATTTTTAGCTGTTATTATGGCATTGGAGAAGTGGAATGGTTACTTAATGGGTAGACATTTTAAGATAAAGACTGACCACTTCAGCCTCAAATACTTGTTGGATCAAAGGCTTACTACTCCTTTCCAAGTTAAATGGTTGCCTAAATTGCTTGGGTATGATTATGAAATTGTCTATAAGAAGGGTAGTGAAAATGTGGTAGCTGATGCTTTGTCTAGGAAAGAAATGCAGGGTCAATTATTGGCAATGATAGCTACTAATGTGACTACTGAACTTCTCAAAGAAATTGAAGAAAGTTGGGTGACTGATGAGAAGTTGGCCAAATTAATAAAGCAGTTTGAAGATCCTAATTTTCAGTCATCAAAGTACACTTGGACTAATGGCCAGTTAAGAAGGAAAGGTAGATTGGTGGTAGGAAGTAATGATGTACTGAGAAAGAAAATCTTCTCACAAGTTCACAATGATTCATTGGTGGGCATTCTGGTGTTCAAGTGTCGAGAGAAGATGAGTTCTATTTGTTATTGGAAGGGAATGAGAAAAGTGGTTAAGCAATGGATCAGGGAATGTGATGTGTGTCAGAGGCAAAAGCCTGATCTCAGGTGCTATCCAGGACTTTTACAGCCTTTGCCCATACCAGTTAGAGTATGGAGTGATATATCAATGGACTTTGTGGAAGGACTGCCAAAGTCTCATGGGAAGACTGTTATATTGGTGGTGGTGGACAGGCTCAGTAAGTATGCTCATTTTGTTTCCCTTCAGCACCTTGTCACAGCTGCACAAGTAGCACAAGTGTTCTTAGATAACATCTACAAGTTACATGGTTCGCCAAATACCATTGTAAGTGATGATAAAGTGTTCCTCAATGCTTTTTGGCAATCATTGTTCAAGGCTTTGAAAGTTAAACTACAAATGTCAACAACTTACCACACACATCAGATGGACAAAGTGGTGAATAGGTGTCCAGTGTTACCTCGGATGTATGTCGGTGAAAAACCAAAAGAGTGGACACAATGGCTTTCAATGGCAGAGTTTTGGTATAACACAAATTTTCACACTGCTATCCAAACTACTCCATTTGAAGTGTTATATGGTCAAACACCACCCATCCACATGCCTTATTTGCTGGTGAGAAATCAGTTGAGACTGGGATAGAACAATGCAAGCAAGAGAACAGTGGTTAACATTCTTAAATTTCATCTGAAGATAGCACAAGACATGATGAAAAGTTTGGCAGATAAACACAGAACTGATAGGAATTTTGAAGAAGGTGTTTGGGTTATTTGAAACTACTGACCATACGAGTGACAGCTAGACAAAGTCCCTATAACAAACTCTCAGCTAAGTACTATGGTCCTTTCAAGATTATAGAGAAAATTGGCAATGTGGCTTATAAATTGCAGCTTCCAAGTGGTACTCAAATTCATCCAATATTCCATGTGTCCCAACTTAAGCTTTGCAAATGGATGGTTGATAAGCACGAACTCTTCCTATGTGTGATAATGAAGGACTCCTATCGGTGTTTCCGTGAAAATCACTGACAGGAGATTGGGGAAGGTTGGTAATAGAGCTGCTGTTTATGTGTTGGTACAGTGGTCAAATGGCAGTGAGGAAGATGCAACTTGGGAACTTTATACTGAAGTATTGAAGAAGTATCTGGTTTGATCAAAACAAGCGAGAGGTGCTATTTGACTGTGGAAAGTCAAATGTTAAGGGGAAGGAATTTGATATAAGCCAATTTGGATTCTACTGATGGATTCCACTGAAAGCCAGTTCTCCTTCCTCCCAACTGTGGATTCTCTTGAAGGCCAAAAGTTAGTTATAACTTTTGGCGGGAAAATCTGTTACTTCTTCTTTTCCTTTGTATAAATACTCATTTCCATTTCACTTGTAATTCATTCATGAAAAGATTTGTAATAATTCTCTCTCTCAATTCCATTACAATCCTAGTGAATCATTTGATTTCAAATACGGTTTCATTTCTTCTTATGTGATTCCCTGTTTGTTTTCATCAACAACTACATTTCATAACTGATTTCTGGTTGTTTACTATCTGGTACATATCAACAATCTTCATAACTTATTTATGGAAGAACAATTCAAGGTATGATTCTTTATGTCTAATATCTTGATTTTGTTTAAAATTTGATAGAAGACTTTTAGTTATATTCTAAAAGGGTTTGTGATTTTTCTTAAAATTTCTTCCAATTTGGGGGAATTGGGTTTGATTAAAGTTTTAATTTGATTAATAAAGATGGCTAGGAAGATGATTAGAGAGTAAGTGGATTGGTGGTTCAGTAGGTATAACTTTAAATATGACACGAATTTTCAAGGCAATCCGTATTTATGAGGGGATTTGGTGCTAATGATGATTTTGATAGTATGTGTTCCTTATAACAACGCTATGCAATTATGCTTTCAATTTGCTAAACAATCGTATTTTCCGGTATGTTGCGACTTAGGGATACTCTCGGGATTGTGGTGATACTCTAGGGATACTCTCGGGGTATTCAAAAGAATGATTTCTAACGTTTGCAATTTTGCTTTCAATTTGCCTAACATTCCACGTTTGCAATTTTTCAAATAGAATGATTTCTAACGTATTCAAAATAGTATCCTTAACTCTCAAAGATAATAATCTCTTACTACTCGCTCTTTTGAATACGTTAGAAATCATTCTATTTGAAAAATTGCAAACGTGGAATGTTATGTTCTAAATCATATCTCTTTCTTTCTCTAAACTCAAATATACAATAATGGCGGTCGGCGTTGCTCGATAGTGATTTTAGGTGGTTTGATAATGGGTTGATTCAGTTAGGTTTCTTTGTCAAAACGGGTCACATTGGTGATAGTCAAGCGGAGTTGAGATTGCTTGAATTACACTACTTTTAATTCATGTTTTAGATTATTATCAAATTATCTGCTTTTATAATTATATTCAACAATGCTTTCATTATAACTTAATTTTATTTTATGTCCGCAGAATAGTGGTCAATGCAATTGACATTAGATGAGTTTGATCAACGGAGTCCAAGAGGTCGTTTATAAATTGAATAAGCTTTTTAATTAAGTCCAATTTCATCCGGCCAAACATGATTCTACATGCTCATGCTATCATGAACAAATGGATGACTGTAATGGTTAGTATTTTCTTTCAGTTTTTATGGTCACAAACTTCATCAGAACATGATTATGTGTTCCTTGCATTTGTGTGGAATAACCAAAAGCTCTTTTATACTTTAAGCATATATATGGAGGAATAATATAAGCCCATAGTTAGTGGGATCCGTATTTATGCATTTATAGTTTTGAAACCGTTCTTTGCCTTCTAAAATGGTTTTGAACTTTGTTCATATGATACTTTATACTTATCAAATTATTTTGAAGGCTACTTAATCTGGGACAACAGTCTAGACATCGGGTTCGTGTCGCCTTTAAGTTGATGAAAGCGATTTTGTGGTGCAAGGGTATGGCATGATTATGGTGTTTCAAGAGATATATTTTTAGTTGTCTTTATTGACTATTCCTCAGTCTTTATGTATGTTAGGTTCATAACTTTTATCCACGTTTGGTGGAAGTTCGTACGATCATATATTGTTTAGGATGTGATCACTTACTCGGATAGTCGTGAGTTGTTAAATGTTGTGTTTCCACCAAAGGCTATTGGTAATTGAAATAGTCTCAATTGTGTTTAGATGCTCATTGGTTGCCTTATAATTTTAACTTTATTACTATAACCTCAAGTTTTCAGTTGAATTTTTGTTGCAGGGTGTTGTTTGGAGCCATTCTATGTTAAGTTGAAGCCGTTTCAAGTACCTGACTATCGTTAAGGGCGTCTAACTAACGGTTTGTGAATCCTAACTCGGCCGTGGAAAAAGTCAACTATAAGGATATATATGTTTCATTTGTGTAATTATAGAGTCTCAAATTCATAATCACACACCACCTCGCTATCACAAGTTATGTATCAATTCTCATTAAATCTGAAAAATTTGTGATTGTCTATCTGATCATGCATCCATTTTGTACTCATAGCTGATGGTCTTCATTGCCATGTTGAAAGCAAAAGTTTCATACTTAGATTAATCTTGGCGGCGATCCAGAAGAACGGAACACGTTTGTGTTTTTTATAGGATATCCTAAATTTATTTGGATTCTTATATTTGATATGGACGAATTATCTTCAACAAGTAGTGGAAAAATTGACATATTAGTCAGACTTGATTTTGTTCATACATGGGTTATGTATGTAGTATAGAAGTTTTATGATATTCAATAGTAGAAAAAGTCGAGGATATGCATATGCATAGAGGTCTACCATGATGGATGTAGGCCATAACTTGCTCATCGTGACCACTTAGAATTTACTTAAATGCATATCGAATATCTCATGACTTATTTTAATGAATTACATGTTTATATATAAAATTTATAACTTATTGTTATTGCACCATGATGAGTTGCTTATATATTGATGATCAAACTCAAATATCTTATCAATATAAAACAAATGAATCTTGGACCGTTTTGATGGTTGTTATCTATAAAAAAAGTGTAAAGTTGTGCGAAGGTTCTCAAAGAAGATGACGGTGATAGCTATGAATATGTTAATAGAGGTTATTTCTTGACAACATGCATACGAACTTAAATCCTCGGTTAGTACTATTCTTGTTTTGAAGGCGGAAGGATTGTTGAAGAGGCCAAATTGCAACTTACACGGACACACATTGCTTGGTGATGGAGCTATGTTTTATATTCTATTTTTTTATATTTCTCTCTGTATAACTTTTCATTTTTGACTATATATCTTTCCCTATTTTGGTTTTCAATAGTCCAACTTTGTATCATCTACATGTGGATGCAGGGAGCATTGATGGATAAGATGTGCAACTGCAGATCACTAATCACATTAGAAACCAAAGTGTTGAAACTAATTTCTACTAAAAAAAGAATAGAAGGGTCTTTGGGTTGGACCATTCTCGAATGGTCTGGTGCTTATAGTACTTGGGCTTCGACGGAACCTTTTCGTTCGTGATAGTCTTGGTAAGTTGTTATTTCTTAAAAATGTTTAAATCGGCAATAGGCGAATGGTATTGCTTATTTGCATATTAGCCACCCAACACGACACACTTGACTCATATCAGGTATGACCCATTTTGACCATTAAATGATACGTAAGATCTCCTAATTTAAGTATTAACATTTTATGTTTTAGGTTACAACTATGTCTCTTTTAGATCTTATAATGGAGCTTTGGGTAAGATAAACAGTGATGAGCAGCTCAAGTTTATACTTTTGTTGATAACAAGAGATGTGAAATAAACATGTTTAAAATTAGCAACTTAAAAATTGCTTATTCCAAATGATGAGTTGCTTATATATTCATGATCAAACTCAAATATCTTATCAATATAAAAAATTGAATCTTGATCCGTTTTGATGGTTGTTATCTATAAAAAAGTGTAAAGTTGTTTGACAAACTGTTTGACTCAAACGGCCCGTAGCGCCAACTATCTCTATTTCCACGAGCCGTTCCTTGACTTTAAGTACTTCAACTTTGCGCAGTAAACGGAAGGTGTTCTCTTAGAAGATGACGGTGATAGCTATGAATATGTTAATAGTGGTGTTGTGACAGTGGCTATAAAAAGTGCTTCAACAAATTCTGATGATGGTGTTGTGACAGTGGCTGCAGAAAGTGCTTCAGCAACTATGATTGCGACAAGATGGAGAAAAGTGTTCGAATTGCTAGGGAGAAACAGTATGCGCAAAAGGATTAAGCGCTCACAAGGGATGTAAGCTCAAAAAAACCAAAGGTGTTGTTAACATAGTATTGAATAACACAGTTCATAGATTTCTTCTTTTTTCCAGGGACCAAATATGTGGTTTGGTTATTTATATTATTTTCTTTGTAAAAAAGTATTTGAAATCAATATATGTATAAAATGTAAAACTCCATGCATAGGGACATATAAGCTTTTTAAAAATGTATGTAATCAAGTTCTTATGCAACTCTTTTCATTTAAGTGATATGAGCTAAGTACTGTACAATATTAAATTCACTGACATGAAATCTTGCAAGAACATATATCATGGAGATCTGAAGAAGCTCAAGTGTAATCTCTTATCTTAGTCCTTTTAAGTTCACAAAGTAGTACAATTTACGGCAATTTATATTTCTAAACAATGTTGTTAACGGCATATCTATAATGCAAAACAAAAAGCGGGTAAAACTTGCTACTTGCTTGACCCACATAAACTTTCGAGCAATATTAATTGGACAATTATTCAAGTATAAGTGAAGAAAATCAACATTCTTGAATTGCAATATATAAAAAACATTTAATCCATAATATTTAAAAAACCCCAAAATTAAGAATAATTAGTAAAATTAAAAATAAAATGTCTTGGCGAACTATAACTAGTATAATTTGTATGCACATCTCACATGTTTTTTTACTTTTTTTTTCCTTTTGTATTGACATTTTGTATATGTACTCACGCTTTATTTTTTCTACGTTTTTTTTTTATTTCTTTTTTATTTTATTTTTTATTTTTTTTTGGGATTACAGTGTAAATTTACAATGTATATGTTGTTGAGATAATATCTTTCATGCATAGCAAAGTATGTTTAAATCGTATAATAAAGATAGACAGTTAAGAAAGATTCATATAAGTATTTGCAATATTTAAATTTTTATTAGAAATGAATCAAATAATTTATCAAGATTGTTTGTAAAATAGCAATTTAAGTTGAATGACAATATTTGGTACTCTTCTCACTTAATTTAAACGTAAACCCAAGTTACTATTTAAAAAGAAAAATTATGCTAATCAAACTGAACATATATATATATATAGGAGGGTAAGTTAACTTTGAGCAAAAAAGGTCGAGCTGCGAGAAGAAACATGGACCAATAAGATTAAAAAGAGGGTTTTCATTTTTTTTTTTTCCAAAATTCCTTTTTCTAAAATCCCTTAATTTTCGGAAATAATTTTTTTTTCGTTTTTTCCAGCAAGCTTATTTTTGAGAAAATCCCGAAATTTTAGGAATTTATTTTTTCCAAATTTATTTTATTAAATTTGATTTTTTAATACTGTATTTAGGTGTGCACATATGCACATGTACACGTATGTTATGACTTATGATGTTGAATTGATGAGAAATCCATTTATAAAACAAGAATTTTGTTCACATTTTTACATTCGGCAACAAAACTCACTATAAAATATATGAAGCTATGGCAATGCACAAATGTTTTTTCCTTAAAATTGTACATTAAGATGAACCACATATAAAATTGAAATATCCTACATCAATTATAAAACTTTAAAATCACAAAACTTAGAATTGGAAATTCAGTTTGACTACATCTTTCACATGATTTATGCATATCTTCACTAAGATTTGTCCATTTTGCTTCGTCTCGTCTTTAGCTTCTTGTCATAATGAGAGCATGTTCAACGTAAAAAAGCGATGGTGTTGATGAGAAAACAATGCCTTACTTCTGTAACAAATAAAAGCATTACACATAGGAAAAAATAATAATAATAAACTAATACAAAAGGAAAAATCACATACTAATATAAACATAAACTAACAAACGTTTGATTGAAACCAAAGCATTGCTTCCATTAAAAAATATATTAACTATAAAACACATAATTTTATATCTTCCATCAAACACATATGAACTGGTCCATTGATTTTATATCCACCAACAAACACATATGCACACACTTTTATTGATTTA
>OU343220.1:268964534-269045543 GCA_910596185.1 Chrysanthemum makinoi
CCATATGTGGGAAACTGCAAGATTCAGTTGATATTCCATGTTTTGAAAGTTGAAAATGTGCAAATCAAAAGCATGCTAGCTAGCTGTACACCTTCTTAGTTCTTACATGCAGTTTATTGATCTGTTCTCTCCTAGAACCAGAATAACGCTTTATTTTGTACAACATATGGAATGAACTATTCTTGTACTTCTTTTCTAAGAAAATCTTCCCTCAAAACTAGATCTAATAAAATCTATACTTATAAACATACTAAACACATGAATTAGTATATCTTTATTCTATTTCCTATTGTTGGTAGATATCAAAGGCGTTTAAGAGGTGTATTCTAGCTTGTTTTCTTTATTGGTTTTGAGAAGTTCGTTTCGATGTTTTTTTTATGTGAGGTTTGTTTAGGTGCTAGGTTCTAATTAATCTAGGTGATAGGTTCTTAAGTTTAGTGTTTTAGTATTCGTTGATCAAACAAAAGAATATAAACACCCCCATTGTTTCTGCACCGTTCACCACAAATGATAGGAACCAGTGGGGTTCCCATGTGGTCCCGGGACACCTATGGATTTTTTTAATATAGTGTTAATTTTTGAAAAAAAATTAAACATCAGTTTTTTCTAAATGCATTTTAAATGCACCGGTCCATCGAAACGTGTTTTTATATTACGGTTCAAAAAAAATTGTGCACCCGATAATCGGAGCCAGAGACAATGGTTCATCACCCATCTAAATCTCATCTTCGAATGTCTAAAGGGACAACAATATCCATAGCCCACTTTCACATTGTATGACCATCAACACCTGCTCAAATGTTGTCCCAAAGTGTGAGTCGAAAATGAATTCCAAATATATCTGAATAACTTGTTTTTTGTCTAACATTCAATCGTTACATACATGCGAGTATTTATAAGGTTCTTAACGAAACATTGTGTCCATTCGGTTAATTCATAACCGATTATAACTAACTAATAACTACTTGTAACTTCTTTTAACTACCATAACCGTATTTCGGTTATTTAACTAACTTAACCGCTTGTAACTAACTTGCGGTTGTAAACTATCTAACGACCAAGTTTGGTCCTTCGTGTTTCGTTATCTTCATACAGAGCAATGTCGAGATTATTAGCTCACATTCTCCTCCTTAATCTTGATCGTTGCTTCGTCCTAAGTCTTGAACTCCGAGCATTTGTCGCATAGTCATGAACTTTAGTCTTGGTAAAGCTTTCGTTAAAATATCTGCTTTGTAATTCTCCACTGACGTGTTCCACATTGATGTGTCCATTCTCACACATTCCCGAATGAAATGATAGCGAATGTCGATGTGTTTGCTTCTTCCATGGCGGGTTCACGGCGAGTGCTATTCTTTGAAATATTGTCGACCTTCAGCGTTATTCTTTTCTCTTCCCAACCAGTTAACTCACCAAGTAGTCGTTTTAACCATAAGGCTTGACATGTTGCCGGAGCCGCCATGAATTTTGATTCACATGATGAGCGTCCTTTGTTGGTTGCTTACGAATACACCGGGTAATAGGTGATTCTCCAAAATAAAATACTATCTCGGTAGTTCCTTTTCTTGATCGGTGTTGATTCCATAACTACTGTCGTTGTAACATATAATCTTGCAGCCACCTTCTTTCTTCTATACTATGTCATGCTCTTTTGTTCCTTTGATATATCGGATTACTTGCTTCACTGCCTTCAGATGATGATCCTTCGGTCTTGCATAAATCGATGAGTAGTCCCGGCCGAGTAACTAAGATCACGGTCTTGTATGTAGTAAGTACTTGAGACTTCCAATTAAACTTCGATAATAAGTTGCGTCAACTGAGTTTCCATCTTCCGCCTTGACCAACTTAGTGCCAGGATCCATTGGTATCTTCGTATCATTAGTGTCCGTCATACATGTTTCTTTCAAGATCTTGTTAATGTAACATGTTTGCTTGATTAATCTCCCTCCTATGCGAGTAACTTCTATCCCAAGGTAATAAGCTAACAATCCTAAATCGCTCATTTTAAATGTCACACCCCAAATTACATTTTCGCGGAGGAATGGAATTCACGGGGATAGTATCATAACATCAAAGTTACAGATTATATCGAGCGACCTAAATTGTCGTTTTGAAAATATCGTTGATAAAGTAAAATAATCAGAGTTTACAAAATATAGGTCCCAAAATATTTCCAATATACCAAAATGAGTTTGTTACAATCAAACGATAGTTAAGTGCATAAAATATATGTGAGGCAGCGTCGACACGACTCTATGATAAGTCCACATGCATGCCATGAAGTAGAATGCCTTAGATACCTGTGATAAAACATGCTAAAAGTGTCAACACAATGGTTGAGTGAGTTCATAGAGTTTGTTTAACAAGTAAAGCTTTTAAAAAGCGTTCATGCAACAAAGGCAAAGTTTTGGTCATTTAGAATAGTCCACAAAGCAAAGGCATTGTAAATCCACTCAGTTCAAGTTACGCCCACAAAACTTGCAACACATGTGTTCCAACCCAACCAAAATATGTCTAGTTTATGTTCAAGCACACGAGGTCAAATGAGTTCTCAAAGCAAATGCATTGTAAATCCACTGTCCAAGTTCCGCCCATACAAAACTTGCAACCTATGTGTTCACAACCCATTGCACAAAATATAGTGTGTCTAATAGTGATATAAGTTACCATAATAATTCACAATATTGCACGTATATAATAATTGAGGATGCTCAGAACATGGGAGACTTTGCCTTTGCTCCGACAAGGGAGACTCCTTTGTCACTCGACCACTAGAAATTATTGAGAACACTCCACCAATAAGCGAGACTTTAGAACACTCCACCGATAAAGCGAGAATTTTTGAAGCGCTCCGTAACATAGTGAGACTACGCTTTCTGGACGGGAGGCTTTAGGTTGCTTCGAACAAGGGAGACTTTATAGTGATGCTCCGAACATGGGAGACTTTATAGTGATGCTCCGAACATAGGAGACTTTAGGTCAAAGTCATATACGATACGGTTCAATAAGTTCAAATAAGTGATTAGTTTGTATTTAAGTTCAAGGGTTCCGTTCAAAGTTCGTAATTAAGTTCAAAGATTTAAGTCGAGTTCAAAAGTTGAAACATCAAAGAGATCGAATAATATCAAAAGGTTCAAGATAGTCGAAGCGTTCAAAATCACGTCAAACAAGTTTAAAATATATCAAAAGGGTCCTTTACAGGTTAAAAGAGTTCAACTATATGTCAAAAGTTCAAATCAAGTCCAAAGTGTTCACTTATATGTTAAAGGGTCGAATCAATTTAAAGAGTTCAAATATACATGTTGAAGGGTTCAAAATCAAGGAAAGTGTTTCAACTAATAGCGTTCATAACATAATGATCAATTTAGTTCGGGCACAATCTACTTACTAGCATAAGTAGTGAAACAAAAAGAGTACAAGTTCATGATAGTTCAAAAAATATTGTTTAAGTTCATATAATTGTAAAATAAAAGCATGAAGTTGAGCATGTATCTCCCCCGAAGAGTTTATAAAATAATTAAACGAGTAAAAGTGGTGCTATGAACTCACGGTGCAATGTTTTATGATGACAAAAGTAGATACTTGAAATGAGGTGCGATCTCTATCCATGACCTAATATGAATTATATGCTCTAATATAAGTCATGAAACAATGTCGTGCATGCAAACTCATATGATATCCATACCACTTGTACACTTTTGAAAATAAAGTTTATTGTCGAAAAATAATCTTATAACGTCTTGACAATTTATAAATTACTTTCCAAGTATTTACGTTGAAACGATATCCTACGATAATCATTTAGTGATTTATTATGAAATTATAACTTTTAGATGGTAAAATAATGTCATTGAAAATTTCATGAAAGTGAATAAACGGCCTTGAAAAGATAGTCATAAAATGGTGCACATTGAGTGTTAGGAAACAAACTCAACGGTTTTGGAAAGCTTGTATCATTATCTCAAAGTTTTAGCATTTAAGTTTTCATCCTATAGGTCTCGATCATGGAGAAAAAATATATGTTAAGTATGGTACTTGTAACACCCCCAAATTTGGTTTAGCGGAAGCATACGTGTTATTCGGGAGCGTTACGGGATTGATGAATCATAACACAAGAAATAAAGAACGGAATACATACTCCGTTTGATTTCATAAAATAGATTTAAAACATTTTCTTACAACGTAGTTTAAATAAATGGGCACATCCCATTAGTTTTAGTGGTCCCAATGTAAAAACATCATTTTTGTGTAAAAACACTTCTTTAATACTACTACGACCATACATCCGCTTCTTGCCTTGTCTTCATGAACATAACTTAAACACATGAGAAAATATGCTAAAAGGTCAGCTAAAAGCTGGTGAGTTCATAGGTTTAAGTTTAAATAGTAAGTTCGGACCATAAGCAAAGTCATATAATCATTACAACGAATATAATGATATATGGATGAATGTCTATTACGTTAGCTCTAAGTTCATGCAACCGATACTACTGACAGTTTCGTATGCTAAAAGATGCCATACAATATAGGGGCCCATAGCAAGTGTTTTGTCCCTCAACACTTGGTTCCGACATGGTATCGTTTAAGCTTTGGCCCAAGCATGGCCAACCGACGGAGGTCACCCTCAATAGATCTATTTATAACATTCGTGTTTCCCAATGGGTTGTGGTTCATGAAAAGGGCATTCACTAGGGACATAGGGGCTTAGGCTAAACCACGTAATAGTAATCATGTTATAGTTTTGGTCCATAAAATGTTTTGCATATTTCTCACCCCAAGATGTATAAAACAATTTATCAAGTAAAAGTGGGGTACATGAAACTCACATAGCAAATGTGCAATCAAAAGTGGGATTTAGTGATTGTTGTGAAGCGGCACCACATGCGACCTAGATAAGAGGGCAATGTTTTTTAGTTCATGGTTTTTAAGTCTTACTTACTTAAAAATTGGTTCAATGATTTTTTATAATTGTTAATCTTTGGTCATAAGTTTGTAAAAATCATTAAAATGGCTTTACTAGTAAATATCACGAAAGTATATATACTTTTTATGTTGACATCAAAATGGTTTTAAATCCAAAGTTTGATGTGAAAATAATTACAATGTTCCACTAGTAAGTATATAAATGTGTATATACTTATTTTAGTTGGACATAAAATGATATTGTCGAAACTAATATTAGGTTGTTTATTTTCTAATTGCATTTAGAAAATATTTAAGTTAAAGTTGAAAACTCTCAAATTTATTAGTTTACAAAATGATTTAGTAGTCCTCATTTATTTATCAAAATTTGTTCTTAATACATATAGTTCTAAGCGGAAAATTTGCAGCATTTTGTTTACACATTCTTTGTTAAACTTTGGCGTAAACTTTATTAAGTGAAACATGTTTTTACACATAGTTTGTTCATGTCCAACCCTTGTATGTAGATTGTTAAGTTACTACTAGTATACCGCTTGGCATTAAGGCGATGCATGCAAAGTGAAAATAATTTATTGTGAAGGCGGGTTTGGTGTTTGTTGTCGATAAGTTTTCTTCGGTATCACCTTATTAAGCTTCTTCTTGATCGACATAAAGAGGACCATGGGTCGGCCCATATAAATGGAAATATGGTATCAAGATGTTGGGCTTGGCCGTTGGAGTGGGTTAATAGCGAGAAGAGAAAGGAAACATAGGCCCAAGGTTCTTGGTTAATACTTGAACATGTTAACAGAAGCATTGAACAAACATTCTTTTTCCAGGTTTTAGTCTAATTTCACAAGTTGTCTTTTAAATTTAGCGTGAGTACTTAAGCTTTCGAGTCGTTTGTTTTGAACAAGGTTGGCTAACATCAAAGACTAGGGGGTGAACAAGTGAGTGATGAGGCCATGTACAAGTTGAGTACTACTTCAACTTGGTCTCATTCTCGTCAATGGTTATAGACTTCGACCCAACATAGACTACTACACTATTTTAGTAACCATGCACATTCGACTTAAGTTCTCCTAGGCGTACATGACCATTTAAACACAATGTTTATAAGCTGGGATTGAGGCGGAGGGTATTAAGTTATAAACCATTGTTGTTCTCAAGTGGTGACAAGATTTTATCATGGTTTTTTTGACACAATTTGAATGACCGGATGTCATTTGGAAAGGACCACGAGCATCAAAATGGGTTTCTAGTCGGATCAAACAACAACCCAACCTCTCATTACCAAGTTCAATATCATTTAACATTAGTAGTTTTACAAAGCTTAACCCTTCTAAACTTCCTTCTACATGAGAAAACCAAGTACGGCCCATTTTGCAAAAGGGTAACTTAAGTCCAAGGTAACATGAATTGTTTATCCAAACACTAAGGTTATACATCAAAAACACCTAGTTTATAGTCATATTACTAAGTTTTTATAAAACTTAACTTCCCTAGTTCTTGGTTATACAACTCGACAAAAAGAAAGAAAATCAAACACACAAACCAAATGAGTGATCACATTCGAGACTTGACATGGTAACCAAGAACAAGTAAAAATTCGGCATGACCAAAACATATAACAATCTTATTGATAATAGTCTTTCCAACATAATATCATAAAAACAATACAAATATTACAACAAGAAAGGTAAATAACCTCAAATCCGAAAATGGTGGACGATCGAAGGTTGTTTCTTGGATTCGGACCAAATAAAACTTGGATTAGCACCAAAATACCTCCAATTGCAAAACCCCCAAATCAATTTTAGAAAACCCTAACTTTCACAAACCCTAGTTTTTAGGTAAAGTTGAAATTGAAACTGAGTTTGGGGTTTTTGCATCTCCACAAGAGATATAGAAGTATTTTGGGAATGAGCTTGACCTCTCTCTCTTCTTGGTGTTGGTTGAAGCGAATTTGGCTAACTTCCATCCTTAGAACGTTTTGGACTTTAGCTCAAGGTAGACACAAGTGAGGATATGATTCTCTTGAGTGATCTTTGCCTTGATTCTTTCTTGGATTCGATGCAGTGGTAGCAGGGATATCAATAATGGATTTGAGGAGTAAAGCTTTCATGGATTTGGTATGAGAGAAGGGAATATGATGGAAGAACATGTTGGGTTATCCTCTTTGGGAGATTCGATTTTTACTAGGGGAGTACAAGTCTAAGGTTGAAGATGGGATTTGGATATCTTATCTCTGGTTCTTGGTTTTGTCGTGGAAGGAGAGAAAGACAAAGAGATGTATCTCTTTTTTATTTTAAATACACATTGGTTTAATTGTGTAAGTAAGTAAATGTTTTTACTTATTGTGTGAACTTGGAAGTAAAGTATATACATTATACTTAAATACATAAGTTGTATTCTTATAATAGTTGTTGTCCAAGTGAAAGTGTGTTGAATATTTTGTGTCCCGTGACTTTACGTATTGACCGAGCATCATTGTTTGATAAATTTTAGATGTAATATCTTATGGTCACGTATCGGAGATATTATTATTTTTGTAATATTTTTCTTTACGGTTGTTTGTCATTTGCTTTATCAAACCCTTATCATAGTGTCGGTACGCGTGCAATGTCGGTCACTGGGGAAAACGAGATAACCTCTCGTCTTACAATTTAAATTATAAGACAAAATGATATATTCATAAAATGATATGAATGCAAGAGTGGTGAAATTTTTACTGTATGTGAGTTATCTACTCAAATGTTCAGGCAAAGCTTATGCATGCTTCATGACTCATGCTTAGTAATAATAAATTACTAATTATCAGTTAAATTTTAGTGAAATTTACCGTGTGTCACATCCTCCCCTTCTTGGAAGAGAAAACCGTCCTCGGTTTTCAGTTAGGATTACTTGGTGAAGTAGAGAAAAGGTGTGGGTATTTTCGTTTGAATTGATCTTCACGCTCCCACGTGTATTCGGGACCTCTTTGAGATTTCCAACGGACTTTGATGATCGGGATACGGCTTTGCTTAAGCCGTTTGATTTCTCTATCAATAATTTCAATGGGTTCCTCGACAAAATTCAATCTTTCGTCAACTTGGATTTCTTCCAAGGGAATGGCAAGAGTTTCGTCAGAAAGACATTTCTTCAAGTTGCATACGTGAAACACGTTGTGCACAAGCTGATTCTTGTGGTAATTCAAGTCGGTATGCTACCGGGACGATTCTCGCGAGAATTTTGAAAGGTCCAATATAACGAGGATTTAACTTTCCACGCTTTCCAAAACGGATCACGCCCTTCCACGGCGCAACTTTGAGCATAACTTTATCTCCCACTTAAAACTCAAGTGGTTTCCTCCTTTTATCTGCGTAGCTCTTTTGGCAGTCACGAGCTGCTTGCAGTCGGTTTTTGATTTGCACAATCTTCTCGGTAGTTTCTTGGATTAACTCCGGACCAGTAAGTTGACTTTCTCCAACTTCGGCCCAACACACAGGTGATCTACACTTCTGACCATAGAGTGCTTCATATGGTGCGGCTTTGATACTTGTGTGATAGCTGTTTATGTAAGAAAATTCAGCTAGTGGCAAGTGCTTATCCCAGCCATTTCCAAAGTCTATCACGCATGCTCTCAGCATATCCTCCAGTGTTTGGATTGTTCTTTCTCTTTGTCCGTCCGTTTGAGGATGGTAAGCGGTGCTCATGTCGAGGTTAGACCCTAAAGCATCTTGAAGCGATTTCGGAAGTTTGAGGTGAAACGGCTATCTCTGCGAGATGATGGAAATGGTACACCATGGCGTACGATGATTTCCTTCAGGTATAGTTGTGCAAGTTTTTCCATTCCATCACTTTCTTTCATCGGTAGGAAATGTGCTGACTTGGTAAGACGGTCAACTATTACCCAAATAGTGTCGTAGCCTTTAGAGGTTTTAGGTAATTTAGTGATAAAGTCCATTGTTATGCGTTCCCATTTCCACTCGGGGATTTCGGGTTGTACTAGTAGACCTGAGGGTCTTTGATGTTCAGCTTTAACCTTTGAACAGGTTAAACACCGGCTGACATATGTTGCAATGTCGGCTTTCATGTTTGGCCACCAGTACAATTTCTTCAGATCAAGGTACATCTTGTCGGATCCTGGGTGTATGGAGTATTTAGACTTGTGGGATTCGTGCATAATAATGTCGTGAATTCCTCCGTAGAGTGGTATCCAACTTCGCTCTTTGAAACACAAAGTTCCATCCGACCTTTTCACGAATCCATTTTCACTCTCTGGCATTCCGTAAAGGTTCTCATTCGGACGATTTTCCTCTTTGAGTGCTTCTGATTGTGCCTCCAAAATCTTGGATGGAAGAGGTGAACTAATTGTCATACCCAAGGATCTGACTCTAAGAGGTTTTGGTCGCTCTTTTCTACTCAGAGCATCAGCAACTACATTCGCTTTACCTGGATGGTAACGAATCTCAAGTCGTAATCAGAAGTAATTCCAACCATCGGCGTTGTCTCATGTTCAGTTCTTTTTGATCCAAAATGTGTTGTAGACTTTTGTGATCGGTGTATACGACACACTTCGTGCCATACAAGTAGTGTCTCCAAATCCTGAGTGCGAACACAACTGATCCTAACTCCAAGTCGTGCGTTGTGTAGTTTTCTCATGAGTTTTCAACTGGCGAGAGGCGTATGCTATCACTTTCTCTCTTTGCATTAACACCGCTCCTAGCCCCTTGTGTGAAGCGTCGCAATAAACAACAAAATCTTCACAACCTTCCGGTAAGGCCAAGATAGGTGCACTACACAACTTTTCTTTAAGGAGTTGAAAAGCTTCTTCTTCTTTTTCTCCCCAGTCAAACTTGGTGTTTTTCTGGTTAACTTGGTTAAAGATTTGGCAATCTTTGAGAAACCTTCAATGAATCTTCTGTAGTATCCAGCGAGTCCTAAGAATTGGCGTATTTCCGTAGGAGTTGTGGGTGTCGCCCAATCCTTTATTGACTCGATCTTAGCGGGGTCTACATGAATACCCTGATGCGATCACATGACCTAGGAATTGTGCATGCGGTATCCAGAATTCACACTTCGAGAACTTTGCATACAACTCTTCCTTCTTCAATAATTCCAAGATCATTCTAAGATGCCCTTCGTGTTCTTTCACACTCTTGGAATAAATTAGGATATCGTCAATGAATACGATTACAAATTTATCCAAGTAGGGTTTACACACTCGGTTCATGAGATCCATGAACACGGTAGTGCGTTGGTCAACCCAAAAGGCATGACTTGGAACTCGTAATGTCCATAACGAGTCCTGAAGGCGGTTTTGGGAATGTCTTCTTCCCGAACTCTTAGTTGATGGTATCCGGACCTTAAGTCGATTTTTGAATAAATGCTTGAACCTTGATCGAATAAGTCATCGATTCTCGGTAGTGGGTAGCGGTTCTTAATGGTTAGTTTATTCAATTCACGATAGTCTATGCACATTCTGAAAGTTCCGTCCTTCTTTTTGACGAATAAGACTGGTGCTCCCATGGTGATGAGCTTGGTCTAATGAATCCCTTTCGCAAGTTCGACAACTGGTTTGATAACTCCTGGAGTTCCGTTGGAGCTAATCGATAAGGTGCTCTTGCCACTGCGCGACACCGGGCACTAAATCTATCTGAAATTCAACTTCGGGTCGGCGAAGTCCGGCAAATCTTCGGGAAAGGCTTCAGGAAATTCTCTCACTATTGGTACGTCTTCCAGACGTTTTTCTTCCTTTTCTTTTTCGTCCTTTCCGGTAATTTGTGCTAGGAAGATGTGACATCCTTCCTCGATACACCTTAACACCTTGGTACGAGGAAACATGCAGTCTTGATGCGTTTCTTCTGTCACTTCTGTCTCCTTTTATTGTTAGGACTTCATCTCCATAGGGTATTGAACGAGCTTTCGTCACAAATGATTGCAGCATGATATTTTGCTAACCAATCCATTCCGACGATGACATCGAAACTACCCAATGCTCTGGTATTATTGTCGATATTGAATGGGTGGTTTAACAGGTTAAAGGTGCAACCTCTTATGATGGTGTCTACCCTTTCTATGTTACCGTTA
This sequence comes from Chrysanthemum makinoi, assembly GCA_910596185.1. Classification (NCBI taxonomy): domain Eukaryota; kingdom Viridiplantae; phylum Streptophyta; class Magnoliopsida; order Asterales; family Asteraceae; genus Chrysanthemum; species Chrysanthemum makinoi. The sequence continues at coordinate 268,975,506 of OU343220.1, forward strand.
GCTAGTTCCACGTTGTATGCATTTCCTAATGCAGTTGGGGCAATATCGAGTAGTGGACTAAATGTATTAGAAACAAAACACCTATTGGCTCCCGTATCAAACAATATGGATGCATAACGGTTATTTATAAGGAACGTACCGTCACAACATTCGGTCTTCCGAGCTTCCACTTTGGTTACGGCATAGACTCTCTGAGCTCCTTCGCCATTTCCCGATTACTCGTCTCCAACATTTCCTTGAATCCTGCCATTCCCATGGCTTCCTGGATTTCCTCGGTTTCCTTGATTTCCTCCATGGCCTTGGTTTTCGGTCTTTATTCATTATTATAATGCCCTTTCTCACCACAACCAAAGCAAGTTATATTAGCTTTGGGTCTTGAGCTGGGCGGTTTGAACCGTGCGCAATGATTTGGACCTGCAGTTCTGGTTAAGTGTCGATTTTCTGCGATTCACGGCACTTATTGCTTGCCCCTTGTGATGCAGTGTGCATCGATTACACAATGGTGCATCCCGAGTACGGTTTCCTTTCCCCAATACCATTTGGATAAGCTCTAGCAACATTTTGCCTCTTGCTTTGATTGTTGTGTTTCTTGTTGTTGCCACGGTATTCATTGTTGTTGTAGCCATGAGAATGGTCGTCCCATTTCCTCTTATTGTCAACCACTTTGTCCATGGAATCCTCAATCACTTGGTCCATGAGTTTGTTGGCTACCTCGATAGTTTCATGAAGATCAGCAGCCTTAGAAGTGGTGACATTTCCCTTAATAGGTTGGGGCAGTCCTCCGATATATCTCTCTAACAATCGGGTCTCAGTGGGAACCATTTCGGGACACAATAAGGCTAGTTCTTGAAATCGCTGATTATAAGCAGCCATATTGGTGCCTTGAACTTTGAGGTTCCAAAACTCATGCTCGAGTTTCTTAATCTCATTACGAGGGCAGACTTTCAAGTACCATTTCCTTGAAGTTCTCCCATGGCATGGCATAGGCAACATCGAAACTAGCGATTTCAGAAATTGTTCCACCAGGGTTAAGGCATCCGTGAAAGTGAATGATGCATACTTAACCTTAGACTCTTCTTCACAATTGCAGATTCGAACACGTCTCGAGCTTTTCGATCCATCTAGTCAGACCAACAGCTCCTTCGGTTCCACTAAAACCTCCAGTCATGGTTTTACGAAAGTCTTGATAAGTACAAGTGCGGCTGTGAGTGGGTGGTCTTGAAGTTCCAGCATTTGTAGACGAGTGGTTTGTTGCAGTAAGCGGCGTTCACTCGATCATTGACTAGTTGGTCAATCATGGCTTGATTCATGATAGGTTGGATTGGAGTAGCCCTAGCGGGAGTAGTGGCTTCAGCAGTCTGATCGTGTGTGACTCTATTTGGAATAGTAGCGTTTGCAGCTTGGTTGCGAGTAACCCTCGCTGGAATAGGAGCATTGGAAGCTCCACCAGGGTTGGTGCGTTTCGATCTTCGTTTTGGCGGCATTTCTGCAGTGAAAAATGAGATACATAACCTTTTAAACAAGGTAAGTGCCAAGTAATAGTGTAAATATTGTAGATCATATGAGCGATCTATAAAAGAAGAGACAATTGGGTAGGAAAATAAGTTTGACATAGATAGAACTTCGGTTACAAGGTTCCTACGGTACATGATGAGCTACTAGCTGGAATACAACCGAAATACAACGGAAATACAACGGAAATACAACGGAAATATAAGCGAAGTACAAGAGTGATAACTAACACCGTTATAAATCCAGTTTAGTGTGATACATCATGAAATCATATCTAAGGATATCCACGCTCGGTGCGAATTCGCTCAATGGTAGCAATCAGCTCTCGCTGCGTATCCTCCAACTCGCGATACGTCTCATCTGAGATGCTAACATAGACTCTAAACCAGTAGTCCTCTGCCACTCCTCTCTGGCAGTATCTCTAGCCATCCACTGGGCGCGCTCTAGCTCCTCTAGTCGTCCGTACATCTGAGCTTGACCTCTGCCCAAGGCTCGTGCTCTGCTGTCCAACTCTCGACATCCTCAACTGAGTCTCAACCCTAAGACCCGTCGAATCGCTCGTGTCTCTCGCGCTCCATGCTCTCAAACAATACATCAGTAACTCGGTCCAAACCCTCAACACGCTGCTCGCAAGCTTGCAAGCGTGTTGGATCGACTCTCTCTAGTTGATCAGTATGGACTCCTAGCAGAGTATCATGGGAGTCCAGCTGAATAAATATCCTCTCGGTGAGGGTCAGATCACCATCTGGAGATCCTGATAAGTCTGGCTCGGACTTGCCTCGGTCAGCGGCTTCCTCAATGGTCTCAAGCTGTCTAGTGGCGAGCAAGGCGCTCATGTGCCTGCTGAGATGGTATGAATGAAGGTGATGATGGGTATAGCTCGGGCTCGCGATATGTGGTGCAGAACTGACCACACAACTAATATCCTCCAAGCAATCTCACTACTTTCCTCCGGCTACGGAGGAAAGCACCCTGTCCTAATCCAAATGGTGCATCAATGTCCATGTCATCGCTCAATCTCGAGCCATCCGGAGCTCGTCTATATCTCGAATACTCGGGCGATCTCCGGACCCGGTATATCCATATCTGCTGCTGTGCTAACATGTCGAGGACACTCTCGGTAGGCATAGGCTCGGTAGTTCCTCCTCAGGATCCTCTTCGGATCTTCTTCCGGTCTTCATCTAGTAGGAATCAGTAGATCTCGAGTCTCGATGAGGTGGTGATTCATGGGTGATGGTGTCAGTGACTCTGAAGTAGAAGAAGGACCCATGTAAGCAGCGCGGGTCATCTGAGAAGCTAGTGCAGGCACAAATGAATACCGCTCTCGATATCCAGGTACTCTCACAATCATGCGGGGTTTTGCCCTGCGTCAACAAAGCGATGGAGTGGTGGTAAGGTAGGTATAGATGGAGTAGGTGCAATAACTGGTCATGCTAATGTGGCCTGAATATACGGATCGATGGCTAGGTGTGCAAGATGACGGGTGGTAGGTGAGTGAGCTAGTAGGATATCCTCCTGAACATCGTGAGTGAAGGCTTGGTGAAGGCATAGTCTGTGACAAGACGGTGCATATGTGTAAGTATGTGGAAAAACATGCTGATGATGAATATGAAATAGTGCATAAATAAATAGGAAATAAAACATGTAGTCCTATTTAAATAAATTCTAAGTAGAATAGCAAGTAAGGCAAGCGGCAATGTCGGTAGTAGTATGATGTTTTCAATGAAAAGTAGTTATAGTTTAGGGTTTATATGTACCTAGTTCTCTATAACCTTGGCTCTGATGCCAATCTGTAACACCTCCAAATTTGGTTTAGCGGAAGCATACGTGTTATTCGGGAGCGTTACGGGATTGATGAATCATAACACAAGAAATAAAGAACGGAATACATACTCCGTTTGATTTCATAAAATAGATTTAAACATTTTCTTACAACATGGGCACATCCCATTTGTTTTAGTGGTCCCAATGTAAAAACATCATTTTTGTGTAAAAACACTTCTTTAATACTACTACGACCATACATCCGCTTCTTGCCTTGTCTTCATGAACATAACTTAAACACCTGAGAAAATATGCTAAAAGGTCAGCTAAAAGCTGGTGAGTTCATAGGTTTAAGTTTAAATAGTAAGTTCGAACCATAAGCAAAGTCATATAATCATTACAACGAATATAATGATATATGGATGAGTGTCTATTACGTTAGCTCTAAGTTCATGCAACCGATACTACGACGGTTTCTGTATGCTAAAAGATGTCATACAATATAGGGGCCCATAGCAAGTGTTTTGTCCCTCAACACTTGGTTCCGACATGGTATACGTTTCGCTTTGGCCCAAGCATGGCCAACTGAACGGAGGAGTCACCCTCAATAGATCTATTTATAACATTCGCGTTTCCCAATGGGGAATTGACGGTTCATGAAAAAGGGCATTCTCTAGGGACATAGGGGCTTAGGCTAAACCACGTAATAGTAATCATGTTATAGTTTTGGTCCATAAAATGTTTTGCATATTTCTCACCCCAAGATGTATAAAACAATTTATCAAGTAAAAGTGGGGCTATGAAACTCACCTTAGCAAATGTGCAATCCAAAAGTGGGATTTAGTGATTGTTGTGAGCGACGGACCACAGCGACCTAGATAAGGAGGGCAATGTTTTAGTTCATCGTTTTTAAGTCTTACTTACTTAAAGTGGTTCAATGATTTTATAATTGTTATCTGGTCATAAGTTTGTAAAAATCATTAAAATGGCTTTTACTAGTAAGTATACGAAGTATATATACTTTTTATGTTGACATCAAAATGGTTTTAAATCCAAAGTTTGATGTGAAAATAATTACAATGTTCCACTAGTAAGTATATAAATGTGTATATACTTATTTTAGTTGACGCAAAATGATATTGTCGAAACTAATATTAGGTTGTTTATTTTCTAATTGCATTTAGAAAATATTTAAGTTAAAGTTGAAAACTCTCAAATTTATTAGTTTACAAAATGATTTAGTAGTCCTCATTTATTTATCAAAATTTGTTCTTAATACATATAGTTCTAAACGGAAAATTTGCTTGGCATACATTTGTTTACACATTGTTGTTAAACTTTGACGTAAACTTTATTAAGTGAAACATGTTTTTACACATAGTTTGTTCATGTCCAACCCTTGTATGTAGATTGTTAAGTTACTACTAGTATACACGCTTGGCATTAAGACGATGCATGCTGATGAAAATAATTTATTGATGAGGGTTTTAGTGTTTGTTGTCCGATAAGTTTTCTTGGTATCACCTTATTCGCTTCTTCCAACAGTCGACATAAGAGGACCATGGGCTGTGGCCCAATATAAATGGAAATATGGTATCAAGATGTTGGGCTTGGCCCGTTGGAGTGGTGTAACGAGAAGAAAGAAAAGGAAACATAGGCCCAAGGTTCTTGGTTAATACTTGAACATGTTAACAGAAGCATTGAACAAACATTCTTTTTCCAGGTTTTAGTCTAATTTCACAAGTTGTCTTTTAAATTTAGCGTGAGTACTTAAGCTCGAGTCGTTTGTTTCGAACAAGGTTGGCTAACATCAAAGACTAGGGGGGTGAACAAGTGAGTGATGAGGCCATGTACAAGTTGAGTACTACTTCAACTTGGTCTCATTCTCGTCAATGGTTATAGACTTCGACCCAACATAGACTACTCATGACTATTTTAGTAACCATGCACATTCGACTTAAGTTCTCCTAGGCGTACATGACCATTTAAACACAATGTTTATAACTGGGATTGAGACGAGAGGTATTAAGTTATAAACCATTGTTTCTCAAGTGGTGACAAGATTTTATCATGGTTTTCGACACAATTTGAATGACCCGGATGTCGACTGGAAAGGACCACGAGCATCAAAATGGGTTTCTAGTCGGATCAAACAACAACCCAACCTCTCATTACCAAGTTCAATATCATTTAACATTAGTAGTTTTACAAAGCTTAACCCTTCTAAACTTCCCTTCTCGACAGAAAACCAAACTGACCCATTTTGCAAAGGGTAACTTAAGTCCAAGGTAACATGAATTGTTTATCCAAACACTAAGGTTATACATCAAAAACACCTAGTTTATAGTCATATTACTAAGTTTTTATAAAACTTAACTTCCCTAGTTCTTGGTTATACAACTCGACAAAAAGAAAGAAAATCAAACACACAAACCAAATGAGTGATCACATTCGAGACTTGACATGGTAACCAAGAACAAGTAAAAATTCGGCATGACCAAAAGGAAACATATAACAATCTTATTGATAAAAGTCTTTCCAACATAATATCATAAAAACAAAACAAATATTACAACAAGAAAGGTAAATAACCTCAAATCCGAAAATGGTGGACGATGATCGAAAGGTTGTTTCTTGGATTCGGACCAAATAAAACTTGGATTAGCACCAAAATACCTCCAATTGCAAAACCCCCAAATCAATTTTAGAAAACCCTAACTTTCACAAACCCTAGTTTTTAGGTAAAGTTGAAATTGAAACTGAGTTTGGGGTTTTTGCATCTCCTAAGAGATATAGAAGTATTTTGGGAATGAGCTTGACCTCTCTCTCTTCTTGGTGTTTGGATTGAAGCCGAATTTGGCTAACTTCCAACCTTAGAACGTTTTGGACTTTAGCTCAAGGTAGACACAAGTGAGGATATGATTCTCTTGAGTGATCTTTGCCTTGATTCTTTCTTGGATTCGTGCAGTGGTAGAGGGGATATCAAGAATGGATTTGAGGAGTAAAGCTTTCATGGATTTGGTATGAGAGAAGGGAATATGATGGAAGAACATGTTGGGGTATCCTCTTTGGGAGATTCGATTTTTACTAGGGGAGTACAAGTCTAAGGTTGAAGATGGGATTTGGATATCTTATCTCTGGTTCTTGGTTTTGTCGTGGGAAGGAGAGAAAGACAAAAGAGATGTATCTCACTTTTTTTTTTTTTTTTAAATACACATTGGTTTAATTGTGTAAGTAAGTAAATGTTTTTACTTATTGTGTGAACTTGGAAAGTATAAGTATATACATTATACTTATATACATAAGTTGTATTCTTATAATAGTTGTTGTCCAAGTGAAAGTGTGTTGAATATTTTGTGTCCCGTGACTTTACGTAGTGACCGAGGCATCATTGTTTGTTAACTTTTAGATGTAATATCTTATGGTCACTGATATGTGCTTATTCACATATCTTTTCACTATCAAAACTGACCCAAAACAACCAAGGAAAAGCCGTTTATTGCTAATATTTGTGGTTTTCTTGAGTTTGTGCTTGTGCAGGTACGGATATGCAAAAACATAAAGGATCCAAATCAGATGTAAATCCGAGCATGAGAGATCAAGAGAGTTTTAGCTGAGCTGGAAGGTCAAGATTGTGTATTGTGGAAGATTTTATTCTCAGAAGATGATTTTTGAAGTTTCAGAAAAGTTTGAAGAAAAGTCAAGTTCAGCCCCTGCACTTTCAGTATTTGGCAGAATTGATCCCTCCAGATTCAAAATTTACAAAAATCACCCTTGGATTAATTGAGCTTTACAAGATTGGTCCTTATGAGCATTGTCAGAATTACACTTGTGGTCCTTGGAATTTCAGAAAATACAAGTTTGGTCCCTATATTATTACTTGGGTTCAAATTACATCCAAAGTCCAAAACTAGAACAAAACCTTCGGCCCAAAAATAATTACCCGAGCCCAACCTCTATCCGTTTAATTATTCCAACCCAAAAGCAAACCAAACCCGGATAAATAACCCAAGTCAACCCCCCAACCCACGGTCAAATCTCCGAAACAATATAAAAAAACCCAAGCGCGCCAAACACTTTCCCCAATTTACCCAGTGTAGAACCCTAATTACCCCCGTGTGTAATTGAGCCAAATTAACCGTGATTAAGGGTATATTGGTACTTTCTCTGACATCCCACTGACACAAGGAATGACACATCACCAATCCGTGTGCTCTAGGCCACGTGTTGCTTTCCTACTTGTCGAAGCGAGTCATTGCTCATGATCCAAGGGTTGTAATCAAGTGGGAAGCGGTTATTATGATCCAAGGGATGCAAATCACTCTGAAGAAGCACATTTGGAAGGAATTCGAGAAGCTTCCAAGCTCAAGCTCAACTATATATAGGACCTCATATTTGTTCACAAGTTGTATCTTATTCTCTGTTAATTTTTTCCTTCTCTCTAGTTTTAGTAATATAGCTTATTGTAATTTCCATTTCTCATGTTTTAAATGTTTTTGTAATTCGAAATTTGTACTCAATTTCTCCCATATTAATAGAATTTAGCATTTCATTTTCAAAGTGTTTGTTTAAGTTTTTATATCTACTTATTATATTAATCTAGTGCTTATTTCAGTATTTTCATCAATGTTTTAGTTTAACTTTTCATAATCTCAAAAATACAAAAAAATCAAATAAATCATTTGAAAAATAAAAATCATAGTAGATCTGTTTTTGTAGAGTAATTCTTCATTGATCTACTGTTCTATAGGTTCATTTAAGCTTTTAGTAGCTTATTGTGAACTTATAATTGTTTTAATCTCAAAATCACAAAAATCTCAAGTTAACATCAGGTGCTACAGTTGCTGTCCTTATTTGCTGGTATTGGATCTGGTTTGAAATGGTACAGTAGCTGGATTGGGTTGAGATCTGAGTTGGATTGGAATAGGTTAGAGGTTTGTTAGGCTAGTGGTTACTTGTTTCATCAGAGTGCAAGCCATAGTGGCTAAGGAGTATTGTAAGTTTGATATCTGTTTTTGATCATTAATCTATTGTTGCATCTGTTTATTAGTGATAATCTATAGTTTTTGATCTGTTTTTAATGTTTGATTAGTATAATATAGTCATAATCGCTTATAGTTCTCATATCGATAGTGTAGTAGTATTTGGAAGTGGTCTTAAATCTGTGTTAGAGATTAGTTAAGCAGTTAAGAGTAGTTGTTTCATGCTTATAGAGGTAGTTGATAGTCATTTGAGGGCATTGTTATAGCAGTTTTACTTATTAAGTCAAAATTAACTTGTATCTGATCTAGTGATTGAATCACGGTAGAATCAGTAACTCATAGTTTGCAAATTGGTTTAAAATTGCTAGATCTAGTCTTTGGTAATCATTAGTAGTCTAAATTCATCATAATCAGTTCATTATAGTAGATCAAATCTGAGTTTGGTCAAACTTTCATAACTGTTCTTCATAAAGTCAAAACTGTCAAAAGTGTTTTTTCACTAAATTTGTGAATCAAATTTCGGATTCATTTCGAGATTAGGTTTTCAAACCTTGGATACATGATTTTCAACTGGTCTTTTTACGATATTTGATTTTTGTCAAATCTGAGCTTGTCCTTTTAAGCTTCAAATAAGCTAATACTTTAGCTACTATTCGCCCATGTTCACACTCAGCAAAGCGAGGTGTGAATCAGGCAATAATGATTGTTGCATAGGTTTCGAGATCGGTGAGTTAGAGTCGGTTTTGGCACAATTGTAGTTTGCGGTGGTGTTTTTAGGACTGCAGTGTTAGTTTTCTGGCTTATTGGTTAAGCTTATTTTGCATAAGCTCAAACCAAGGGGGTGATTCACTGTTTTGCCTAGATAAGCAGTTTGCTTAGATCACTGATTTGAGCTTATAACTTGATAGGAATAGATATAATTAGCTGCAGTTAGCTTATTCTAGTACTCTTTAGCTTTAGTTACTGTTTGGTTGGTTAATTAGCTTGTTAGCTTATTTTCCTAGCTTATTTGATAAGCAGTTGTACTATAGCTTTTATATTTCATACATAAGCTACTTGTTTCTTATTTTTCATAAGTTTAGATATTCATTTTAGAATTTTCCTGAGAATTTCATAATTTTTGGTCAACTTTTACTATTTTTTTTCTCATTTTAAAATAGAATTTAATCAATTTTTAATAGGTTTTATTGCAAATTATTGAGAAAAAGTTCCAAAAAAATAATTTTTCACTTTTCTCAGTTTAAGTAAAATATAAAAAGCATAATAAAGATTTTTCTTTATTTTTCCACTTTTATTTGGTATTTTTCACAAATTAAATTAGATTAAAATAGTTTTAAATTTGTAGAAAATAGAAAATTAATCTAGAAAAAAAAAATAGTTTTAAAAAGCCTTTTGAGTTATTTTTGATTTTTAGAAATTAGTTTCATAATTTTCCATTTCTTTTTCATAATTTTTAGAATTTTAAATTAGTTTAATTGTTAAAAATTAGTTTTTAATAAAATCAAGAAAAATCCTAAAAAATAGTTTTAATTCTAAAATAGTTTTCTATTTACATTTTTAGAGTAAAAGTACTTTTAGGCATTTTTAGGGTATCATTTAGACGTAGTTGCATTTTATTTACGTTTTGTTAATTACGTTTTAGTATTTCACGTTTAGGATTTCCCGTAGAATAGATTTCCTTAATTACTTTCCCATTCCCGTAGTTAATAAAATCAAATCATTAATCCAAAACATCGAGCATTAAATTCCAAACCAAGAACGACGTTGGCAATTCACGCCTCGTTGGGAAAACGATTCGGGTTGACTAATCCGTACACACGATCACACACAGGATTTGATTTATTATTCTTTTTTTCCTAAGAGAATTTGAATCTATCTTCGTGATTATTTTTTGATATTGATATTGAGGATTTATCCACACACATAACCCTTAAGCCTTCATTATCATAGACTCAGTGTCGAGCGTTTAAGCTTCTACGGCTAGTCATTCACAAGTGGCTAGTTTGTGTGAGTCAAGCTTGGTTTACGGCCGCGAATCAAATTTTGGCGCCGCTGCCGGGGAGGTTGTGTCACGACAATATCGTTTAAGGTTTGACGATTAGTGACTTGAGATCCTTCATTCGTGAAGTTACTATTTTCTATAAAAAAAAAATAAGTAAAAATATTTTCCTTTTTCTTTTGTATATATATATCAGATTAAAAATACAAAAAGATTTTCTCTTGTGGTTTTGCTAATAAATAGAAGACACCAATTATATAACATTCTCAACGGAGGTGTTATCATTATAAGTTCACGAACAAAAGATCAAAAACTTGCCTTTGTGTCGCGTGAATTGATTTACTTCTCATCGGATAAACAAACCGTGTGGTGGTGGTATAAGGCGGCGGCTGACATTAAATTGCGGTGAAAAGAAGCGGGTTTTAATAAGCTTCGCTGACCTACAAAGCTTCTCCGTTCGCTTGTGCGTTTGTCTTGTAGAGGTGATTTATTCACTTGGGATTATTGGTTTAAGTTCACTTTGTGTTTTCGAATATCGGTTTCTTTTAATTGACTTGGTTTTAAGTGCATGCTTTTCGCTCTCAATCACGGCGTAGCGTAATCAAAGAATAGACGTACCGAGGAGTTACGTACTATCGTTGAAGAACCCGTCATGGCAGAAACTCGAACGATGAACGAGTTACTTCAAGCTCCGTAGGCGTACGGTGATGCTATCGTACTTCCACCAATTAACACGAAATTTTGAACTAAAAACAAATCTAATACAATTGGTGTCTAATAAACCTTTTTGTGGTTTAGATCATGAGGAGCCCCATGCACACCTCCGTTGGTTTAATCAAGTTGCTTCTACAATTAACTTTGGCGTCGTCATGAGTCGATTAAGTTAAGATTGTTTCCATTTTCCCTTGAGGGGGCAGCCCGGACTTGGCTCGAAAAAGAACCCCTCGTCGATCACAACATGGGAAGATCTTTCTAAGAAATTTGTGAACCAATTCTTTCCTCCATCAAAAATAACAATGTTACGAAATCAAATCATAAATTTTCAACAAAAATTTGACGAGAGTTTTGGAGAAGCATGGGATAGATTCAAGGAACTTTTACGTAAATGCCGAATCGGTTTTACCGATCTTCATCAGTTGATACGTTCTATAATGCTCTTACTCCATCCGATCAAGATTAAACGCTTGGCCCGGTGGTAATATCTTGAGTCGTATGCCCACCGACATTAGAATGATTATCGAAAACAAGTCAAAAGTTTCTTCGTCTAGAAACCGTCCGGTTGTTTCTAAAATTGCTACTAATGATAACTACGGTTTGAAGAGTGAGTTAAGTGGTGGATGATGCTATTAATTCTATGATGAGAGAGTTTAAGATTCATAAATCTGAATCCGTCAAAGCCGTTACTGAAACATGTGTTATTTGCGGTGGTCCTCATCCGTACTATAATTGTCAAGCCACCGATGGCGATCTCCGAAATGCTTCCGTAGCCTCTGCTAATCCGGTTCAAAATCGGAACCAAGGATACCGTGCCAACCAAATGGGACCACCCGGTTTTGCACCCGTTCCTCAACAAAACCAAAACCATTATCAAAACCAATCTTACAATCAAAACCGAGGAGCCAATCTTAGTCATGGTAATCAAAACTACCAAGCTCCTCCACCTCAAGTTTATCAACAACCTTCTCAACAACAATATCAATCACCTCATCAAGTTTCTCCGAACAATGAGTTTTTGTCTTACATGAAGAGTTCCGATAGTACCATTAAAAATTTGCAAACTCAAATTAATGGCATGAGGACGGATTTCAAAAAGGAAATTGAAGCTACGAGTAACAAGCAGATGAGAGAAATGAGGGATATGATGGCTAGTTTCTTTCAAGCTAATCAACCTTCTACGTCTTATTCTCAACCCTCGAGTTCCCTTCCAAGTAATACTATTCCTAACCCGAGAGGTGACATGAAAGCTATCACTACCCGAAGTGGTGTCGCTTACGATGGACCCGCGGTTCCTACCACTATTTCTTCTTCTCCGTCTTGTGTGGTAGACCGTGAGACTGGGGTGACAAAGGACCCGGTGCTTCCTACTAATAAGGGGAGATCTGAGGAATGTCCAACCCACGGTTTTCCGACTTGAGCCCAAGGATGCTCCGGTTAGTGCTGAAAGATTAACTCGAAAACAACACTTCGTACCGCCAAGGATGAATGATCAAAAGCAACGTGAACAAGCAAATCTTCAAATGGAAAAATTCTTTCAGATATTTCAAGATCTTCACTTCGAAATTAGCTTCGCGGATGCTCTTCTTCTCATGCCTAAGTTTGTTTCAACGCTAAAAGGAATGTTAAGTAACAAAGAGAAAATTGTTGATTTGGCAAAAACGTCTTTGAATGAGAATTGTTTGGCGGTTATTCTCAAGAAACTTCCCGAAAAGTTAGGTGACCCCGGCAAGTTCCTCATTCCGTGTGATTTTCAAGGAATTATTCATGCTCCCCTGGCGATCTTGGCGAGAGTATCAATTTGATGCCGAAATCAATTTACGATAAGCTTTCATTGCCTCCACTTACCCCGACATGTATGACCCTCGAACTAGCCGACCGAACTACGGCTACACCAATCGGTATAGCCGAGGATGTTTTTGTTAAAGTAGGGAAGTTCGATTTCCCCGCGGATTTTGTTGTTGTTGATTTCGATGCGGATCCTCGTGTGCCCCTTATTCTCGGAAGATGTTTCTTAGGGCCGGCCATGCGTTGATTGATGTTTATGAAGGAGAAATCACTTTAAGAGTTGGAAAAGAAGCCGTCACGTTTAACGTTAACAATACTTCTAAATCTTTTACCAAACAATATGATGTGGCCAAAATTAGTAACACCGAGGTGACAAAGGACCCGGGAATTCCTACTAATAATGGAAGTACCAAAAACGTCCAACCTCCGGTAGTTCAAAAAGTTAGGCCTAAGACATCGAGAATTGATTCGAGTCTTTCACGTTTCACGGTTAAGAGTTTGTCTACGATACGTGCTGAGCAAAAGAAGAAACTAGAAAAGGAGACTACAACGGTTGTGGTGGAAAATGCTAGCTCTAAGAGCACACCACTTGTCCCACCTCCGCTTTCTGTATATCGGATTGATCTTTTTCCTAAAAACGTCGAGTTTTCTTTGAGTGGCAATCCCATTCCTCCTTCTTCTAATATCCCTTCCCATACTCAATATGAGGAAGATGATTCTATCATGAAAGAAATTGAGGCTTATTTGAAAAGTGATTCTTTCAGGAAATTGATAACGCCGACATCGATATCGAAGGAGATATTCGTTTGATTGAAAAAATGCTTTATGGAGATTCAGAAAAAGCTATTAAAGAAGTCAAGCCGTCTTTTAATCCTTCGGAGCCCGAGCTCAAGGATTCTTCCATTGATTTACTTCTCGAGGAGTTCGCCGATGAACTCGCTCGCATGGATCCTCTTCCACCGGGGAGTGAGGATGACATTTTTGATTTTAGAGCCGACTTACGTGAAATTGAATATTTGTTATATCAAGATCCGTCGATTTACTTTGAGAAGTTCACCGATGAACTTGCTCCCACCGACTCGATTCTTTCTAAGAATGAAGAGAACGAATATGATGATCCGTTTTACCCAAAGAAAGATAAGGAAGTTAAGATTTCGACAGATGAACTTGTTGATTTAGAGGTCCCACACTATTTTTTATCCGAGAGTGATTCCTCTCCTCGTGAGGATTTTCACGTGGATGATACTTTGATTTCGTTCCTTTCTGAGGACAAGATTTTCAATCCTGGGATACTCTTCGAAGAGTACATTCTTATCACCAAAGTTATTCGGACAAAGGATCCTATCTTGGATGCCTTCATTGTTGAACCTTTGCAATACACCTCTTTATACCATGTACTATCTTCCTTGGAGTTTTCTCACTTTGATCCGTCATCTTTCGTCCGCCAAGAAACCGCCGGATGATGGATCATTCTTTCATGATATACCATTTGTGCTTGAGCCCAACACTTTCTTCACCACCCAACCCACCCAGTCTCATTCCTTCGGAATGGGACACCGCTTTTGACCCTGGTATCTCTACCACTTTCTTCCCAAGGACAAATGAATTGGGGGCGAGTCGGGCTAGCGACTTCGGTAATCAAAACGATAGCGCCGTGGGAGGCACCCCATGCTTATTCTTCTCTTCTTTCTATTTTCTAATAAGTGACGTGAAGAGGTCCGCCTCTTCGATTTATCGTGTTTGGTTGTTTGTGATGTTGTGTTTAGGATTTTCCCGATATGAAGACTCTCGTGCTCGCAGTTTGAATTTTCTCCACTCGAGTTTCATGATCGATGCTGATGGAAATCCGATATCCTAATCTTATCGACTAACGTTTATCTTCTAGCATACTTAATAAACGGCTTTTAGATTTTCGTGATACCCTTGCTTTTAAACATTGAGGACAATGTTTCGTTCTCGTCTGGGGTAGGGTAATCTTCGATTTGATTTGACCGCACTTGCTTATTTCTGTCGTGTTTGTCTCGTAACCCCGTTTTTCCTTATAAAATGAAAAATTGTTTAAAAATGAGAAAATTTAAAAAATTTTCAAGCTTTTGTTAAGTCTTTTTGATTGAAAAGTTTTGCTAGTCTCTTAGATAAGAAGCTATAAAATGCGAATTCTAGCTCAAAAGGCCAAGATTTTGCAAGTTTCCCTGAGTGACTTTAAATATGCATAACTTGATTTCATTAGACGAAGCATTTGCTAAAGTTAATATATGTTTTGACACCTTGATTGACTTTCCGCTGGTGAGAGTAGGAATGGAATTCTGACTTGACCGGACGTGTTGAGCCCTAGCTTGTTCCCTTAACCATAGATAATCTAAAAATTATCGGCTAAGCATCTGGGGATCTCATTATTTGGGATTTTAAATTTGCAGAGATCGAGAAATGATAGAGTTACTTATGAGTTTAGATGCTAAACGTGGAGTAGTTGGTTCTCTTTAGAGCCCATCGAAGGTACTTATGGCTTTTTGTTCCCACAAAATTGTTTCACCCCATATCTGTCTAAATAATTAGAGATGTCGAGTTTTTGGCGATAGTTAGTTCTTTATCTTCTTAAAAGAATCTTTGTTTTAAAAATTGGGTACACATCAAGGATCCGTAATAAATAAATGAGTAATCAGTGATAAGTGAAAAGTAATAAGTAAAGTTGTGAGCTGCATGTGAGATCGGACCCTGGATCTTTAGCCGGGAATGAGTGAGGTCTTAGCCTAGCCAGCCGGGATCCTCATTTCATGAAGCCTATAGTCTTGGAATTACCCCGTGAAGCTCCGTGGTTCACAGCTCATATAAATAAAAAGTTCATTTAAAAAAAAAAAAAAAAAAAAAAATGAATGAAAAAAATGTTAAAATTGAAAAAGTCAAAAGTAAGTGAATAAAAATTCCTTGATGTGGACCTCATTTTTACGACAATGGTTCTTGAGAGAAGATGGATAACTAATTATCGACTTAGCTTTGTATCTTTATCCGAATAAAAGTTATCGAAACGAGAATTTGAAGAAATTCATTTCTCACAAAAATAAAAAATTCTAGAGGAAAATAGGAAAATGGGAACAAAAGGTAATTACACAAGTAACTTCCATGGGTAGTGTTAGCATCTAGACTCATCTGTAACAATGATTTCGGTTTTACGCTTAGTTTGGGACTTGTGAAAAATCAGGGACGATGTATTCTATCCTTATGGTCACTTCACGCTGTGTTGTGTTTTCTACTCCGTGATCCTAACGTGTCGTTTGAAAAATGTTGGAGTTATTGATCGACATGAAAATTCAACAAACCGTCATTCATAATCGGAATATGCTTAATCGTAATATCTACTTGTGAATTAAAAGGTAAACGGGGCGTTTTTAGAATTAAGGCTTTCTTAATCTCTTTTGAGGAATCTTTGCTACTTCTTCTCTTATTATTGGTTTGTCTAAACTGTTTTAAGTTTCTTACGGTTAGTCATTCACAAGTGGCTAGCTTGTGTGAGTAAACTTGATGGTTTGGACACACCAATTTAAGCGTCTTCATAGGTTTAGTAGAAAGAGATGGAAATCCTTGGTTTTAGAAGCGTGAGTTGATTGCATTGCGTGAGGACACGGCAATGGTCTCGTCTGGGGTATTTTGATATGTGCTTATTCACATATCTTTTCACTATCAAAACTGACCCAAAACAACCAAGGAAAAGCCGTTTATTGCTAATATTTGTGGTTTTCTTGAGTTTGTGCTTGTGCAGGTACGGATATGCAAAAACACGCAAAAAGGATCCAAATCAGATGTAAATCCGAGCATGAGAGATCAAGAGAGTTTTAGCTGAGCTGGAAGGTCAAGATTGTGTATTGTGGAAGATTTTATTCTCAGAAGATGATTTTTGAAGTTTCAGAAAAGTTTGAAGAAAAGTCAAGTTCAGCCCCTGCACTTTCAGTATTTGGCAGAATTGATCCCTCCAGATTCAAAATTTACAAAAATCACCCTTGGATTAATTGAGCTTTACAAGATTGGTCCTTATGAGCATTGTCAGAATTACACTTGTGGTCCTTGGAATTTCAGAAAATACAAGTTTGGTCCCTATATTATTACTTGGGTTCAAATTACATCCAAAGTCCAAAACTAGAACAAAACCTTCGGCCCAAAAATAATTACCCGAGCCCAACCTCTATCCGTTTAATTATTCCAACCCAAAAGCAAACCAAACCCGGATAAATAACCCAAGTCAACCCCCCAACCCACGGTCAAATCTCCGAAACAATATAAAACCCAAGCGCGCCAAACACTTTCCCCAATTTACCCAGTGTAGAACCCTAATTACCCCCGTGTGTAATTGAGCCAAATTAACCGTGATTAAGGGTATATTGGTACTTTCTCTGACATCCCACTGACACAAGGAATGACACCTCACCAATCCGTGTGCTCTAGGCCACGTGTTGCTTTCCTACTTGTCGAAACAGGTCATTGCTCATGATCCAAGGGTTGTAATCAAGTGGGAAGCGGTTATTATGATCCAAGGGATGCAAATCACTCTGAAGAAGCACATTTGGAAGGAATTCGAGAAGCTTCCAAGCTCAAGCTCAACTATATATAGGACCTCATATTTGTTCACAAGTTGTATCTTATTCTCTGTTAATTTTTTTCCTTCTCTCTAGTTTTAGTAATATAGCTTATTGTAATTTCCATTTCTCACGTTTTAAATGTTTTTGTAATTCGAAATTTGTACTCAATTTCTCCCATATTAATAGAATTTAGCATTTCATTTTCAAAGTGTTTGTTTAAGTTTTTATATCTGCTTATTATATTAATCTAGTGCTTATTTCAGTATTTTCATCAATGTTTTAGTTTAACTTTTCATAATCTCAAAAATACAAAAAAATCAAATAAAATCATTTGAAAAATAAAAATCATAGTAGATCTGTTTTTGTAGAGTAATTCTTCATTGATCTACTGTTCTATAGGTTCATTTAAGCTTTTAGTAGCTTATTGTGAACTTATAATTGTTTTAATCTCAAAATCACAAAAATCTCAAGTTAACATCAGGTGCTACAGTTGCTGTCCTTATTTGCTGGTATTGGATCTGGTTTGAAATGGTACAATAGCTGGATTGGGTTGAGATCTGAGTTGGATTGGAATAGGTTAGAGGTTTGTTAGGCTAGTGGTTACTTGTTTCATCAGAGTGCAAGCCATAGTGGCTAAGGAGTATTGTAAGTTTGATATCTGTTTTTGATCATTAATCTACTGTTGCATCTGTTTATTAGTGATAATCTATAGTTGTTGATCTGTGTTTAATGTTTGATTAGTATAATATAGTCATAATCTGCTTATTAGTTCTCATATCAGTAGTGTAAGTAGTATTTGGAAGTGGTCTTAAATCTGTGTTAGAGATTAGTTAAGCAATTAAGAGTAGTTGTTTCATGCTTATAGAGGTAGTTGATAGTCATTTGAGGGCATTGTTATAGCAGTTTTACTTATTAAGTCAAAATTAACTTGTATTTGATCTAGTGATTGAATCTGTTAGAATCAGTAACTCATAGTTTGCAAATTGGTTTAAAATTGCTAGATCTAGTCTTTGGTAATCATTAGTAGTCTAAATTCATCATAATCAGTTCATTATAGTAGATCAAATCTGAGTTTGGTCAAACTTTCATAACTGTTCTTCATAAAGTCAAAACTGTCAAAAGTGTTTTTTCACTAAATTTGTGAATCAAATTTCTGATTCATTTCTGAGATTCAGTTTTTCAAACCTTGGATACATGATTTTCAACTGGTCTTTTACTGATATTTGATTTTTGTCAAATCTGAGCTTGTCCTTTTAAGCTTCAAATAAGCTAATACTTTAGCTACTATCTGCCCTGTTCACACTCAGCAAAACTGAGTGTGAATCAGGCAATATTACAGTTGTTGCATAGGTTTCAGATCAGTGAGTTAGAGTCTGGTTTTTGGCACAATTGTAGTTTGCCAGGTAGTGTTTAGGACTGCAGTGTTAGTTTTCTGATTAGCTTATTGGTTAAGCTTGTGCATAAGCTCAAACCAAGGGGGTGATTCACTGTTTTGCCTAGATAAGCAGTTTGCTTAGATCACTGATTTGAGCTTATAACTTGATAGGAATAGATATAATTAGCTGCAGTTAGCTTATTCTAGTACTCTTTAGCTTTAGTTACTGTTTGGTTGGTTAATTAGCTTGTTAGCTTATTTTCCTAGCTTATTTGATAAGCAGTTGTACTATAGCTTTTATATTTCATACATAAGCTACTTGTTTCTTATTTTTCATAAGTTTAGATATTCATTTTAGAATTTTCCTGAGAATTTCATAATTTTTGGTCAACTTTTACTATTTTTTCTCATTTTAAAATAGAATTTAATCAATTTTTAATAGGTTTTATTGCAAATTATTGAGAAAAAGTTCCAAAAAAAATAAATTTTCACTTTTCTCAGTTTAAGTAAAATATAAAAAGCATAATAAAGATTTTTCTTTATTTTTCCACTTTTATTTGGTATTTTTCACAAATTAAATTAGATTAAAATAGTTTTAAATTTGTAGAAAATAGAAAATTAATCTAGAAAAAAAAAAGGTTTTAAAAAGCCTTTTGAGTTATTTTTGATTTTTAGAAATTAGTTTCATAATTTTCCATTTCTTTTTCATAATTTTTAGAATTTTAAATTAGTTTAATTGTTAAAAAATTAGTTTTTAATTTTTATAAAATCAAGAAAAATCCTAAAAAATAGTTTTAATTCTAAAATAGTTTTCTATTTACATTTTTAGAGTAAAAGTACTTTTAGGCATTTTTAGGGTATCATTTAGACGTAGTTGCATTTTATTTACGTTTTGTTAATTACGTTTTAGTATTTCACGTTTAGGATTTCCCGTAGAATAGATTTCCTTAATTACTTTCCCATTCCCGTAGTTAATAAAATCAAATCATTAATCCAAAACATCGAGCATTAAATTCCAAACCAAGAACGACGTTGGCAATTCACGCCTCGTTGGGAAAACGATTCGGGTTGACTAATCCATACACACGATCACACACGGGATTTGATTTATTATTCTTTTTTTCCTAAGAGAATTTGAATCTATCTTCGTGATTATTTTTTGATATTGATATTGAGGATTTATCCACACACATAACCCTTAAGCCTTCATTATCATAGACTCAGTGTCCGAGCCGTTTTAAGCTTCTTACGGCTAGTCATTCACAAGTGGCTAGTTTGTGTGAGTCAAGCTTGACGTTTCGGCACGAATCAGTCACGTATCGGAGATATTATTATTTTTGTAATATTTTTCTTTACGGTTGTTTGTCATTTGCTTTATCAAACCCTTATCATAGTGTCGGTACGCGTGCAGTGTCGGTCACTGGGGAAAACGAGATAACCTCTCGTCAATACAATTTAAATTATAAGACAAAATGATATATTCATAAAATGATATGAATGCAAGAGTGGTGAAATTTTTACTGTATGTGAGTTATCTACTCAAATGTTCAGGCAAAGCTTATGCATGCTTCATGACTCATGCTTAGTAATAATAAATTACTAATTATCAGTTAAATTTTAGTGGAAATTTACCGTGTGTCACAGTACTTGTGTCCAAAATATTGTTTAAGGGTGGTTTTCGGCAAAGTTTAAGTGACCGTATTTTATTCATTACAACTCCGCTTGACGAACGGTTGGACATTTTGGAAAATATGCTTGACGAACTTACTTTTACTAGAAGACATCACGTTATAAAAAGTACTACATCCTTGTTAAAAACGACCCTCAACATGGTCCCTTGTTGCCGTAAGGTTTGTCTAATGAAATATATTAGTTTTTCTTATATAATAAAGTTACGGCAACTTTATGTAAACGCGTGTAATTTAATCGTTACAAATCCGTTTCTACGCTTTTATATGTCCTTAGCTTCGTATCAAAGTATACTAATATATTTTTGATAAGTCAACACAATTTATAACGCCTAAGCCTCATTTTTGACTCGTAAAAGTGGACGTAACATGCTGAATTTTCAGAATTTTATAGTTTTCGTCGTAAAACTTGTAAATAGCATAACTTTTTCGTTATAGCTCCGTTTTAACCCGTTCAAGCTGCCACGTTTTCGTTTTAAAGTATATTTTCTAAATATCTAGGCCAAAATTTTTACCTACTGTCGAAATTTCCAGATTTCAAAAATATGGACAGACCCTTAAGAAAACTTGTCGAAATGAGTTTTTCTCACGCCAAACCTATTCTAACCAATTCAAAACAACTCCGAAGCTATTCTAATCCTACCATACACCTTCTTAGGGTGTCATGGGTTCCTAGACATCACCAAAAGTGATATATTGCAAGGGATAATTTATAGGATGACATATATATATATAACACTTAAAAACATTAAAAAGTGGTATAAACATCAATATGACTTGCATGCTTTTCTTATATATGATGAAATGAACATAAAATGAATATGAAATATGAACATGGACATGAGATGCTTACTAGTTACTTGATGAGGTTTTATGAACAAAGGATTAATCCTAAACACCCAAGGTTTTTATTTCACAACCTTAATCAAGAGTGTGTCTAGATTGTAATGAACTTGACGAGAAAATTTTTGATGATCTCCTCTTGGAACTTCAATATGGCCGGTTCTATGGGGAAGAAGAGGAAGGAGGATATTTTTTTTCACACTTGAAATAATGTATCTATGTGTTGTAGGAATTAATAAATGAATATAAGTATAAATGTGTACAAGATATTTAGTATCAAATGGTGTGAGTCATTCCCCTTGTCGACACACATAAAAAAAAGGGACTAGATGCATTTAGTAGTAATTAAGTATATTAATGTAGGATAAATGTGTAGTTAATTAAGGATAATGAATAACTTGTGTATTTATTTAAGCATTTAAGGTAGCGTTAGCTAAAAATAGATTTTAACGGAGCAAAATAAAATATATTGAAGTCATAAAAATTATAAAAATACATTTCTCACAAGAATTGAGTGAAATAATAATTATCGTGTAGTATTTACAAAACCGTAATTATATAACTATAACAATTTATATACAAAATAAATTTAAAACACCGGGTAAACTGATAATAAAATTTTTATAATCTTAACATGAGTATAAAAATATATCGGGATAATTTTTGGAAGCGTCGGATCAAATGTTCAAAATAATTAATTACGCGATAGCGTTTATTTAATATAAAAATATACGTTAATGAAATATAAATTTTTCTCCGGGAATGAATAGTAAAATTTGAAAAAGGACCGGAAATTGAGAATTGTGACTTTCTTCCCATGTCGAGGAATCACGTCCCCGTGATTCAATTAATGATAACTATAGTCCGATCCTTGACAAGGGTTCTAAAAATCCATGCTCGTGTATAGTCTAAATGATCATGTCAATGCTCATGCATATATCGTGACTATATCCCATTCTAAAGACATGCTCTCTTATAGTTGGGTTTGATGAGGCAAGCTTTCCCATTCCCGAGCAAAACCCTCAAAAGATTTTTAGGTAACCGATTTTTACTTAATCCCACAACTCATCAAACAAGAACGTGCATACGATTAGGCTAATTCGGTTTAGGTAACAACTTGTTTCTAGCTTGATCTTTGCAACTCATCAAACAAGAACTGCCACTCGGATCAAACTGGAAACAAGTGGTTTGAAGAAAATCTTTTGAAAATTTGGCTCGATTACGAAATTGCTTACACATATGAGACTACTACTCCCTTCATTGCATGATTCTTCCTAAATTAGACATAGGTGATCAGGCTATGTATAATTTAGGAGTAACTATGCAATGCTTGGACTAATCGACTCATATGATGTTTGGTGTTGAGTCATGAATCCGCATGTATAATGAGTATGCACTTATAATGATATGATGAGATGCTATGATGATGTAGTTATAGTCTAGGGTCAATGATGCAACCTAGTTCTCTATAACCGATGCTCTGATACCAATCTGTCACACCCCCAAATTACTTGTTTTGCAGCAGAATGGAATTCCTCTGGGGATGACCATAGCATCAAAGTTAAGATTATATCGAACGACCTAAAGTGTCGTTTTGAAAATATCGTTTGATAAAGTAAAATAATCAGAGTTTACAAAACATAGGTCCCAAAATATTTCCAATATACCAAAATGAGTTTGTTACAATCAAACGATAGTTAAGTGCATAAAATATATGTGAGACGCGCAGACACCGCGACTCTATGATAAGTCCACATGCATGCCATGAAGTGAATGCCTTAGATACCTGGGATAAAACATGCTAAAAGTGTCAAGACAATGGTTGAGTGAGTTCATAGAGTTTGTTTAACAAGTAAAGCTTTTAAAAAACGTTCATGCAACAAAGGCAAAGTATTTGGTCATTTAGAATAGTCCACAAAAGCAAAGGCATTGTAAATCCACTCAGTTCTAAGTTCCGCCCATACAAAACTTGCAACTTGTGTGTTCACAACCCACTGCCAAAATATGTCTAGTTTATGTTCAAGCACACGGGGTCAAATGAGTTCTCAAAGCAAAGGCATTGTAAATCCACTCAGTTCCAAGTTCCGCCATACAAAACTTGCAACCTGTGTGTTCACAACCCATTGCACAAAATATAGTGTGTCTAATAGTCGAGTATAAGTTACCATAATAATTCACAATATTGCACCATATATATATAATAATTCAGTGGATGCTCCAAACATGGGAGACTTTGCAACCGCTCGACAAGTGGAGACTCCTTTGTCACCGACCACCTAGGGAGAATTATTGAGAACACTCCACCAATAAGGCGAGACTTTAGAACACTCCACCGATAAGAGCGAATTTTGAGAACGCTCCGTAACATAGTGAGACGCTCGGACCGAGGCTTTAGGTTGCTCCAAGGGAGACTTTATAGTGATGCTCGAACATGGGAGACTTTATAGTGATGCTCCGAACATAGGAGACTTTAGGTCAAAGTCATAACACGTACGGTTCAATAAGTTCAAACAAGTGATTAGTTTGTATTTAAGTACAAGGGTTCCGTTCAAAGTTCGTAATTAAGTTCAAAGATTTAAGTCGAGTTCAAAAGTTCGAAACGTCAAAGAGATCGAATAATATCAAAAGGTTCAAGATAGTCGAAGGCTTCAAAATCACGCCAAACAAGTTTAAAATATATCAAAAGGGTCCTTTACAGGTTAAAAGAGTTCAACTATATGTCAAAAGTTCAAATCAAGTCCAAAGTGTTCACTTATATGTTAAAGGGTTCGAATCAATTTAAAAGAGTTCAAATATACATGTCGAAGGGTTCAAAATCAAGGAAAGTGTTTCAACTAATAGCTTCATACAGAATGATCAATTTAGTTCGGGCACAATCTACTTACTAGCATAAGTAGTGAAACAAAAGAGTACAAGTTCATGATATTTCAAACAATATTGTTTAAGTTCATATAAGTGTAAAGTAAAAGCATGAAGTTGAGCATGTATCTCCCTCGAAGAGTTTATAAAACAATTAAACGAGTAAAAGTGGGGCTACTGAACTCACCGGTGCAATGTTTATGATGACACAAGTAGATACACTGAAATGAGGTGCGATCTCTATCCGCAACCTAATATGAATGATGTGCTCTAATATAAGTCATGAAACAATGTCGCACATGCAAACTCATATGATATCCATACCACTTGTACACTTTTGAAAATAAAGTTTATTGTCGAAAAATAATCTTATAACGTCTTGACAATTTATAAATTACTTTCCAAGTATTTACGTTGAAACGATATCCTACGATAATCATTTAGTGATTTATTATGAAATTATAACTTTTCGTCGTAAAAAATAATGTCATTGAATATTTCATGAAAGTGAATAAACGGCCTTGAAAAGCTAGTCATAAAATGGTGCACATCGAGTGTTAGGAAACAAACTCAACGGTTTTGGGAAGCTTGTATCATTATCTCAAAGTTTTAGCATTTAAGTTTTCATCCTAGAGGTCTCGATCATGGAGAAAAAATATAGGTTAAGTATGGTACTTGTGTCCAAAATATTGTTTAAGGGTGGTTTTCGGCAAAGTTTAAGTGACCGTATTTTATTCATTACAACTCCGCTTGGAACGGTTTGGACATTTTGGAAAATATGCTTGGCGAACTTACTTTTACTAGAAGACATCACGTTATAAAAGTACTACATCCTTGTTAAAAAGCACCCTCAACATGGTCCTTCGTTGCCGTAAGGTTTGTCTAATAGAAATATATTAGTTTTTCTTATATAATAAAGTTACGGCAACTTTATGTAAACGCGTGTAATTTAATCGTTACAAATCCGCTTTCTACGTTTTATATGTCCTTAGCTTCGTATCAAAGTATACCAATATATTTTTGATAAGTCAACACAATTTATAACGCCTAAGCCTCATTTTTGACTCGTAAAAGTGGACGTAACATGCTGAATTTTCAGAATTTTATAGTTTTCATGCCAAACTTGTAAATAGCATAACTTTTTCGTTATAGCTCCGTTTTAACCCGTTCAAGCTGCCACGTTTTGCTTTTAAAGTATATTTTCTAAATATCTAGGCCAAAATTTTTTACCTACTGTCGAAATTTCCAGATTTCAAAAATATGGACAGACCCTTAAGAAAACTTGTCGAAATGAGTTTTTCTCGCGCCAAACCTATTCTAACTAATTCAAAACAACTCCGAAGCTATTCTAATCCTACCATACACCTTCTTAGGGTGTCATGGGTTCCTATACATCACCAAAAGTGATATATTACAAGGGATAATTTATAGGATGACATATATATATATATATATATATATATATATATATATATATATATATATATATATATATATATATATATATATATAACACTTAAAAACATTAAAAAGTGGTATAAACATCAATATGACTTGCATGCTTTTCTTATATATGATGAAATGAACATAAAATGAATATGAAATATGAACATGGACATGAGATGCTTACTAGTTACTTGATGAGGTTTTATGAACAAAGGATTAATCCTAAACACTCAAGGTTTTTATTTCATAACCTTAATCAAGAGTGTGTCTAGATTGTAATGAACTTGACGAGAAAATTTTTGATGATCTCCTCTTGGAACTTCAATATGGCCGGTTCTATGGGGAAGAAGAGGAAGGAGGATATTTTTTTTTTCACACTTGAAATAATGTATCTATGTGTTGTAGGAATTAATAAATGAATATAAGTATAAATGTGTACAAGATATTTAGTATCAAATGGTGTGAGTCATTCCCCTTGTCGACACACATAAAAAAAAGGGACTAGATGCATTTAGTAGTAATTAAGTATATTCATGTAGGATAAATGTGTAGTTAATTAAGGATAATGAATAACTTGTGTATTTATTTAAGCATTTAAGGTAGCGTTAGCTAAAAATAGATTTTAACGGAGCAAAATAAAATATATTGAAGTCATAAAAATTATAAAAATACATTTCTCGCTAGAATTGAGTGAAATAATAATTATCGTGTAGTATTTACGAAAACCGTCGTAATTATATAAATATAACAATTTATATACAAAATAAATTTAAAATACCGGGTAAACTAATAATAATATTTTTATAATCTTAACATGAGTATAAAAATATATCGGGATAATTTTTAGAAGCGTTGGATCAAATGTTCAAAATAATTAATTACGCGATAGCGTTTATTTAATATAAAAATATACATTAATGAAATATAAATTTTTCTCCGGGAATGAATAGTAAAATTTGAAAAATGACCGGAAATTGAGAATTGTGACATTAAATTTGTCTTTCATCTGGGATTTGAACAAGTCGATTTCTTTCTTTGGAGAGCCCGTGATTATCAAGTCATGTACGTATACTCCAACTATAAGTGTAGAAGTCTTACTTATCTTCGTGTAAACTGCTTGTTCGAGATTACATTTCTTAAAGTCTAATGACTTCAAGGTTTGATCAAGTTTCACATTCCAAGCTCGTGGTGCTTGTCTTAAGCCATATAATGCCTTCGTGAGCTTGTAAACTTTTCCTGAATTTCCTTGTTGAATAAATCCTTCAGGTTGTGTAACGTAGACTTCTTCTTTAAAATCTCCATGTAAAAATGCTGATTTGACATCTAGGTGATGTACTTGCCATCCATGATATGCTGCTAGTGCTAAAATCAAACGAACTGTCTCGATACGTGCAACTGGCGCATATACTTCATCGAAGTCTATTCCTTGTTCTTGTACATAACCTTTTGCTACTAAGCGTGCCTTGTATTTGATGATCTCTCCTTTTGCATTTCTCTTGTTCTTGAAGACCCATTTAAGTCCTATTGCCTTTTGATTTGTAGGCAAAGTAGTAAGAGTCCATGTGTTGTTGTTGTTTATTGAATCTAGTTCAATTTTCATGGCCTCGATCCATTTCTTATTTGCTGAAGCCTCTTTGTAGTTATACGGTTCTTATTCCGTAAATAGTAGGCTTTGAGGTTCAACTCTATGTGCATACTTATATATTTCTGTTAGGTCCTTGAGACCTATACTGGTGTGTCATCAAATATATCTTCTGAGTTCTTGATTGAACTAATAGTAGCTTCTTCTTCCTCTTCTGAGTGTGGGTTGTAAGTGTATGTTGGTGGGGTGACTGGAGAGTTTGGAACAATAAGCGGTTCATGTTCTTGGTAGGTGTTGTCATTGTTCTCTGAGTTGACTAATGTAGTGTTTTCATTGTCGACTCCTTCTACCACAAAACTTGCCCAAAATGAGCCTTGTGTACTTATTTCCTATCTGTTGTTATCCCAATCCCTCGGTTTTGTTTCCATAAACTTTACATCCTACTACCGTGTTTTCTATTTCCTTTTGGATCATATAGCCTACACGCTTTCGATCCTTCCTCTTCTCCTAAGTAAATCATGGGTATGCTTCTATCATCCAGCTTTTGCAGATGAGGTATCGTTAGTTTGGCATAAGCCGTGCATCCGAATATCCTTAGGTTTTCCAGGTTTGGTTTTCTATTGTAGAGTGCCTCATATGGTGTTTTATCTACCAGGGCTCTTGTAGGTACCTTGTTTACTATATAAATGGCGTGTCTGACTTCTTCAGCCCAAAAGTTTAATGGTAACTTCATAGCTTTCATTATACTTCTCGTAGTAGATAACACTGTTCTATTTCTCCTTTCCACAACTCCATTTTGTTGAGGTGTGTATGGTGTTGTCAATTGCCGTGCTACTCCATTTTCTTTACAATATTTGGTGAATTCATTAGATGTGAATTCACCTCCCCTATCTCTTCTTAGCATCCTTAGTTTTGTTCTCATTTCTATTTCAAATTGTTGTTTGAACTCCTTGAACGTGTTAAATGCCTGATCTTTCGATGTCAGAAAGTAGGCCCACATGAAACGTGTACAGACGTCCACTAACAAGAAAATGAGTTTCTTTCCAGAGTGTGTGGCTGGACTTATAGGGCCACAGAGGTCTTCATAGACTAAATCCAAAGGTTTCTTTGATCGGATGTTAGCTTGATTTGGAAATGGTGTCCTACTGTGTTTTCCTAATAAACATGCATCACAAATCTGTCCTGCATGGTTTATCCTTGGTATTCCTTCTACTAGACCTTTCCTTGTCATCTTGTTGATATCGTCAAAGTTTAGATGACCTAATCTCGCGTGCCATAACCATGCTTGGTTATCTATATTTGCTAAGAGGCATATGGGTGATTCTATTTTCAATTTAATACTGTAAAGTCTATTCTTCGATCTTTCTATCTTCATCAACAGCTTCTTATTCTTATCATACAAAGTCAGTATATTTCCGTCCATGATGATCTTACAACCTATCTCCGTGAGTTGTCCTAGACTTAATATGTTGCTCTTAAGGTTTGGACTGTAGTATACATCCGATATTATCTTTTGTTCATGGTTCTTACAACCTAACAGTATACAACCTCTTTCCTTTATCTCTACATACGATCCATCTCCAAAGCGTACATGTCCTGTTATGTGTTTGTCAATGTCTCTAAAATGATTCCTTATTCCCGTCGTATGGTTACTTGCACCGTTATCTAAATACCATATGCTTATGTCTTTTGTAGCATAATTCTGGGGGTGAATCTGTCCTTCATTTAACAGAACTTCTTCGTGTTCAGTTTCAAGTGTAGCCATTAATAGTGATGGTTCTTCGTCTTCTAAGATAAGATTTGATTGTTCATGAGTTGTTGATGGTTCTTTGCAGTCTCTTTTAAAATGTCCAATTTTTCCACATTTGTGACATTTTACTTTGCTCATATCCCACTCGCGCTTATTCCACTTTGTGTTTGATCTTCCTTTGTGAGTTGAGCATTCCTCCTTTGAGTCATACTTATTCTTATTACGTTGCCAGTTTCCTCGTGAAAAGTTTGATCTACCTCCGCCATTATTAAAACGCCTTCCCTTTTTCGAGTGTTCGCCATGTGCGAATAGTAAGTTTTCCTGGCTTTCTACATGTCCTCCTTTTCGGAGTTTTATCCTTTTTTCAATTGCCTTGAGTTTTCCAATGATCTCGTCTAAGGTAACGTCATTAAGATCATTTGATTGTTCTATGGATGCAACTATATGAATGAATCTATCTGGTGTGGAATCTAATAGCTTTCGTACTAAAAGTGATTCATCAAGTGTTTTTCCTAATTCTTTTTCCTTAGTGGCATAGCTGTTTAGTTTAGCCGTAAATGCATCCACCGTGTTATCTTCCTTCATTTGAAGTGTTTGAAATCCAATCATCAATGATTGTAACCGTGCTTGCTACACTCTCTCTTCTCCAACGTGTCTTTTCTTTAACGAATCCCATAATTCATTCGTTGTTTTACAACCTGCCACTTGTAATATCACATCTTCGGTCAACGCTTGATAAAGGAAGACGGTCGTTGCCTTATCCCTTTTATCATCTTCTTGCGTATCTTCTTTAGGTTCTATCATTTCTGATAAACCTTGTGCCTCAAGTATAACCTTCATATGAATTGGCCAAACTATGTAGTTTGTCGATTTCAACTTAGGGCATTGATAGTGTGTCATAGGTGTTACGGGTTTTGGTGTGACTAAAGCGGTGTTAAGATCGTCAGTAGACATCCTAAGTGTGCGTACGATCTTCACTTTCTAATGTTTGGGATTTTCTAACTAGTATGGTATTTCCTACTACTACG
This sequence comes from Chrysanthemum makinoi, assembly GCA_910596185.1. NCBI lineage: Eukaryota > Viridiplantae > Streptophyta > Magnoliopsida > Asterales > Asteraceae > Chrysanthemum > Chrysanthemum makinoi. The sequence goes on from OU343220.1 coordinate 269,005,407, forward strand.
GGAATAGAAAATAGTTGTCCAGGAATCCTAATAGTACGGGATCAATATATATATAGTTCTCGGGATTTCCTAATAGTATAAAATAAATTTATACACTATCTTAATATAATAGAAATCCAAAATTTGAATTTGTGACCTCGTTGTTGTGTTAAACACAATCGTATTCCCTCTTGTGTGTCGGTACTTAAGTGTTATACCAACTTGTTCCACGTTGCCTCTGCTTTTGTGTCGACTTGAAATCAAATATGCCCTAGAGATTCCTTTGTTCTCGGCTTCCCTTCCAGACAACCTTGTTGTTCTTCGGTAACTAAATCCTTGTTTAGTTGTTGTTTTTTTGAATTCCAAAGTCCTCCTTTCACAAATCTTCTCAAATACCTTTCGGTATTTTTCCAAACAAACGGTCGGTTTGTTTTTTCTTCACTAATACCACTCGGTATTATTTTCCAAGACAAAAAAACGATTTGTTAGTTTTTTTTTGTCGTTGTTGTTGCTTGTTCTTCTCCAAAACGTTTTCCACAATACTCCTTCTTGTTCTTATTCCACACTGTGTCCACAACGATCTTAAATACCCGTCGGTATTTTCTCAAAACAAATGATCGGTTTGTTTTCTTCGCTATTGTTGTTGTTCTTGTATTGCTAACGTTTTTCTTCTTCACAAACAATCCTAGATTGTTTTTCTCGGTGTCTTTCAACCTTGTCCACAAGCAACTTTACTCCTTGCGTGTATCACGCGTTTCTTTTCTTTATGTTTCTTTGTCAACTGGTTTGTTTTCTACACAAAGTTCCTTTCACTTGACGTTGTACTTCTTCTTCCTCGTTGCGTTAATCAACAACAAAGGTTTCCTCTCTTTGTTGTCACGTTATTTAAGTCACCAACAAAGGGTTGTAACAATATTGTTCTCCTTCTTGTTTTTGTTGTCGCGTTCCAAAAATCACAACAAAAAATCAGTCCACCAATCTCATTTGATGCCAACGTTTGCAATTCCCACACAAATTCGGTTGTGCACTACTTTCCTTGCATTCTAGTTATCCAGGCGTCGTTTTTTTCTTTAAACGTCGCGTATTCCTACTGAAACAAAGTTCCAGCGTGTGTTCCTTCTTTGGTTGTTCTCGTTTATAGTTTTCTTTGGTATCTTAACGAGCGTATAATTGAAACAAAGCTCTGATTCCAATTGTTGTCCAAAAGTGTGAGTCGAAAATGAATTGCAAAAATATATCTGAATAACTTGTTTTTCGTCTAACATTCAATCGTTACATACATGCGAGTATTTATAAGGTTCTTAACAAACCATTGTGTCCATTCGGTTAAGTCATAACCGATTATAACTAACTAATAACAACTTGTAACTTCTTTTAACTACCATAACCGTATTTCAGTTATTTAACTAACTTAACCGCTTGTAACTAACTTGCGGTTGTAAACTATCTAACGACCAAGTTTGGTCCTTCGTGTTTCGTTATCTTCATACGGAGCAATGTCGAGATTATTAGCTCACATCAAACCACTCTTAAATGCAGTTTGTAACCAACTAACCTTGCAACAAGCTAGGTACATAAAAAGATGGCAGTCATAATCCTTAAAGATTTTAAGGTCCCTTTATTGAGTCAATTCACATATTAAGTATACCACTCCTAAAAAGTCGGAAACCATGGTTGCCCAGTCTTAATTTGCCGACAAAGGTAGACCGTTCAACGGTATCAGCACTCAAGTTTCTCATGTGCTCTCGTGCTTTCATTTATTTTGTTTTTTGTTTCGTATGACTTCGATAGGAAGCATTCACTTATCATTACGCTTGCCACGTCTCTCTCACTCTCGGCTATCTAGAATTTATGGCCACTCTATGACGAGACCTGGCACGAGTTATGCAGCATGCAAATGTAACAAAAGGAGATATGATGAGTTTTCCTGACCTTGAAAATGACTTCACATTCTTTCCTTTGTTAATGTCATCATTTTTGGGGATCATTTCATCAATCATTTTTTTCATGATTTTTTTGCTTCTTGATTCTCTCTCTATGGATGGTGACAGTTAATTCTGCATATGTGGGTACTGTCTACTAAATGACACTACTTGATGCTTAAATCTCACATTGTCTTCTGACACATTTAACCAATCTTCAGTTTTCACATTATGTCTAGAAAATTATTACTACTGCCTTCAAATTTAATTTATTATGTATGATTGGAACAACTTGATCTTGTGTCTATGGTAATTGCTTTCTTGGGCATCCTCTATACATGTAGCCTTGTCAAGACTAGGCGACTAGCTACTAGCTAGAGCAAGAATACTCAAAGCCAGTCGCTATAGCGTAAACTAGGTGTCAATCAAGTTGTACCCAAGTGGCCATTTCGTATATTTCAACGCGCTTTGAAAAGCGAACCCTATATTATCAATCAACACGCTCTATCGTTATCGACTATAACCAGTATAACTTTTGAATTGTGAGATATGCACACCTTTTGGAAGGGCTAAACTAAGTATTCACCAGTGAGCTGCAGTTAGCGGCAGAGGTAGTGATAGTAGTCTGTAAGTGTTTGTTGTCAAGAAGAATAGAAGCAAATGTCTGAGATCCTTTTGGGACCATTTAGCTTCTTTTAACCTTTCCATTATTTTGTTTATTAATTAGAATTAATTTCTGTGGTATCACTGCACATTTAAAAGTCTTGATACTCTTTTTCTCTCTCATAATATGTCATGTCTTTATCTTTGCCTGTATATCACTCAGACATAGAAGTTATGAGATAGATCTAAGGACTAGTGCCATACAGAATTAATGTAGGCCAAAACAGAAGTTTATAACACATATACAATTATATTTGATGATTTAGATTTCTTAGCTTATGTTAGCAAGCTAAGTTGTTCGGATGCGCTTTAATGTAATGTTGAAATGAAGATAAAAGTGTAATTTGTATATATTTTGTCACTCGATCGGGTTCTAACAAAAGATTTACTTTGACTTTCAGTACAAAAGATGGTACATTTTTTTAACACAACTTCTAGATATCTTTGTACAAAATGGAACAAACACTAGTGGTTTATATATGTGATGGTTTATATATGTGATTACACTTTTACATGATATACACCCTTGCCTCTGGAGACAGAGGTCAAGGGTTCGATCCTCACCCCTTGCAAGGCCGGAGGTCCTTTTCTACCTATGATAGAACCTGAAGCAGCCTCTCTACCTTAGGTAGGGGTAAGGTTGTCTACGTCTCAACCTCCTCCATACACCGTGGAAGACGGTATTGGGACTGGGACCCATAACCCGTGAAAGACGGTAGTTGGAGTTACTTTACTTTACTTTACTTTACTTACTTTTACATGATATGTTAATCCTTGATGGCCAGCCAATCAACTTTTGAGTATATATTGAAGTGACATAAAGTGATACGTAGTATAAGATAACCTAGATGACATACATAAATGGGTAAACGGATGCAGTTATCCGTGTACAACCATGTTCAAGGGACGGTCACTACAAGAAAAAGAGGAACCGGTGATGGGACTTTTAGGGAGGGCAAAGATTCGTCCTAAAAGTCGTTAAACGACAACAAAAAAAAATTGTTTCTTCGACTTAGACTTTGACCGAGACCTTTAGTGATGACAATGTCTCTAACTCAGATGTACGAAGATAACTCTTGTGAGGGTATCCCCGTGACTGCTTCTGACCCTTTCCTTGCTCACTGAAAAGATGTGTAACTAGTTAGGTTTGAACCTGACAACTCTTGTGAGGACATCATGGTGTCTAGCCACTAGGCCACCTTGGTGGCGGTTCTAGATGTCATGCATATATAGTTCAAATCTTACTCTTTTATGTTATCCAACAAACATGAAAGCTACAAAGTTTTCAGTTCACAGAGAAACATTGTTGGAGTAAAAATTAAATAGTGATTTTTCTTTCGAATTGAAAGAATTGTATTGTGTACACCATGGGTGTTGTATGCATGTTTCATGTCTTTTGTGCACCTTTCTTGTTTTAGATTTGAGATATTTTTCATAAGCTAGTAGGGTTTTTCACCGTGGGCAATTTCTTTATTACAAAAACTATTGTTATATCCAAAGTAGGTAGTTAGGCCACACACTTAGCTTTGCTGTATTCTTAGCTTTGCTGTATTCTTTTTTCCAATCCCGTTGATTTTGAAAGTGAAGTATTAATGATGTTAGGGCTTGATAAGTATTAATGATGTTAGGGCTTGATCAATTCTAGGGCGCTTTTACTTTTCTTTATTTTCTTAAACTGTTGTTGTAACCTATATACTTGTATAGGGTTCATCCTGAATTAAAGATTTACACTAGTCAAAAAGAACACCAGAATCAGCATATATAACAATTTCTATATATGGCAGCAGTCACAAGCAGCCTTTATTTTACATCGATATATATATGTCTATTTTTGTCGAAGTTGCTGGACATATGATCCTTAACCATAGTACCCGACACTCGATTATAAGATAAACAAACCACCATGAACTCGATCTAGCACATATTTTAAACATAACATCCAAAGTCCCAAACGAAATGTAACTGCAATATCTAATGATATCTCATTCTACAGTTAGGACCTAGACTACAAGCTAGTTAACTACAGTTCTTTTTTTTTTTTTTTGGATAACCATGGTTCCGACCTTTCGGCCGACTAATCCACGTGATTTGAACCCACCGCCACACAGACAACTCTAACTGGGTAAAGCCCTCCCGGCCTTCCTTTTCAGGAGATTGGCGTGTACTTCAGGGTTGTTTGCACCTAGCAGGAAGCTGTTGGACCTTTTTAATGTCTCGACACCAAAAACAAAGGCTGGAACCCAAAAGGAAGAAGCCTGCAAAATATTCTGGTTTGGGCCACCAAACCCATTAGCCTGCAAGTTAGGAAAATTAACCGTTATTTAGTTTTAGGGTTATAAACAGTTATAGTTATTATGAAACGACACACCCTTTCATTCATGTCGTTTCATCCAGTATTTATAGATTAGGAATCATGTAAATCATTCAACCCTTTTCATTATGAATATCAATTTATAAGGGTTCAACCCCATATCTTCCTGTTTCTTTTTTTATTGATTCTTGCATGAATGATGTACATGGATGTTGTTTGATCATTATATGATCCTGGAACATCAACAAACCAAAAAACAGCCCACCAATTCCGAACATGGCATCAGAGTCGAAGGTTTCAAACAACACATCAAATCATGTTTTACATTCATCATTCAAAAATCAAATCAACCAAGATGCCAAAAGAAAAGAACACAGATTATGTTCTTATGAAGAAAATTGAAAGAAGAAACAAAAACCTAAATAAACTATACAAGTTTGGTTTTTGTTACAATGGTTATGGATTTAACCATGAAGAAGAAAAGAAGAGGCTTGTTTGGTTTTGCTCTTTAACTAACAAAAAGCCATGAGGATGTTCTTCAGAGTGCTATTATAGCACTACCAGGGTACCAAGACTACAATTTACGTAGAAGGGCTAAAGGACCTGCCCAGAAGTCACAAAATTTGATCGAATAAAGATCAAGTGACATCGAACAATATTTATGTTCACGATATTTCTACGAATTTAAGTAGCAGAGGGCTAAAGGACCTGCCCAAAAAACAATTATGATCAAATGAAGATCAATTGATTGCGCCCAGTATAGTCAGAAGACTAGAAGACATCAAGATTAAAGAAACATTGAAGGAAGGCATCAAGGAACAAGAAAGTTTTGGCATCTCGACATTAGGGAGGAACTATTGGACCTTTTTAATGTCTCAACACCAAAAACAAAGGCTGCAACCCAAAAGGAAGAAGCCTGCAAAATATTCTGGTTTGAGCCACCAAACCCATTAGCCTACAAGTTAGGAAAATTAACCGTTATTTAGTTTTAGGTTATAAACAGTTATAGTTATTATGAAACGACACACCCTTTCATTCATGTCAATCCAGTATTTATAGATTATGAATCATGTAAATTATTCAACCCTTTTCATTATCAATATCAGTTTATAAGGGTTCAACCCCATATCTTCCTGTTTCTTTTTTATTGATTCTTGCATGAATGATGTACATGGATGTTTTTTGATCATTATACGATCCTGGAACATCAACAAACCTGTAAAAACAGCCCACTAATTCCGAACAGAAGCTAGGAATTGAACTTGAGACCTCACACATCTTAGAGTGATAGTCACAAGGTTTTTTGCCACTAGGCCACCCCTGATTTTGATACTTTTTAATCAGGCAGTAAATTACTCTGATTAACTTTATAGTGTACTACATTAGGTAAATCACTATATATTTATTCATTATCATATCTCAATACAGTTTAGTGTATATGGTTAGGTGGTCCCTGGAGCAATAAGCAATGTAAGAGTGGGATATCTTTTAAAACTCATATTCCTTTTGGTCCCTCATCTACACATATACTAGCTGCAATACTTCTGTGGTTCACACCACAGCTTTCTTCATGATCCACATCCTGCAAAACTTATTAAGTAATAATCCAATTACAATTCTTTTCTATAACTAGAATTCAAAAAATTAGTGAAATTTCCTATTTATCTCAATATCCATAAACATATGACCTTTGACACTTTATGTATAAATTCTTATATATATATATACTTAATCTGATTCATCTAGAATTTGAGAAGTGTACTTTTTGACGCTATGTTGAAAATACGAATGAGAACATAGAAAGAATGCACACATAAGAAAGAACGCAATTCTGGAAGTAGTACATGCATTGCTAACATCTTTTCTTTTAGATGTATAATTGTATGCAACTTCTTGAATTACACCCTTTTAGAGTATTTGTAACTAAGCATGCATATGTACACCTTAGAATTGACAGAGAAAGCTGGCGATATGTGGCTGTCACTAAAGCATCAGACCATTAAACCTATTTGTCTACATAGATTAGAATGGTCCACCATATAGTTGAAGTTTTTTTTGTTTTTTTGTTTTTGTTATTTTTGGTAATTCCTAGCTACCTTGATTGGTTTGATCACAGACCATCATATCATTGATATATAACTATATGACTACTAAACAGATGACTAGTAGAACTTTCCTCACTAACCAGAATGTTCAATGTGTGGTAAGCAGTTCTCTTGCTTGCGTGTCAGCTGACGAAGACACCACATGGTCGAAAATTCGCCTTTCCTTTTTCTTTTCTTTCGCGTGCAACATGGTAAGATTCTAAGATATGTTACCTTTTCACATCAAGGAAAATAAATTAATAACAATATCTTGGAAATAAAGAGAACCATATTATAAATAGCTATGAGAGACAGATATATAATGCTTCCCTTTTGCTGCAAATAATAGAAACTCAGATTTATCTACAACTAACCTCCATCAATTTCATTTGAATGCTGGAGCTTTTCCTCTCTCTCTTTTCAGGAAACCTAGCTTGCAATTGAATGCTCCTGATCTGCAGTACCAAAGGCACATGATAATTTTACTCGATGTGAGTTATGTACGATATGTTTCAATTAAAGTACTATCATGGATTGAATTTTAATTTTCAGCTAATTATAGCCACCACATGTACATGATCCCAATTTCTATTGCTTGTTCTTGTTCATCTTCTTAACTTTCATTAATTGCGTCTTTTGATAAAAAAGATAATATGTTTTAGATCCTGAAGATAAAACCCTAGATTGTTGTTCACATCTTCAAGGGTCATAATTCATTTATATAGTACTTGTGATCTTCCTATTATTTATATGTTTAAAAGTATTTGATTAACCTAATTTAACTCGTTTACCTCACATGAAGATATGTAACCTGTGAACAGTTGTGTGTTTAGCTGTTTTGTTGCAGCCTGATGGTGCAAGAAGTTGTAAGATGTTCAACAATAGTTCAGGAGGAAAAGACTTTCCAGCAAAACAAGAAGGTGATATCAACGAGGCCACAATACCAAAGACGCATACATCAACTTCAAGACAATGGGCAGGTTTTAAGAACCCACGAATCGTAAGGGTATCTAAGGCTTTTGGAGGAAAAGATAGGCATAGCAAGGTTTGCACTGTTAAAGGATTAAGAGACCGACGGATTAGGCTTTCTGTTCCTACAGCTATTCAATTGTACGATCTTCAAGATAGGCTAGGATTAAACCAACCTAGCAAGGTCATAGATTGGTTGATCGATTCAACTAAGGATGATATTGACCAGCTTCCACCACTACAAATGCTACCTGGAGACTTCAATCAATTGATCCATCCGGTACCATCGCCCTTAATCCCTCAAGATTTGAATTCCCCTCAAATTTCCTTCTCTCAATTTCTTAGTACTCCAAATGCAACATTTGTGAAAGATGTAGGAAACCGAACCTTATTATACACCAAACAAGGAATCAAGCTAGACAATGATCACAGCATAAATCAAGATCATCAGAGAATGAAAGGGAAGGAAGCGCTAGTCGAAAACAAGTGGAATGAACAAGAAAATGGAGATGGAAATGGAGGTTTGAACTTTTTCCCCATACCTCAATATTCTTATTCAGGATTGTTTCCATACAACCCTTACTATAATTGGGAGCCTTCTTCGAATCTATCGATATCCCAATTTGGACACCAAGGCCTAGCTTCATCTCATACCGATTCTTCAATGGCTCACCCATCTGCATCCCAGCTTTTCTTGTGTCCTCCAGCTACCATAACATCTTCGCCTTACCCTCCGTATCTCATGCCTAATTTGGGAGAGAATCATGATCTCATTAGACAAAATAATCACTTCAATTTGTTAAGCTCAAGCTCAAGTCAACCACCAAATTCGCTCATGCCACTACTTAACATGAGTGATTCTCAACAGAAAGCGCCCTTCGGTTTTAATACACATCCCAAGGATCGTTCGCATGATAATGAAGGTAGCTGATTTTCTTCAATTGAGAGGGCAACGAGGTAGAGATCACTTCAGATGCTTCATAGTTTTCATTACACAATACATATATTAATATATATTATTTCATGTAATTAGATTTTTATGGTGTGTAATACGTATATGGAGACATATGTATTTAGTACTTGCATGATATTTGAGTTATTTATTTGTTTTGGCATCTTAGTTTCCATAAAGGGATCATATATAGCCTTTGAATTATATAGCTAGTTTGCATCATTGTCTTCAAGAACTTGTACTTCTGCAATTCTTGTATGTTCAGATATTATAATTACATTCTTATCATTCTCTTTGATTCAGTTGAGTTTACAGAAAAATTAATGTTAGTAGCATAATACTTGTGACTAGTGCCATATATGCCTTGTTTTTGTTGTTATATTATTAGGATTTTACTGCATAACATTCATTAAATATTGACAAATTGATTACGGTCAATGGTAATAGTTATTACTGTAGTGACCATCAAGAGTTCTAGTGGGATTGAACATTACAGTAGTTTTTAAATAATGGTCTCTTATAAGCTCTTCAATTCCCTTTTGTATTATCTAACATGCAAGTTCGATAGTCTCAAATATATATTATCACAGGAGATAAATGTTGAAACTCCAAATGTTTGATGTTTGAGCCAACAAATGGCCATATGAGTATGCTAGCTTAGCAAGTAAAAGCTGGATCTAGGAAATACAATTTCACAGCACATAACATTGTAGCAGAACTGAATAAGGCGTGAAACTCCTTACAAGAGTAAGTTAACCATTTACTACTGATAACTTCTTCCTTTCTATGATTTAGTTGATTTCGCCGTTTGTTCCCGTATAGCTTGTTGTTTGAGCTAGGTGCTCGAGATAGTGTTAGAGCAATGGCTCCTGAAGGTTACTGATTTGAATTCATGTATCTCCTAAAGATAGATAATAATGATTCTAGATTTGGTTTGAGTTTCTTGGCCGGTAGGTTTAACATGGCTATTACAACTATAAGACGCCCTCTGAGTTTCATACTCATGCATTTTCCTGCTTATCCACCTACATCTTATGTGTTAATCATCCACGAACTTATAAAAGTGATCTATTTACTCTCACTGCTAGATGATGGGCATGTGACAGTTGAAGAATAAGTAGAATTTGTGCAGGTCCAAAACACACATGAGACAGTTTAGAGTCGTAGTTTAAATTTGTAACGGTGGCCCATTTTGCATCATGATATAGTTAATTTGAAAGTTATTTAGCTAATCTGTATTATACTTTTCATGTATCATGATTTTATGTAATTTATTTGAGGTTATAGTACTTGGACCATAAAGTTGGCCAACGAACTTTAGAAATTAGAGGACATGCTCATATCATATCCCTCGAGATCCGATCACTAATTATACTCCAACTTCAGTTTCATAAAAAATCTGCTTTGATGATTACTTTTCTTCATAAGTTTAGAGGTTTGTACGTTATCATGATGCTAAATTGCCCTTAGGTAATTGTCCAAAAACGTTTTGAGAGCAAATGAGCGATACTAAAACTGTCCATATCATCCACCCAAGCTGTCCATATCAACTAGTTGTGCCTTCAAGGCGTATCATGAACAAATGCATGTACGTGAGTATTTTCCAGTTAAGAGAATTCCTAGCTACATTATGTCGAATCTTGATGCAAGTTGACACTAAAACCTAATTCCTCGAAGTCTACAGTAAGAAAGAACATAATCTTTGCTAGGTATATATATATCCATCTATCGTATTCATCAAACAATGATGTGGTATGTTAAACGTGGGATAGTAACAAGGTTGTCGGAATCAAATATTTAATAAGTGATGACTTTTAAACTGTCTAGCATTTTCGTTTTGTCTCTTTAGTTGTGCAAGGGTCGCTCAGCACTTTTGTTACGTTTCTTACGTGTTTTATATCAACGACACTTTTAGCGAATGAGTTTGTGTAGTCACTTGTATATATGATCTAATCTATAAACACATATTAGCCTCAAATGAATCTAAGATACCTGATGAAGACCGTAACGTAAGTAACTTAGTACTCTATAAGGAACTGTCATGTAAACCAACGTGGCATTTAGTTATGATATTCATGTCAAATAAATAGCATCCACAATTGTAAACTTTTATAAAGGTTTATACTTTGAATTAACCCGAGTACTTAATCATTTAGATGGGTCAATCATTTAATATTTATGAGGACTTGTAAATTCAACAAGCAAGATGTTGTTTGTTACGGTTAAAATGTGAATAATGTACCCTTTTAATTCACTGATTTTTTTCACTTAATTACATTCATTTAATGAAACTAGGCGAAGTACTCAAGCTACCGCCTAGCAACGGCATGCATCAATTAACGATATATGCTTATATCATGGTGTTGTTTTGTATAACATTCAAAATAGAACGTGAAAAGATCCAAATGTAATTGCAAACGGTTGTAACATGCGATAATTCAACTGTAACAAAAAAATTTAACATGTATCAAACAACATATAAAGAAAACATTACATCAATTTTGAAATACTAACTAACAACACATGCTACTCGTCGCATAAAACTTCTTGAAACACGACATTTGAGGTATAGATTCCTGCTTGACGGGATTTTCTAGCGGCAAACAACTATAGTTGTGATATTGTGGTAAGTGTTTCGTGTATGTTTAAATATAAAATATCAAAATGTAATTCCAAATGGTTATAGCGTGCGATAATTCAACTCGAACAATAACTTTTAACATGTATCAAAGAACATACAAAAACATTTAGTGAAATTGAAAATAAAACATTATGAGGGTGTTTGGGATTGCTTTATGAAACTGATTAACTACTTATTTCATTTTGCAAACGCAGAAAATTGGTTTTTAGTGTTTGGCAAAAAAAGTTGAAAAGCTGATTATTTGCGTTTTTGGTTGGCCAAAACGCAGTTTTGCAAAAGTTACTCCCAACCTACAGCCTGGAAACGCACTTATTGCTTCCACAACCAAATTACCAACATACCCTTACATATCTCTTTCTTCTTCATAAACCAAATTCTTCATATCAAACTTCTTTTATGCCGTTTGATAAATCTCTTATCTGCCAGTTTTTATGCTTCTCGTTCACAACCAAAAGTGTCGAAATTATTGGTGATCGAAGATCCGGTGGAGTTAGCCATCGGAGTTTTAGATCCCATAAGTATTGCAGATCCGCAGACGGCAAAAACAGTATCTAAAGGGATGACTAACATGCGAAGAATAATTATAATAAAACAATCATTTTCAAAGCTCTACAATTTGTTGTTGAAGATAAATGGGTTTTGTTGAAAAAAAAAACTAATTTTCTTGAAACATACGAACGAAACTATTGAACAGGACTACAAGAGAGAGAGAGGGCCAAAAAGTTGGAGATAAAACAATGAACGTTTTGTAACATTTATTATCTTATCAACAGAGTTTTGTACATTGAAGCTATAGTTTAATGTATAAAAAGGAAGTGTGTAAAACTAACTTGTTATACGTTAATTATTTTTTACATGTGATAATGTCTTTTATAGTCATTTTACATGTTAAATTATTAAATTATTTGATTTGCCAAACACCAAAAAAACTGATTAACTGATTATCTAATTATTGCGATTTCAAATAGCATAAGCAAATCCAAACACTATTTTTCAAAATCATGTTTTGCAACCGCTGATTATTTGATTATCCGTTTTCAAAACGCATAATCTATTTTCAATAAGCAATCCCAAACACCCCCTATATCAATTATGAGATAACTAACAATGCATGTTAGTCGTCACGTAAAACTTCTTAGTACACAGCATTTTAAGTATAGACTCTTCATTCACCGAACCCTTTGATTGGCTTCACTAATACCTTTGCTAAATAATTATAACCTGTAACAATATTGATCTGCAAAAAGTTAGAGTTTCTATTCAAATATTGATCAATAACAAATATGTTTACATGTAAACTTTTGTTTTTGTCGACACTAATAGAATAATACAAACTTAACAAGAATTATACAAATGCAATACAACAATAATGTTTCTAGATAGAGATAAAATAATAATATAATGAAATAACATTATTTTAATGATTGCCTAAAAATGATTGGTAGTTAGGTTTTTCATACGTTTCATGGCATTTCTTTAAATGCTACTTCCATCTGCAAAAAACAAATAATGTAAAGAAATGCATGTTTGTTTAATAAAAAGACTAATAACAAAAATGAAGAAGAAATCATATATCGAAATTGATATTTATTATGAAAACCCTTCTTATGCAAGATTAGTTTGTCAAATAAAAATGAAGAAAAAATTATAGATCAAAATTGATGTTTTAGCAATAATTGCCCGAAATTTATGCATTTTCTTCCATAAGTTTTGACTATTTAATTGATTACTTTAGATAAGGTTTAATTCAAATTTTCTAAGTTAAATCGTAAAACATAAACGGAAATTTATACATCTTCCTATAATAGATTTTAGGCTTCAATATTTTCATTTATACATTTTAAATTTTCAAGAATTTTGAATTTTAAAGAATAAGGATAAACACTTTTTATATAGTAAAGATAGTAAAGATAAAGATTTGATATAGCCTACAATTATTTCCATTTTTGTTTAATGTTAAATTTGGTCTTCACCTTTCTTGTGAAGTTTTACGTGACTTTTTGTGTCTTGTCAGTTTATACTTTAGTTATAAAAAAAAAAGGGTCCTCCTATGCAGTACCTCATAAGGGGTACCAAATTTTCAATGGGGTTGCTCTGATTTCGCCAATTATTAAGACCAATGATTGATTTCGATTTACGCCAGTTTTTTACATGATTTTTTACAAGTTTTTTTTATAACTTATACCACTTTTTATAACCTTTTTTTTTTTGGTTTTACAATTTTACAAGTTATTTTTTGGTTTTACAAGCTTTTATGATATAAATTCGCTTTAAAACTTTTAAAAACCGTAGTCGGAAAATTTTGAGCGCTCGGTTCGAAGGTTGCAAAAGTGAGATTTTATCCCACTTTGCCGTCCCATTCGTTTTCATCATCGCTTCTGAAAGTTTTAGGCTCAAAAATCATCATCGCCTCGGAAAATTTTTAGGCTCAAACTCGAAGGTTGCAAAGTGAGATTTGATCTCACTTTACCGTCCATTCGGTTTTTATCATCATCGCCTTAAGTTTTAAAGTTTTAGGCTCAAAAATCATCATCATCGCCGAAAAGTTTTAGTCACAACTACACAAAGTCACCAGTTCACATGAACCGCACAAAATCGCGACTCACAAAACCGCACAAGCCTCACAAATCAGCCAAGCATCACAAATCCGCACAAGCCTCACAAAACCGCACAAGCCTCACAATCGCATTAAGCACAAGACTCACCAGCCACAGGTTTCACAAGTTACACAAGTTACACGCTTTGAACATTATTCTCACTAATTACCACCGCAAAGTTCACAAGGTGTACTAATATTCTCAAAGTTCACAAGCGTACTAAGATTCTCAAAGGCACCCTATATAATCCCAGTGAAAGCAACAACACCAACAACAATCAACCAACAATCCCAAGTGAAAGCAACAACACCAACAACAATCAACCAACAACAATATAATCCTAGGCAGGCACCCCATAAAATAATGCAGTGAAAGCAAGTTACACCAACAAGTGGTCCGTAAACAACACCACCAATAACATAATCCTAAGGCAGGCACCCCATATAATCCCGGTGAAAGCAACAACACAAACAAGTGGTCAGATCAACAACGACTAGTGGTCCGTGATCAACAACAACAATCAACCACCACGTCTAATTCACCATTTAACACACAAGGGTAAACAACTTATCAAAGGCTCAGTTATTAGCTTTATAAATTACGTCCGCGAAATTCATTTGCCACGCCAAAACTCTTTTAAGTTTTTAAAAAAAATCATCATCGCCTTTTTATTTCATTAAAGTTGCAAAACGACCTCAATTGTCACTTTACCATCTAGTAATGAAATTTTTTATATAAAAACAAAGTTTTTCATTACAGTTTAAAAGTGAATCACTTTACCATCCAAGAATGCCAGCGATAACGCGGTCTGCCAAGTATAATATGGGTTTTCCCACAAAAGAGTTCCTCCTATGCAGCAAACCTCGCAAAACAAACATACAAACAATAAGCAAACAATTCTTTAGATCTAAAAGGCAATGATGATTTTTTTTTTAAAACTTTAAAAGAGTTTTTTTAACAAAGAAACATAATGTAACCACCACAAAGATCACCATCATCACCACAACATCTAATTATTTTTAAGATCTAAAAAGTTTTAGATGTAAAACTTTAACAACGTAACATAATGTAAACCACCACGACTCACCAAGCACCACCACAACATCGGCTTCAATATTTTAGATCTATTTATTTTTAAGATAATAAACAAAGTTAACCTTTTACAAAGGTTTAGATCTAAAAAGTTTTAGATCTAAAACTTAACAACGTGAACATAACGTGAACCACCACAAAGATCACCAAGCATCACCACATCATCACCACAACATCATTTCAATATTTTAGAGCTATTTATTTTTAAGATAATAAACAAAGTTAACCTTTTTACAAAGGTTTAGATCTAAAAAAGTTTTAGATCTAAAAAGTTTTAGATCTAAAACTTAACAACGTACATAATGCGTAACCACCCACAAAGATCACCAGTACCACCACATCATCACCACAACATCTAATTATTTTTTAAGAAAATAAACGAAGTTAACCTTTTTTTTACAAAGGTTTAGATCTAAAAAAAATTTTAGATCTAAAAATTTTAACAACAAGCAATTTTTTAAAGAAAATCAAAAATTTAGAGTTTTTACAAACCTCATGATTTTTTCAACAACGTAATGCTTCAAGATCTAAAAAGTTTTAGATCTAAAAACTTTAACAACGTAACATACGTAAAACCACCACAAATTTCACCCAAGTACCACCACATCATCACCACAACATCAGCTTCAATATTTTAGATCTATTTATTTTTAAGATAATAAACAAAGTTAACCTTTTTTACAAAGGTTTAGATCTAAAAAAAATTTTAGATCTAAAAAAAATTTTAGATCTAAAAACTTAACAACGTAACATACGTAAACCACCACAAAGATCACCACTACCAAAAAAATTTAGAGTTTTTTTTTTAACAACGAAGCATTCTTTTAAAGAAAATCAAAAAATTTAGAGTTTTTTACAAACCTCATGATTTTTTCAACAACGATAATGCTTCAAGATCTAAAAAAGTTTTAGATCTAAAAACTTTAACAACTAAAACATACGTAAACCACCGCAGCCTCACCACTACAACCACATCATCAACAATCTAACAAGTAAAATACTTGTTAGATACAAATTTTAGATCTAAAATGTTTAGATCTAGAATTTTTAGAGAGAGAGGTATGCAAAAGTGAGAGAGACGCTTACGCTTGGATGTAGTTGGTAGAGAGACATGTATAACTACCGCCAAACCATGTGCGAGAGAGTGGTATACAACGAAACACGCATAACGCTCGAGAACCACACACGTATAAAAGAAACACAAACACGCTTTATAAACGTTCTTTATAAACGCTTTTTATAAACGTTTTTATAAACGCTTTTTATAAACGCTTTTAAGTTTTTATATATAAAGAAAAGTTAATACAAATTTAATAAAAGTAATAAAAGTATTTTAAAAATATTTATAAAAACATGTATTTATAAAGATACTAAAAGTTTGTAAAAAATTTGTATTTATAAAAGTTTTTAAAAAAAAATTGTACAAGGTTGTATTTTTATCAAAGTTTTTATAAAAGGTTGTTGTGTTTTATATTGTATAGGTGTTCGGCAATCGTTTTGATTTAATTAATTGGGTGCGATCTACCGAATCGATTGGTTTTTTTATTGTTATTGGAAAAAGTAAAACAGATAGGGGCTATAAGTACTCTATCAAATTTTTGTGTTCTAGACATGGACGCCTTCACGTGAAGGTTTAAAAGATGAACTTCAACGGCAGACTAGTACCGACAAATGTAATTGCCCATTCGATTACTAGTAAATTTATAAAACGCTTTAATGGTTGGATATTGAAGGTTAAGTGTCCGGGCATAATCATAATTTTCAGACTCGCTGCATGGTTTTTCACGTGCCATGCGATTAAAAGAAAGTGAGTTAGTTTTTGTGAGGCAGATGACAAAACAACGTGTAGCACCATTAATTATACTTTCTTCAACAAAAGAGATGGATCCTAATAACGTGTCTACCATTAAAACGGTGTATAATGCACAAGAAAAGATACGCCATGACGTGGTGATTTTGACTCGATACAACCGCTTTTAGTACATTTGTAGCGTAAAGGTTATACATATTACCCTAGGATAAATGACCACACAAATGAGCTCGATGAAATATTTTTGTTCACCCGACGTCCATATGCCCCGTGGACAACATATCCGAAATCATCCGATGGACTCCACATACAACACCAACATGTTTAAACCGCCATTCTTTACGCTTGTTGGGGTTACTCCAACAAACACAACATTCTCAATGGCTTAGCTTTTGGACAAGGAAAAATAGCCAAATTTCAAATGGGTGTTGGAATGTGTTAAGTTGGTGATACAAGAACAATACTACGCGGGTTATCGCCACCGCAGAGATTTAGCGCTTGTTTGGGGCATGCGTAAGAATTCCCAAACGCCTATCAGATACTCTGCCGATGGCATATCAATCAAAATGTGGTAAAGCATTGCGCATACGCATTCGACACGCTAAAGGAGTATGATTCCGTTAGATTGACATGGGATTCGATGATTACGCCCAACCGAAGAAGTGTTCAGCATTATTATCAAGCACCTACGCGGGTTTATTGGTCCAAAAAAATGGTACTCGAATTGTTATTTAATAATACATTTTTTATTATTATTTAATAAATAACTACTCGGATTGTTTTCTCACTTTAGTAATTCTTTGTTTTCTCGTGATGTTTTCCAAGATTTTCAGTGAATCGACCGATTACGATCGCATGTTTGTGTCGTACATTACCGATCAATATCGCAGCTTTGGCCAAACAACAACATGTAGAGTTGAGGGTCAACACGCCGCTGAAGTTATACTGGCTCCACATACCCAGCTTAGACACGCTTGTTGTGTTCGGTCGACAAGATTATAGCCGCAAGAAACCGCGATAACGAGCCTCTTTGAATATAAGCAAAATCAAGAAACCGCATGCTTGTAAGAGCACTCTATTTAACCAATTGCGGTGATAATGTTTCAATGGATGCTTTAAGGCTCATACTGCAGAAGTAAACGGATGTTGACCCACATGCATGTGGTCATCGGCGGTTAGTGTATGGTTTACCATGCTATCACCAACCGTGATCGGCTTCAAGCAAACGATATGTATTTTAAAATTTATGCCTATCAAGTTATTCTTCCCCGCCAATACCGATAATTTTAACTAGTTCCTTTTTTCAATACAGATTGCCAATTCCGCTGATTTTGTTGATAATTTTGGAAAACACTAAGCTTCGCCTCGTTGTCCGAAATACTCAAGAGCCCGATGAGCTCAATATCCTCAAGAGCCTCAAGGGCCCGAAGAGCTCAATATTTTTCTTGTCAAGATGACGCGCAGAATTCCAAAGTGTTTATACCGTGAGCATCGCCGTTGTCAAAAAATATGTTAAACATGCTCGAGGTATATACGCCTCAATGTCGCCCAACAACTGCCTGTTAAAGAAAGTAATCGTGGACGCCCGAAAGAAAGGACAACAAATCCAAGTCTAAACCAAATCTCCTGGATTTGAACGAAGAACCCCCACAAGGCACCGCAAGCTACACAAAACCTAAAAGTCCTGAAGTAAATAAAGAATCGCGAGACACGCTTCATGTGGAGAGCTTCTAACGCCCCGAATTAAACGGGACCTAACGAAGGACCTAGCGAGGCGACTTAAGACACCACTTAGACGCTCCAGTTACTTTAGCTAATATTGTATGCCCAAATTCCAGCTATTTTCCCACACCGATCCTAGGGATCTTTAACGCGAGGGTGATGGAAATTGTGGCTATCGAAGCTCTTGTCAGAGGTCTTGGCCATCATCAAGAAATGGCCCGTAATTCGAAGCTCTTGCCGGGGAAGAGGTAGACAATAACAGATTGTTTACGTGGAAATGTGGGTGATTCTTTTACATCTACACGTAACTCGATGAATTGGTTTAGGGGTGCAAAGACCCCGGATTATGGATGACTATGCCGTAAATGGGAGTGGTTATTGCTACATCTCTTAACCGTCTTATTGTATGTATAACCAATTCACAATCTCTTTGTGTTCCACTCACCGAGAGGTTCTCCGATTCTGCAGTAAATATTGTCTCCTTGGATTCTTCGTGTGGGGAACAACGAATGTGCTCACTTCGTTCTGGTGCTTTGGCTTGATGAAGACTCACCACCTCGTGATAATCACCCACAATGGAGACATTTTAGAAATGCCGAGGCCGCCACGGGAACATGTGTTTGCTCAACCACGAGGATGTTTAGATATAATGTGAGAAAAATTATTGATTTATATTGTAAATGACACAACATGTATAGACGACATCGATTTATATTGTAAATGACACAACATGTATAGACGACATCGATTTATATTGTAAATGACACAACATGTATAGACGACATCGATTTATAGCAAAACCACTCCATCTTTTTATTACAGATTTCGCTCCGCCGCTTCTTCCTCATCTTTTGTTACGAATAGGATGACATTAAGCTGGAGGGACATTCATTGTGTCAACCACACACCCGCCGTGTTGAGAGTCCGCATTATGTGCTTTCTTCACAATCTTATGCGCCTCCCTCTCCCGCCTATATCTCCACCGCAGATGAGGACAATTTTATACACCGGCCCTCCGCTTCTTCCTCATCTTTTTGTTACAGCCACCGCTCAAGCCGGGACGTAGCTTGAGATTGCGAGATTAGCGGATTGAGAGACGATTTGAAGTTAGAGTCCGTGTGGGGACGATGGCAAAGATCATCGGAGCGACTACGCTTCCGGCGTGATTGATCTTAGTTTCTAGTTATATTGTAATTTTGGCGAACCATGTATCAACTATTAATCTATAACAAGATTGGTTTTTATGTATTCAAGCTTCTAATTTTGTGAACCATGATATTACTAATTTATGTTGTAATAATTATACAAATGCTTTTCGGCCAGATGCAACAATAAAATCCTTACTTGTGTCGTTGTCAACGTGGATTAATAATTGAAAGAACATCCCACAAGTCCAAAACTTGCTGGTCGAAGTATATGTCGCGTTTCTCAAATGTAAATAATTAAACGTTTGTTTATTTCATGTAACTATATCAATAACTTGTTTGTTTAGAATACATTTCTTATAATTGTTTCGTCATGTAAATGCGCGACTAAAGACTACGGTGTCGATACTCATGTGGAAGGAAATATTTCAACAAAAGTACTTTGGTGAAGCCTCTTCTTCAACGATTGCCAACCGCTAAACTAAAGATACAACGATCAACATGCTATATTGGAAAACAATTTGTTGTAGGCAAAAATAAAGACGTTGGAGGCATCACCGAATTGGCAAGAAATCCAGTTGATCACGTCACCCAAGTGTAATACAATTTTTTATGAGCTTATAGATGACATTAATAATCTTCATGCGAGTAGATTTCATTTTAATATTGAAAACATTTGTTGTTTTACTTGTTTAATGTTTTATTGTTATATGTTTAATTAAAATAAACAAACACACAATTAAAAAGCATAACGTAAAATAAATATCATATAAAAACACTACACAATTAAATACACTATACATATAAAACCACTACACAAATTAAATACACTATACAATATACCTAAATTAAACACTACACACACAATTTAAAAAAAAATAAATAAAAAAAAAAATAAGAAGTCAAAATCGCCACAGACGGAAGGGACCCACCCTCTACTTGAGCGCTGCAAAGGAGAAGCGATACTGCATAGTTTAGCCCAAAAAAAATGTGTGTCTTCAAGCATAAAATGTAACGTCAAATGAGAAGGTTTAGAAAAGGATATGATCCTCTCAAGTTATAAATAACTTGATGGATCAAGTTAAGCAATTATCAACCATTAGATCAAATTCAAAACAAATCAAAGAACATGAAATGATTTGAGCCATTAGATTTAATCCAATGATTAATACTTGCAACTTGACCCATCAAGTTATTTATAACTTGAGAGAATCCTCTTCTTTTTAGAAATGACATACTTTTGTTACTACCAATTTGTGAAAGAGTCATATCTTGCCTAGACTATTGTCGCTGCGAAATTATAGTTCAAAACTTTTGAGTCAAACAATTTAGGAAACAAACTTCGAAACAAACAACAAAAGAAACAAAAGGATTTTACAACACTTTCCAGCACAATAGATCACCATTCAAAGCACTCTAGAAAAATCATCAATTTCAATGGAACTTTTGAAAACTAGCACGTGTACAATAAAACTTGGCCTAAACGATTATATTATAAGCCAATTTGTTTAAATCTTGTTTAACACAAGTGATCTTGCCAACAAATTAACAATTTAATGCAACAACATAAAACAACTTCCTAAACAAAGATCTTGAAAGATCCATAACCAAACACAAAATAATATAAAAATAAATAAACACCCACGTCCACTTCTTTTTTATAGTGGAAATGACCAAGATCACAAAAGAAAAAGCACAATCCATCTAACACAACTCCGTTATTTTAATGGCCGTTCAACTGGCGGAAAAGAGACCAAAGGCAACAAAGTAAACATCTACATAGTCTGTTTTTGTGTCAGCCCCTAAAATTAATTAGATCTAGACTTATCCCGAAACCACCAAAATAAACTCCGACTATAGGCAAAACACCCGTTAGATCAAGTCCAAACACCATGCAAAAAAAAAAACTCAAAACGCCACCAAAAAAACACAAACACCACCTAAACCGCACACAAAATAATCTACCCGAACTCAAACGCCACTGGTGTTAGCAAGATCCGGTGGTGTTGGTAGCGGATTCAATTGATGGCGGTGGCAGTGTCTCTAACAACGGCGGTGGGATAAGTTGGTCGTAGTGGTGGTTGTATGTGTGTTGGTTTTTGTTCTTTAGAGAGAGAAAGGAATAAGATGGAGTGTCTTTTTATTGCTTTATAAATGATACATCTCTAGTAATATGAATGTAGAGACGTGCGAATATTTGCCACTCCCTCCGTCCTATATTAAGTGTCCGCTTATATTATCCACAAAGTTTTAGAAAATTCCACTAATTATACTATCTACCAATCAAATATCATTTTTTACACTGCCTCATCTTATTGGTTGAAATAGAATATGGACACTTCATTTAGGACATCCAAAGATTCTATTATGGACACTTAATATGAGACGGAGGGAGTAATTTAAAAAGTCAATTTCAGTAACAGGGAAGTTGTTACACAATACTTTCCTTCTCTTTCGCATTGAATAATTTCCAAACTTTCATAATACATGTTGACCAAACTTTCAGTTTTCATTTTTTAAAGCTCGAATTCATTTTTTTGGGTGTTGACCAAACTTTCAGTTTTCATTTTTAAGAATTGACCATTTTTCTTTTATATTAGTAGAGATAAACCATACTTACCATACAAATTAATTAGGAGGAATTGCATATCTATATCTATACTATATAAAATGGAAAAATGGTCAAAGTGGAAAAAGTGAAAAATGTTGAAAGTTGAATGTTGAAAACATTAATTGGTAGAAATAAATAATATAATTAATACTCTTATTAAAACACCTCATTACTTAAGAAGACAATAATTTATTCACATCAGACACCCAATTAAAAGACATCTACCAAATTAAAACAATCAATTGAAACCGATCGGGTTGACCCGCTGAAACCGACAACGGGTTGACCTTCGACGCTTCAAACCCGGGCGTAACCCTTATTTGACTTTTTGACCCAACTATCTGGCCAATTCTCGGTTTAAATCGACTTTTTTATCGAACCGCTCAACCAATTGAACCACCCGTGAAATCGGTTTCAAATTTGACAAAATTATATAAATGACGTAAGAATAAGCGAACCCGTGACAATTTTTTAAAAGAGAACCAAGTGAATTTGTAGTGCTTATTTTTGACACATGTATTTATTTTAAAAAATGCCGTTTTGCACCATTTAAGGAGTATCATATATGAATCGCCATTTAAAAGTTAATATATATCAGATAAATTTCATTCAGCCAGTATCAATAATGTTATGTAAGTTTATTAAAATCACAAAAATAAATAGTATTGTTATCTTTAGCGATAATTATTTGTACCTCAAACAAATAGCTTTAACAATGATAAATATCTATACAAATTGATAGTACAAAATAATCTTATATGGTGATATCCACTCAGAAAGCACAATTTTAAAAGCCACACACCAAATGATAAACGACACATGTAAAAAAATAGTTATCATCGCCAAATTAATCGACAAAACAAGAAAAGTGATCACACGTGTTTATATACCTCTAAACTACAATATAATATTGCCAATTACATAATACCGCTGCTTGTAATGCCAATCTATTATTACTAAAAATCTTAATAACTTAAAACACTCCTATTAGAAAATATACTCACACACTTAGATCGACTCTACATAATTTTTTAAAAACTATATATTTATGCCGCTATGCAACCACGCATCGTAATTGTAGTTATTCAAAACGATTCTCTAATGCTACAAATACAGCCATTGAAGAAACTTACGTCGCGCAAGTTACTGAACTTTATGACATTTTGACCTCGGATCTTAGTACTTCAAAGGTTAATTTGATTTCTACTTGTGTTCACTAAATTTTCTAAAAGAATGTGCTAGCAATGAACTTTCATTTTGTTCACTTGTTACTCAACTTATAGGAAGCATACTCTATAATTTAAGAGTTAATCTGGAGTAATGAACGTATATTTTGAATAAGTTAAGAACATAAATGTTGTCTTTTATAAGATCGCTGATGTTTACATATATTTTTGAAAGTAACCTCAAAATGTCATAAAATGTCATATTTCATATGTTTAGTAACCTAGGTGAATAAAATGAATGTTCTATACCTACAATTTAACCATTTATTTTTCTTGAAAGTCAAGTTTCATACAAGTCTAAATTAGCAATCTCTCTTTTTAATTATCTATACTATATAAAATGGAAAAATGGTCAAAGTTTAAAAAGAAAATGCTGAAAGTTGAATGCCAAAACACTACCAAGAGAAATAAATAATAAAATTAATACTCTTATTAAAACACCTCATTACTTAAAAGTACAATAATTTATTCACATTGTACACCCAATTAAAAGCACATCTACCAAATTAAAACAATCAATTGAAACCGACACGGGTTGATTCGTTGAAACCGATACACCGTTGACCGGACGCTTCAAACCCGCGGTCAATCCGGCTTAATTTGACATTTTTGACCCAACCTATCTTTGACTCGCTTTAAATCGACTGCTTTTTATCGAACGGTTTAACCGTTGAACCACCCGTGAAATCGGGTTTCAAATTTGACAAAATTATATGAGAAATGACAAGTAATAGAACCCGTGACAATTGTTTTGAAAGGAGAGACCAAGTAATTGTAGTTTTGGTTTATTTTGCTTTGACACGTATTTATTTTAAAAAACGTTGCTTCGCATTCATTTAAGGGACTATCATATTTAATCGTCATTTAAAAGTTAATATATATTGTGTAACCCTTTGTCCGGTATCAATAATGTTATGTAAGTTTATTAAAATCACAAAAATAAATAGTATTGTTATCTTTAGCGATAATTATTTGTACCTCAAACAAATAGCTTTGAACAATGCATAAATATCTATACAAATTGATAGTACAAAATAATCTTATATGGTGATATCCAATTTGCAAAGTTACAAATTTAAAAGCCACACACCAAATGATAAACGTTACACATGTAAAAAAAATAGTTATCACTCTAAATTATCGACAAAACAAGAAAAGTGATCACACGCGTTGGCTATACCTCTAAACTACAATATAATATTCACAATTACATATAATAATTTTTGTAATGCTTGAATCTATTATTACTAAAAATCTTAATAACTTAAAACACTCCTATTAGAAAATATACTCACACACTTAGATCGACTCTACATAATTTTTAAAACTATATATTTATGTCGCTATGCAACCACGCATCGTAATTGTAGTTATTCAAAACGATTCTCTAATGCTACAAATACAATTGTTGAAAGAAACTTACAAGTCGCTGCAAGTTAATCAACTTTATGACATTTTGACCTCAAGATCTTAGTACTTCAAAGGTTAATTTGATTCTTTACTTGTGTTCACTAAATTTTCTAAAAAGAATGCACAAGAAACATCGAACTTTCTTTTTGCTTCACACTCAACTTATGGAAGCATACTCGCTATAATTTAAGAGTTAATCTGAGTAACTTGAACGATATTTTGAATAAGTTAAGTAACATAAATGTTGTCTTTTTATAAGTTCAGTGATGTTTACATATATTTTTGAAAGTAACCTCAAAATGTCATAAAATGTCATATTTCATATGTTTAGTAACCTAGGTGAATAAAATGAATGTTCGGTACCTTACAATTTAACCATTTTTTTTCTTGAAAGTCAAGTTTCATACAAGTCTAAATTAGCAATCTCTCTTTTTAATTATCTATACTATATAAAATGGAAAAATGGTCAAAGTGGAAAAAGTGAAAAATGTTGAAAGTTGAATGCCGAAAACACGGTCACCTGGTAGAAATAAATAATATAATTAATACTCTTATTAAAACACCCCATTACTAAAAAGTACAATAATTTATTCACATTGTACACCCAATTAAAAGCACATCTACCAAATTAAAACAATCAATTGAAACCGATACCGGGTTGACCCGTTGAAACCGATAACGTTGACCCAGACTTCAAACCCCGGGTAATGACCCGGTTTAATTTGACATTTTTGACCCAACCTATCGGTTTGACTTTAAATCGACTGCTTTTTATCTAACGTTTAACCGCTTGAACCACCCGTGAAATCGGGTTTCAAATTACAAAATTATATGGAAATGATGAAGTAGTTGTAGAACCCGACAATTTTTTAAAAGAGAGACCAAGTAATTGTAGCTGGTTTATTTTGCTTTACACATGATTTATTTTAAAAATGTTGCTCTTGCACCATTTAAGGGACTATCATATATGAATCGTCATTTAAAAGTTAATATATATTGTGTAACCCTTGTTCAGCCAGATAATGCATGTAAGTTTATTAAAATCACAAAAATAAATAGTATTGTTATCTTTAGCGATAATTATTTGTACCTCAAACAAATAGCTTTGAACAATGCATAAATATCTATACAAATTGATAGTACAAAAAAATCTTATATGGTGATATCCAATTTGCAAAGTTACAATTTTAAAAGCCACACACCAAATGATAAACGATACACATGTAAAAAAATAGTTATCAACGCTTAAAATCGACAAAACAAGAAAAAACTATCACACATGTTGGCTATACCTCTAAACTACAATATAATATTGCCAATTACATAATACCGCTGCTTTTTGTAATGCTTGAATCTATTATTACTAAAAATCTTAATAACTTAAAACACTCCTATTAGAAAATATACTCACACACTTAGATCGACTCTACATAATTTTTTAAAACTATATATATTTATGCCGCTATGCAACCATCGTAATTGTAGTTATTCAAAACCATTCTCTAATGCTACAAATACAGCTTGTTGAAAGAAACTTATAGTCGCCGGAACTTCTTGCGTAAAACTAGATTCACGCTAGGCGCTTATACTCATCTAATATATATATATATATATATATATATATATATATATATATATATATATATATATATATATATATCTTTTCAAACACTCAAAATTGCATATATATATATATCCAGCATAAACTCATCATTGTGATATACAGGTACCGCACAGAATGTGGGCGCAGGTTACCCCAAATAAAATTTTTCTGAATCATGTATTTTAGTTTATTGCGTTTTTGACAATAAATTTATTTGATATCAAGAATTATACTGCGTCTGCTCGGGTTTCAGGCCTATTCGCCGATACTGCCGCTCGGAAGTTCGCCGGTTCGCCAAGTTCGGCTTAAACCCATTTTGCCCGCTGACCATTCTGCCAATATCCTGTGATAATGTGCTTTATTTTTCAGATATGGCATTTAATGGGGTTCCCGCTGTCAAGGGCGCTGGATACCCCAAATAAAATTTTCCAATCATGTATTTTAGTTTATTATGTTCTTTTGATAATAAATTTACGAATTTTAAGAATTTCGCTTAGCTACCGCTCGCTCGAGTCTGCTTTTGCTCGCTCCACTGCTCGACTCGCTTGCCTCGTGCCTGTTTGGATCGCACTGCCGGGCTCAGCCCATTTGGACCGTTCGCTCGGCCAATATTTGTATAATGTTCTTTATTATTTGTATTAGTGACATTTTAACGCGAATTATGTTGTTGATTGTACAATGCTTGATAATTTGTATTTTGTGGCTGTGTTTTAATAACCGCGATTAATCAGATTTATCGACCGCTTAATTAATTAACTATATTAAATATCTTGACCACATTAATAGTGCTTTGTATTTTGTACATTAAGCTTTAAGTCTTCTAAGTCTTAAAATTAAGATTGATGAGAAAGATCTTTAATAGTGCATTATGTATTGTATAATGGCCAGATTTTGTAAGTCTTATTTTTAAGACCATGAGCAGAGAGATTCATTCCTCTATTATAAGTAGTATAGATATATCTCTCCAAACACTCAAAATTGTCATATAAGTATATCCAAATACTTATTTTTTGTAAATTTAAAACCGAAAAACGCATTGTAATTATAGGTTATATAAAAAATGTCGATTATGTCTTTGTATTTTCAAACGAACTCATCATTATCTTAGATTTATGCGACTTATTCCCTTTAAACATTCATTAATGTCTACAATTATAAACCTTAACGTTGACTTAGGTAATTCATAATCATCTTAAATTGTGTTTCGTTCAAACTATAATCAACATTTTGACTATAAGCTATAATTATAATTTGTTTTTGGGTTTTAAATACAGAAAAAGTAATTATTTGAGTATATATGATAATTTTAAGGTTTAACAGGGAGATATATGCAATTATGAATTTAGATTGAATATATATGTAATTTTGAGTGTTTGGAACGATATATATGCAATTCCCCTAATTATATACGAAGTACTTTTTAGAGGGAATTGCATATATATCCCTCTAAAGCCTCATAATTGCATATATATCCAACAAAAACTCATAATTGTATATATATCCTTCTAAAGCATTAAAATTGTCAAATATATCCAAATAACTATTTTAAATATATATTTAAGGAAAATTTTCAAATTATTATAATTGATATATAAAATAATGATTATACTCTTATTCTTATTAAAAAAAATTACAATTACAAAATATCTTTTAACCATTTTTTAAGAAAGAAAGAGCAACCGTGTTTGGTATCGACGAATCTTAAATAAGAATATCAACAACACTATCCATTGTTCCATCTAAATATAAACTTCTATATTTATAGATCAAATGGCATAATAAAATTTAAACCAATAAAGGGTATTTTATAATTGTAGGAAAACAAATAAGGGTATAATCATCATTTTATATATCAATTATAATTATTAGACATTTTTTACTATTAAATATATTTAAAAAAAATTGCATAAATGGTCCTTGTGGTTTGCTCAAATTGCAGATTTCATCCCTGAGTTTTCGAAAGTGCAGCCTCCCCGCGGTAAAGTTGATTCATTTTCGCCCCTCGCCAAAGTTCAATGACTAAAATACTTTTATTTTTCTTTTTTCCAATTAAATATTCGCGACGAAATCTGCATTGGAAGAAACCACAAAGACCATTTATGCAATTTACTCTTTATTTAAAATGAAACTTTGAAAACCAAACTCAGGTTTCTAAACTAAAGTCATACTTCTAAAATAAAATCATAAATCAACAAAATTAAAACATAAATATTGACAAAGAAAACTAGATCATCATCCATCTTCATTTACAACTTAACCTTCAATCAACAAGTTCTTGAATTTTTCACACTACATTTAATCTTTCATACTTATAAATAAAAACTCATATTTTTTAACCCCATTCTATTTCACTCCACCTTTCTTCTTTCCCACCACACACAAAATACACATACACCTCGACAAACACACACATATCACTACATCAATGATCAGTACCATTATAGATCCGACCGTGTCGCCGCTTCACGCTCACTTATACACGGGTCTCCCCGATCTTGTATTTGTTCTGACTATAGTCATGAGGGTGATGGTAGGTAAGCTATAATATGAGATGGTGAAGGACCGCGCCGAAAGGGAGAGAAGAAAAAGGTTAAAAAATGGGTCAAACATGTGGTCGAACTAGTCGTTGCCAAAAAAAACCGATTTTTTTTTAACGTTGGAGTAAAGGCTGCTAGCCGTTCTTTTTTGTTCTTTTTTGTTTTTTTTTTTGTTTTTTGTAATTTTTTGATTATTTAAGCCAAGGATTTGTAGTATAAATATATGTAATGGGTTATGTTTGAAAACACATAATAAAACACTCTCATATCTCTCTTTAATCTCTCTCTATATATACTCTAATCTCTCTCTAATCTCTCTATAATGGAAAACTCACAATCCCAACAAAGACTTAGATGTAGAAGATTTTTTGGACGATTTAATGACTCGAAGATAACGGTGATGAACGTCGCTCGACAGATTTGAGTACACTAATACGCTGGGTGATACGGCTCTAAATGATAGATTTATATATTTTTAGTTATATAATTGTATTGTTTAAATAAAAGTTATAATTGTATTTATTTAGTTTGTTTCCGGTGCAAATAAAAAGTTATGATTGTATTTGTTTTGTATGTTTCCGGTGTATTGTTTAATTAACTGTTTGATAGTTAACATGTTTATTAAATAAAATTCGAAATTTTTAGTAAAATATCGAAAAAAAAGTGAACCGGTACAAAACCGATAAAAAAAATGATTCCGAACATTTATAATCGAAAAAACCGATTCCGAACATTTATAACCGAAAAAAACCGGTTCCAGAAAAACCGAAAAAATCGAAACCGATTTTCATAAAAACCGACTTTTTGAAAACTGGTTTTACCGGTCAATTTGCATTTCTAAGATGGATCCCTAATCATTTAGGCTTAAAATTAGGCACACACTTAGGCCCAATCAATAACCTCAAAAACTTTGATTAAGTCCGGAAACATAACAATAGTACAGGCTCATTTGCTCTATAGATACAAAAAAAAAAAAAAAAGTCTCATAAAACAAATATTATCAAGTGTAACAACAATATCCTCATACAATTTCCAAACACGTGTGACATCCTTATCCCTAGCTGAATAATCCAATTCAGTTACACCATTAAAAAGCTTGAAATAAAGATTCCTAAGTTGTGCTCTTTCTGTACCTGGCTTCCCTTGAATTATGGTATAAATGTCTTGTTTCAAATAAGAAGCACTTTTCCTTAACTCCTTTTGTGCATCTTTCCATGCTTCTAGTTCCAACAAGTCTTTCACTTGTACTAAATTCATTGCATGTTCCCGTATTCCGCTTTCTGCTTCTTCGACCGTTTGGTCAGGAACCGTCATTCTGAACATGTCTAGGAACGATGTTTCATTTGCTAATGCCGGTTTTGGGAAGAACGGAATTGGTGAAGAGAATAGGAGTAGTGATGATGCTTTTCTTCTAGTAATGTGAGTGTGCT
Source organism: Chrysanthemum makinoi (assembly GCA_910596185.1). NCBI lineage: Eukaryota > Viridiplantae > Streptophyta > Magnoliopsida > Asterales > Asteraceae > Chrysanthemum > Chrysanthemum makinoi. The sequence goes on from OU343220.1 coordinate 269,036,111, forward strand.
TGATATATACTTTTGTTTCTTTCGTACGGGTTTTGTTTATGTGTGTTGCGTACGAGCATGTTAACGCGTATGTGTTTGTCGCGATCATATGGGTTTTGTTCGGGTTTAAGATGGATCGATTGTGTTGAGAGGTTGCAAAAGAAGAGACGATAATGGGAATAGTGGTACTTATAGTGAATATTTGAGGTTAACTTTTCAAGATATATAAAATATAATCCAACTATACATTATAAATTTGAACTTCACTGATTGTGGTCATATTGGAAAGCTAGAAAAATTACAATTTCAATATGTATGATTTGGACTCGTTTGTTTGTATATTATAGTGTTGGGGACCATGGGCCAAAAACATTGCATGTGGTCACTACGATTGATAATCAACTCGTGTAGGTATTAGGGTCATGATAATCAAAGATTGTCCAGATAAATTTTTGAATCGTGTAAAGTTCACTTTACTGATACAATATTTTGTGATAATCATGATTGGCTTTGAATCTGTGTGCAATAGATATTAGAATTTGTTTAAGACTTGCATACAAATTCACAAAACTTGAGAAGTTTGAAAGGGACGATATGGAAGATTACATAAGAGTTTGGAAGATGTGTTGGGATTTTAGAACTAAGTTAACCAATTAACAACCAATGAAGAGGCAAATGATACGGATCAAGAATCGCATTATGTTAACACGCATAATAAACAATAATTGAATAAAAGGATAAATAGAAACCTAACATTTTGTGGCAATTGAACGCAAGTGTAACGAATAAGAAAACCAATACGAAACCCAAGTATCTAAATTAGACACCTCTACGAGTATCACACACAATACGAAAACCGTATACGTACGATATAGAGCTAGTCGAGAACGTATTAAAACCAATCAACCTTTGAAACACACTTGAATACCACACGTACAAGAAAAACCACCAAGAACTTGTCTACTATCTTGTCCGAGAACCAAAACAACCAAACGGCTGTTTTCTTTTATACCCGATATCGGACAAAAGGGTCCGATATCCAACAGCTTCTGTCCGAGATAATTAACCCACGACCAGGAGCTTTTCCAGCTTGTTTCTGCTACACTTCGACTAGGAAACGCAGGAACAAGTAACACTAATTAATAAAACCTCAAACACTTGGATCGATTACAAGTTTAGGATTGAAGAAAACCTAAAACGTTAATCGACTAAGGTATATAGTCAACTTAGAGTTTTTAGCTGGGAACCAGGATTTGGTTTAAGGTATTGAAGGGTATAATAATATGCATGCATGGCAAAAGTGGATGTTTGTTTATATACTAAAAAACAACCGACGTATACTTGGGTCTATTTCTTGGTCAACAAGCTTCAAGCCCAAGCTCCCATCTTTCTTTCTTGCCTTATCATTTGGAGGAATTCTAGTCCCATGGTACAACCAAACCGACCCAATCAATAAGCCATAAAGCCCATGGGTCGTTAACAGTAATCGGGTCAAGATTCATGCATAACGGGTATGAATATTCAAGTATATTTACGTTCACCACGCACACCGTTTATCGCTTCCCCATAGGCTCACATCAATTTAGTTGTTTTGTCGTGTTTACAACTCCCACAAACCAACAACTCCCACTTGGGAGTTGGTGTGTCGAATGGCACACAAAACTAACGACGGAAACGCCTAGCAAACGCTATCACTCGCTTTTTAACTAAAAGTGTCCGAGAATAGTTTCATATAAGATTCTCATTAGCATGGTCATTCAATGTCTTGCTTTAATCATCCTTTGTTATAGATATCGTTAAACCATGGATATGGATCTTAAATCATTTCATATAGTTTAACCATTTAGAATCTCGTTATAGAATTTAATTAGATATACCAAATGTAATCAAGTATCATCTTGCATTACCCTTCGGGTTCGGCCGAACAATTATCTTATTAATTTCTGCCATGGTACTTTCTCGCACATATCGTGGAGTAATAAATCCTTTATTGATTACAGTGTTGCGATGCCGCTCACATCACTCAAATATAGCCTTTATAACTACCTTATTCAGATAGCTGCTTTTGAGTATACTTACAAAATATGATATCCACACATAATGTAACTTGCTTCATCTCTCTCTAAGGACGATTTTAACAAACCATTTTCAATATTTTACTTATGAAAAGGATCCAAAAGTAAATGTTTGAAAGTTGGGGTATCCAATATGCATCTCTAGTGAATACATATGAGTTTGGTGGGAACAATCCAAATTCTCATTAGAATATAACCAACACTCACATTTGCCTTACATAACAATATTCTCATATTGTTAACCTAAAATGGACATATTTAGAACAATAAAATCATTCAATGATTAAACATGCAAATATAGGATAATACTATTATATGAATGAAATAACAAATACCAAGTATCTTTATTCATCATAAAGTAAAAATTGTCTTTCAATCCCAATTATCCAAATATTAAAACAGATATGCATGAGACTAATTCAGTAAGTTGAAGCCTAATGTTTCCAACATTCTCAACCTTTCTTTAAAAAAAAAACTAAATAGCCATCCGAGTAAACTTTCCGAATACTTGTTTCAAATTTCACATATAGTGAGGATTTGAAATATAAGATGAGTGTCTTATCTCATATGCTCATACTATTGCAAGAATCATAGTATGGAGATGTTTCCCTACCTTGCATGAGGTAGAAGAAGTCAACGACATACCGACAATCATCTTTACAGTTTCTAAAAGTGTAAAGTATTCTCATTCCTTAATGTGTAATGCAACAATGCTCTATGTTGAGCATAACTAGTTAGCAGATTTATCATAAAAGATGAAATCTTACTACAACTAGTATTAATAATTCTCTAGCATCATTTTACTTATACAACACTATGCTTTATAATTCGTAAAAATCTATATTAACAATAATCTAAACACCCTTAATTAGATATTGTTGTTGTCAGCTCATTTTGTTCTTGTACAAAAGCACAACTAGTCTTATACACAATATAATATATACATGATAAATCCTTAGTTAAAACAACATAAGGTTTCCATCCATGTAATAAATTATTCCAAGTGAAATGTATTATTTAAGACTTGCTCAAATGATATATTGTATTTGTGTCAGACTTAATTTTCCATATTTGTTTATTCCATATAAACATCTATTTTAAGGTTGTTTGTTTTATTCCTTAAATTCCATGTGAAGTTTTATTCCAAGCTTAAGGATCAATATCTAGCTTAATTGGAATGACATCTTCAATATGTAAATTTTAAGGAAAAACAAATTGCTCCCACTCAATGTCAGATGTACTCAAGAGTTATCTTAATTCAATCAGAATCATATTGTAATTAAATTCAAGATCTTAGCTCCTAGATGCATGATTCAATCCAAAACTTGGATTGCATAAATTTTGTATACTACATAAAGATAATATAGATTCATAACCCTTTTGATTACACACCGTCCTTGCAAAAGGTAATCATAAAGAAAGAGTTATAAAATCTAATTGCCATATTCCTCATACAAGGAAACATATATGACGATTAATTATCTTTAATTAATACATGCATATATAAGAAAATCTAATCACAATTAATTGCTTAAGTATGATTAAAAACTTCTTATTAAATGTCATGCATTATGTGGAAAACTAGAAGGGGGGTTGAATAGTTTTTGCCGATTTTGAAAGTAGTTTCTAAAATCTTTAGATTCGATATTATGTGAAATCTTATGGATGAAGATAAAGAATAGATCTAAGAGTAATGAAAGTAAATAAAGTAAAGCAAGGGAAAGAAATGACACAACCGATTTATAGTGGTTCGGCTACAAGGACACCTTCTTTGCCCTACTCCACTCCCCGAGTCACCTACTCGAGAGTTCAATGCACTATGTCAACAAACTCCTTCAACTTGGCGGAGAAGCCTACACAACGTTGCTTACACCTTTTTCCGGCACAAAGCTAAATACCGAGTCCGTAACACGGAGGACCAAACCAACACGACTATTACACAACAACTATGTGAAATATCAAGTACAAGATCTTTGCTACGAAAATCTTATGGAGGAACAAATCAATCAAGGACCCCTTGCTTGATGAATTAGTGAGCTCTCGTGATCTTGTAGAAGGACCTATATGAGAATCACAAATAAAAGAAAGAAGAACAACTCTCTAGATCAAGTGATCTTGTAAGAGAGTAAGAGTATATTAGAGATTTAGAAAGAAGAGGGGTGAGGAGAAATGAATAAATGGCTCTCTATTTATAGGGAAAATCTTGCCACTATTCCACGGATCCCACGGATCCCTCCCTTAATGGATCCGCCTAGTAAACCTGGGATCCGTGGACGCCCTTCGCCCATGAGTTTTTGGTTATGGGTCATGGGTCATGGGTATATGGTTGGTCCATGGGTATTTAATTAGACACAATGTATCTAATAGATGCAATGCATCTAGTCAAATGGGTATGGGTCAATACCATGGGTTATGGATATGCTCCATGGGTGGTGATTTTTACCCATCCTAATAAACTATTACAACAAATGATTTATTACAACAATTTGTATTAAATGACTATATGTAAATGCTTTTACAAAAGTAACATGTATCCTTATAATTTTACTTATGATAACATTATATTTGTTATCAACAAAACACAAAGAGATCGCAAAATATTAATAAACGCTTTTACGGTTTATTTGTATTAAGAATCTCACCCTTTTTGTTGATGACAAAACATAATGTTATGATGAGTAAAACTTAAGATTAGATGTATGTTTTGAAAGCCTAAGTTTTACTTCTCTCCCCTTTTGTCGAAACAAAAAGTTAACCCAACGAAGAAATAAAAGGTGGAAAAGTCCACAGATCGCTTACTCCCCCTTGACGGTAGCTCCCCCTAGATTTGGGTGTCAACTGAGAAAAAAAAAATCCTACAAAAAAGGGTTAGTAGTAACATGCATAAATAATCTTGTGATCAACGAGAATCAAGATTGGGAGCCAAGGTATGTAAACAAGGCCTTGTAATAAAACAACAAAATGTAGTAGTATTTATGCCACATACAGGCATGTAAAAGTAAGAACAAGACTTGTTCTTAAAAATGACTCAAAAGAAAAATACTAAAAAAATAGTAATAATGATTCCTTCCATGCTTGCATAAGGTTATGGATGGAGGTTTTGATGAGTAATGATATTGATGCGATCAAGAATGAGGTTGAGTATGAATCGCGTCTCTTCCCTAATTTCTATTGCAATATCCATAGTGGATTGACAATGTTCACAATGTAAGTGATGTGGGTAATGACTAATGAGTGCGGAAGTTTTCCAAACGACTTTGATTTGTGAGAAGCGGAAGTTGTGGTGGAAAAGATGGAAAGAGTGGATCAAAGTCCGGAATGTTTTGAAGTGATGGTGGAAAAGAATCTAGATGTTCTTGTAGTAAAATGGGAGCTAAGGGTGTGAGTTTCAAGGTTGAAAATTGTGTTTGAGAAGGGAGGTGTTAAAAGACTATTTCTTTTTGTTTTGGTTGTTGAGATCTTGTTGGAGTCTTAAGGAGTTCCAAAAGAGTGACCTTAGGTGGTGAGTTTATGGGTGATGAAGCGGTTACTTGTTGTTGATGAAGGAGGTGCTATAATGGAAGCATCTTGTGGTGAAATAGTGGTTGGTGATGAACCATTCGTTGATGGTTTTGCTAAACAACAAGGACGGATGCTAATCCGTGCGATTTTCCTAGATTTTGATTGTGGTATTTTGGAAGGTGGGAGTACAAAGTTTTGGATTTCTTGAAAAGGATTATTTGCACTAGGTGATTCATCTAAGTTGGAAGATCTTTTGGATGACATGGTGTTGTTTGTTTGTGAAGATGAGATGAATATGCAAGCATTTTGGGAGTCCTATTTATAGAAAAATAATGCATTGTAATGAATGCTTGACCTAAAATGTGGATTAAAATCTAATGATTAGATATGAATTTTAAGGCATGTGATCATGAGAACACAAGCATTAAAGAACATACTCCAAAAAAAAATGATGAAAAATATTGAAGTTTTCATCCAAAGTGAGAAAAATAGAAGATAAAATTAGCTTATGTCTCACGGATCCCACCGATCCCTTGAGGGATCCGGCCCAAAGACTAAGGCTGGGATCCGTGGTATCGGTGATTCAGAAGCTCAAAATTTTCCCTTTTTGGAAACATTTGTGCCTAGTGTGTGCCTATATGCAAACCATTTGAGTTTGGGTTATCTCGACTCTAAACGAAAAAGAAAAATAAACAAGAAGTGAAAAAGCACACTATTATGTGAGATAACCCGAGTGCTCCTAATTCATTGTTGCTTAAATGAATGTACCAAAAAACACATATTAGTTATGTGTACTCTTTGGCATTCAAAAGACATGAGATGCAATGAAAACGAGTTTTTACTTTGTATTAATAATGAAAAAGCGATTTGTCCTAGACGTGAGAAATGGCTTTTGTGAAATTGATACGAAGAAGTATCTTTTAGAAAGCATTTTGAAAAGAGGTTTCTATGTGTGAAAAAGCGTTTATCCTTTGAAAAGAAGATGTATGTAATTACGTTTGGAAATTGTACTTATTTTGAAAAAAGAAAATAAGAGAAAACTATGAGTTATAAGTGAAAACTTATCTTGGTTTTGAAAATTCCCCATATTGCTTCAGGAGATGTGCGTGAAATAGAGATCCTAGACTCGTAAAGAAGAAGGCTAGTGTTTACATACCTTGAGTTAAAAAGCAAATTACTTAACGCATTGTTCCATGAGACCAAGACCAAGAAGTAGGTTGAATTGTTCCCCGCCAACGGTTTGGTGAGGACGCCGCCTATGTTGTCTTCGATGCTACCTTCTCAATAGAGATGTTCCCCTTTGAACATTGTCTCTAAGAAGTGATGACGGATCTCTCAGATGCTTTGCGCGAGAATGTAATAACCGTATTCTTGCTTAAATCTATGGCACCTTTGTTGTCACATAGAATGGCTATGTCACTTAGATGAATGTCGAAGTCAACTAACGCTTGTTTCATCCATAGTGCTTGTTGGCATGTTTTGTCTCCGGAGACATATTCGCTTCGTTGTTGATATTGCATGCCGCTTGTTTCTTTGAAAACCAAGATGTTAAACAACATCCCATAAAAGTACATACCCACTTGTAATTTTTTCAACATAATCACCGCATGGTCGTAATATGCATATACAATTGTTTACTACCCCGCACTTTAGGATACCATAATCCTAATTGAGTCGCACTTTAATGTATCTAAATATCCTTTTGACGACTTCTAGATGTGATGTTTTAGGAAACCTACACATAGACAAACACTAAACATGATATCCGCCTACTAGCCGCGGAGGTAAAGAAGGCTACCAATCATGCCACGATATTTTGTGTTATCAACGGATTCGCCTTCATATTTTATGAAGTTTGGTGTCCTAATTGCTTTTGACTCTTCTAAACCGAATTTCTTTAACATTTCCTTAATGTATTTAGATTGATTAAAGAAGATACCATCTTCTACTTGTTTGATTTGTAGACCAAGAAAGAAACTAAGTTCTCCCATCATACTCATCTCGAACTCGCCATGCATGATTTTAGAGAAATCATCACACATGTCTTGACAAGTAGATCCAAATATAATATCATCTACATATATTTGAACAATGATTATATGTGACTCCTTTTCTTAGTAAAAAAGTGTGTTATCAACTAACCCCATGGTGTAGTTGTGTTTGATTAAGAACGACTTGAGTCTATCATACCAAGCTTTTGGAGCTTGTTTGAGACCGTAAAGGGCTTTCTTTAACTTATACACATGTTTGGGTTTTTCAAAATCGATGAAGCCCGAAGGTTGAGCTACATATAATTCTTCATTAATAAAACCATTTAGAAAAGCACTTTTGACATCCATTTGATAAAGCTTAAGATCATTAGCACAAGCATAAGCAAGAAGTATTCTTATATACTCTAATCTAGCGATGGGGGCATAGGTCTCATCAAAGTTTATTCCTTCTTGTTGGTTATACCCTTGGGCAACGAGTCTAGCTTTGTTTCTAGACACTACACTGTAACACCCCCAAAATGGCTCAGCGGAAGCACAAAAGTATTGGGGTGCTACTAAATTGATATCCCAACATAAGCATAGAACAATTGGTTTTTCATAAATAAACTTTTATTCATTCTTAAAAACAATGTTTACATTATTGATTAGTGCGGAAAATGGCCCATTATAAACAAGTGGTACCAATACATAAATCAGAGTCATCTATGACCATGCATGCCTTTGCTCTTCATTTCTCCAAAGATAAGCTATCACCTCAAAACCGAAGATACATGCTTAAAAGGGGTCGCCTTATGTCAGAGTTCATAGGTTTATTTAAAAGGTACTTCAGTATATCATTTCATCTTTGATTTTTGATGATCATTACGTCTTGCATAATGTCATAAAATTTATGATTTCATTTCATAAAAGAATTTCATTAGTGGACCATAAAAAGAGTATATGCACATAACAATGAATATAATGCCATATATTATAAATTTATTACGCTTAGTTATTAAGCTCATGCAACGTAGTTACGACGCGCCAGATGCACAAAGAAGTCATACAAATAAGAAGCCCATGGCGAGTGTTTATCCCAATACACTCGGTCCCGACATGCTATATGTTTCAGCCACCCAAGCAGTGGTCAACCAAACAGGAGTCACCCCAATAGATCTATTTATAACATTCAAGGCTTCCCGCCAGAATTGATTGTCATGAAAAGGGCAAATTTGGGATCTAAAGTCTTAGGCTAAGCTGCGTAATATTCTAGGTCAAACATTTTGGTATGGTCCATAAAACATCTATGTATGATGAAACTTTAAACATATAAAAGCATAATATGCATAGAATGCACAATTTCAATAATTAAATCATTTAAGTAAAATGAGCATGTATCTTCCCCCAAAACAAGTATAAAACGATTAAAAGTAGGGGCTATGAAACTCACCTTGGCAAGAAGTCTAAAGGAATTTAATCATGAGTGATAGGCACGGTCTAATAATCTAACCTAATTAATACCCAATTTAGTCTTTATGTTTAAGACTGATAAAGTTTAACTAACTTTATAGATTTTAAATGTTTTTGTTGTTGTTGTTGTTGTTGCTTATATGGCATCATTTATCTTAGAACAATTTACAAGATTTGGATGAATTTCAGCTTATGAAGGATGACATGGAAGGAATCTCAAGGAAGGAATTTAGACTTTGGTTTAATGATGACCAAATGATAATACTTGGAAGGGTACACGCAGAAGAGATATCAAGGATGAACAAGACTTCGGTTTTCTGGTAACCAGATGACGGTGTACGAAAAGTATGTACGTTTGTTAGACCTTTCTGACTAGATGGATATCATAATTGAAGGAAGTATATAGCATATATATATATATATATATATATATATATA
>OU343220.1:269045643-269122288 GCA_910596185.1 Chrysanthemum makinoi
CCCCTCAGAGAGTCAAAGTATATATATCTTTGCATTTAGTTCTTCCCACGTAAGTGACGTTATCTTTAGAAAAAGCGAGGCTAACAATCTCTCCAAGATAAAGGCCACACGTGAATGGTTACAATGAGACCTATAAATACAAAACAAAGTAAATTACAATAGTAATAAACTATGTTGACTTTCTGAAGCGCAGAGTCTCAGTAGTCTAGATACCGCAACCGAAGTTCTCCTTTCGATGACTCCGCATTTGATCTTCTTGTAGCTCAACTTCAATCAGAATCTGTCCAGTTAGGTTATTACTCCTCCTAACCAGTGAGCCTTTTTTCTATTTGCCCTCCTCAACCGACAACACTCTTCCAACACGCCTTAAATCTTCGCACGCTAGCTGGAGAAAGTAAACTCTTGATCGTACAATGGTTGTCGCTCGGGAACATCGTGAATAACATAACCCACTTAGTATTGCATCCAAGTTGGTAAAACCCGGCGTACACCACACTACTTCTCCTTCTTCGCTGTTAAGCAAAAATCCCTTCAGAATCCAATCGTAAGATGAAATACCAACTTCTCCCCCTCCCCGATGGTTGCGAAGCACGGGAATCATCATAATGTTGCATATACCGTGATACCTTCTTGATGCAATATTAATATCATAGCTTGATCAAAATTTGCGGAGAATATGTCGCATAAATACTCTCACAAACTTTCTCAAACCAACCTTAAAATCTAACCTCATTTGAATTCACCTACTAATTGTAATGACCACATATGGAGAAACCCTCGCACGACTAATCTTGAGGTAAAGGAAGTAAGCATCCCAACTTTGACTTGTCGCTGTTCTAGATTTTGAACAATCCACAACATCGTGTGACACTGAGCACAACAACGTAACTCCTTAAAGTGATGGTTAACTGTAAATCCCCTTTTATCACTTATACCTTATCACACAACAAGAACACGTATAACAAACACCCACGTTATACACAAACAATATGCGTAGAATAGAAGAAAGGAAAGAACTTGGTGACTTGAATGATAGAATTCGTATGTATGTTTAGAGAGGTAGAGAGAAGAAAGATGAAAACAATAAGTTGTATATTGCTTCAAGGAAAAACACACACACAAACACTCAAGCACACCCCTCAAATGACATACTTGAGGGGTATTTATAGTACAAGACAAAGGATGCTCTAAGGCTTGGCCATGGGCCGATGTGGGCTTGGACATGGATTGCCATATGAACTTATACAAGGCTAACTTAACTAAACGCCTAACCATTTAGCTTAGCCCAATCCACGAGCCCTTTGACTATTCTATCACGATATCTAACACACGTTACAAAGTTCCTAAATGTGAATGACCATCACTTCTAATAAAACTATTAAGGCTAACAATCTCCCCCTAAGGGGTGGTCATTCAAATGATGCTCCACTTGATTTGGTCTTTACTTTTCTTGAGCACTTAACTTTGTGTGTAGATATAGAATAGTCTTGATTCTTTGTTCCTTCATGCTTTGTGATCGCCATCGTGGTTGTTCGCCGTTGTCAACTTCGTTGGTTTGGTGTCTCCACGCCTTTCTCCACCATGCTCACACTTCTATTTGTCTTTTGGTTACCAATGATGTAGTTCTCGAGTCTTTAAACTTTTTGTAGCCTTTGATTGTGATGAGAACTTTCATGTGTCGTTGGTATGAGCATGTGGCGAAGTCTTTACGATCCATCCGGCCCGGAGCTTCCATAAGAGGAAAACATAAAACATGTTAGTAATAAGCGGATTCCGGCACTTACAAGTTTGAATTTCGGGGTGTTAACAAAGATAGTGTGAAAACACGCTCTAATTCTCACAAGGCCGCTCTAACCGAGTCCCACAAGTGAGATAACACGATATACCGGTACACCTATAGTTCGGGATGAGTCCGAGGTACACCGAAGCATCACCCCACGACAGAGACCATTTGAGACACACCTGCTTAATCCAAGGAATTACCAAGTGACCGTCCGTCGCTGATGTTGACCCCGCAGAGTTTCCATTCAATCATGAAGATCATGATGTAAAACTTCTCATCAATGTTCTGGCAGATTGCTAAGATCTGCGTAGGACTCTATAATATATCACTTGTGCCTTTATTGATGAACAAGTTTATGTCATGTCAAGTGTACCTATGAGATCTTTTGATGAATCTCGTGGCTCTAGACTCAATTAGTGCATTTTGGTTTTCCGGAGCGGAGACTAGGGAGAGGGTCTCCTTCTTCAATACCAACAATCTCTAAGAGAAAGTCGATAGATTATGTAGGGTTCCCAATGAGAATGAAACAAATCCTTTTGAGAGGAATTGAGTGGCTAGAAGGTTTAGTGCAAGCATGGCCACCGTCCATGACGCCTTTGTCTTCAATACCAGGTCATCTAGTGACAACCAAGAGTATATGTATTGAACCCTTTCGCCTCTAAGGTTGAAATATGGGCTATTTCTTTTCACCCTTTTTCATTACATTTCTTTTTAATTCTTCAACCCCTTCTTTCTCCTTTCTCACATTACTCCTTTTTTCAATCATACCTAAGGACTTCTAATACTAAACTATTTGTGATGTCCTTGGGTAGATCCCTCCGCTCCGGATCATAGGACTAATTTCCTATCCTTAGTCACCTTATAACTCCATGATCGCCCCATGTTGCCATAAAACCAATTTACTTGAAAATCTCACAGAGTGTTTATGATAGAAAACATGTTTGAGACACGAAGTTTTTATATTTTCGTAAACACTCCCTTCACATGTGCTTATAAGTTTTGACGTAAATCAGCACATAGAGGGTAGAGTTCAGACTTTTGAATTGATCGACTTTAAAATGAACTAGACCGCATTCGAGACACGCTTACATCACTAGAGAACTAGCTTGAAATTATTACCCGCCCCGTCAAGTCCATAGAAAGTTTCTAAATGGTACATTTATGACTTTGATTACTAGTCAATTCATTGGTTCCCGTTCGAAGTCGAGCTCTTTTGAGATTCAAACAACGATCATTAAATCTTTTTGATCACATTTTAATCACGCTTCTCCCCCTCAAAAATAGCATATCCATGATGTTTTTGAAACAAAATGATTAAAAGATATGTTTTTCGGAAAGCATTTGGAGAGAAACCGATTTAGCATGAATTTTGGAACAACTTTTGGTTTAATACTCTCCCTTAACTAAAGCATATTTTTCATACAAAAAATTTAGAATCAATTAAGGGTTTAGAGGGAGTTATCTTGGTACCAAATTTGAGAGATTTTGAAAAATCTTTTGAAAAAATTTCGAAGCAATGGTACTCAAGATGATGAAGATATTGAAAATCTTTTGAAGATATAATAGAAAATTATCTTCATTTGTTTTAGGATAAGTGCTCATATTTATGAAAATCATTTTGTGTAGCACTTTCCTTTCTTTAAAGATCGGTTACAACTTCAGTAATCGCAAGCCATTATGATTTTAGGAATAGTGCTTGAAAAAATATTTAAAACCTTTGATTTTGATAAGCACTTTCCTTTCTTTGAAGCGCGGTCCCGAATCATGTGTTGTAAGCCATTAATTTGAAGTCCGGTTTGCATCAAGTATACGAAAGCCATTAATTTTAAGAAATTTTGAGAAACGACATGTTTTAGAAAACATTTAAAGAACTCTCGCCAAGCATCCACATACCCGTATCATTGTTGAATGAAATTTCTAGAAACGCATGTAATATCGATTATACGAGAGACATGTCGGAGAAGAATATTTTTGATTTTTGATTTTATATTGTTTTTGTATTTTTTGAAAAATTTTCTATTTTTGTATTTTGCTTTTGTTGGTTTTATAAAAGAAATGGAAAATCAAAAATAAGATAGAGAGAATGAAGAAGAAGATTTTACGTAATGGAACCCTCTGATGAGCCGGGTTCAGAGATATTTGATTCACCCAACCAAAGAAGAAGAAATTTCACAAATAATGCTGTTAGAAGTACAAGATTCCTCACTGCAGGAGATCACTATCAACGGGTGTAGTGGTTTTGACTTCCTTATCTTGATGAGTTTCACTATTATCTGTGTTGGAGCAAGTTTCAAAAATCTTTCCCTGGGGAATCCATCTAAGACCTATTGTAAAAAACTTTTCCCGGGTTTCCACCTAAGGTAAGATCTAGAGTAGTTTTCTTATCGATGCGCTGAAGACTCTTTTTAGAAAAACTACGCCCCAAGAGATCCACCTATTAGGTTTCCATGTTCATCTTGTCACCGGGTTTGTTTCTATTTGGTGTCTTAGTGGATTGTGCCTAGGCACGAGAATTATCTTTCTTGAGATATTGTAAGGCACATGCATCATGATTAGTTGAAAAGACACATTTTTTACATGTAGTACGCACAAATTCAATATTCTTGTTTAAAATGCAAACTTTAACTTTGTCACTACAGTCTTTTGGAAATTGATTCTTGTTCGAAAAAGACTTAGAATTCTTAGTGTTGTTTTCTAAGGGCATAGCATTTTTTTTGTAACTACTCTTAGATGTAATCCAATCCCTAGTCTTTTGTAGAGTGTTCCTAGGTAATGGTTTACTACTACTAGCAAAGGCCTTGAAATCTTGTAGAATTCATCACCCTAGATGTTGCACCTAGAATTCGCTTTTCGAAGTCAGTGCCTTTTCCTAGCTTCTTCTAGATAGTGATTGTTGACCATGTTGTTAGAACCGCATGATTCTTTAATCGATTTTGGTCACATTCCGTGTACTATTCCTAGAGATGTGTGTAAACACTTTTTTTTCTCAAAAACCGGATTTTCAAAAGCTTTGACAATTCTCTTTTTAATAGGTGGACTGTGGAGGACTGCTTTTGACAAATCAAATTCTCATTGACTTTTGGAGGAGGCGAGAAATAGACATTTTTGGTTTAAAACCGGTTTGGGAACATTTGTTTTCTCCTCACCAATGGTTTTGCAAACTTAGTATCCACAGCCTTTCCTTTTAGACTTTCCAGCTGAGCTCTCAAAATATCATTTTGCTCTTGCATGTCCTTGTAGGCACGCCATACGACATTTGTCATACTTGCATTCCTCAGATTTTCGATCAAGTTGTTTAAAATAGGACACGTTTTGTTTTTCAAGAGCATTTTCATATTTTGAAACAATTATGAGGTCTCATCCCGAGTCTTTCATGATCTTCAACATAATATGTTTGCAAAATGATGGACATGATATCGGTAGTCATAACATCTTCGAAGAGAGAATCATTTAGATTTTCCAAAACTTTGATGTGTTCAAAACTTTCATTAGCTTGCTTTACCAGGGATTTATGGTCCTTGACAAAGTCACTGCTTCTTTCAAAAGTGCTTGTTCAACATGAATTACCCTTGCACTCGATGGCATTCACTGAGGGGCAATTAGAGTTTCAAAAACTTTTTCTGTTCATTATCAAAACTATTAAACCGTATGTTTGTTGTAACATTGGTTTTAGTTTTAACAGTCTCTTGAAGATACCCAATTCTAGTTTTAACGTCATCTAAAATGCTTCTAGTATCACTTGTGTTAAAAGGATTGTTTGAAGACATTTGTTCGATTTTCAAAAGAGATTTGGAAACTAAACTGTTTTGAAACTGTTTTGAAACGGTGTTGACACTTTGATTGAAACACTTGGTGTGGTGGAAAACGTTGATTGTTCTTTTTGATTAACAAAAGTAATCCCATTAATTTTTTTCCATTTGTTATAATCAATCGGTTTAAGATCCGGATTCTTTTGTTTCATTTTTGATCTACTCTCCTCAGATAGTTCCAACGCTTCAAGAGAATCACGAACAATTATGGGTTCATGCAAAGGTTTTCCATTGTTCAACACATTCGATCTTCGAGCTTTCTTGAGGAAAGAAGGAGGTGAGTTACCAAGAGCCATTTTATGTGAAGTGTGAAAAATCGGATTTGCTTGATTAGAAAGCATCTTGTTTGTTTTAGTGGAATGACCCGTTGTAAGAAGCAAATTATCCAATTTTTTGATAGTTTCATTTTTATCCAGAATTTCATCAAGAAGAGAATCTTCTCGCTTTGAAAATCAAGAATCAACTATTTCTTTTCTTTTTCAAGATCGAAAACAGGTTTTTGTTTAGAAAGTTGGTTATTTAGATCAGAAATTTCCTTGTTTAAAGATTTTATTTTCAAATCGTGATTCACATCAAGTGTGTTATACTTGAGTTGCAATTGTTGTTCTCTTAAAACATAATCTCGATAACCAATTTCTAATTCCGAAGTTTGTTTAAATGAAATTCATAAGCTTTGGCGCACTTTTGTAACTCTCAAGCTCACGTCAATTTCACATTCGCTGCCTTAACTTCATGCGATTGCTCTCTAACTTTCTCAACTGCAATGCCACATTGATTGATTAATGATTCAACATAAGCACGTGTTTCCTCATCACTCAGATTTTGTGCCACATACCTCCATTAGGATCCACATATGGAGTTTCAGAGTTAGTATTGCTACAACTCGTATTGTCCATGTATGTATCATAAGTAGGTGCGATGTCACGAATGTCGCTCGTCATGAGTAAACACATCAAATATGACATTGTTATAGCATGGTTCAATGATTGGTACCTTAGATAATGATTTGGCGTCATAGACGTGAGGTGGCCGAGTCGCAGGTCGTGACTTAGTCTCCTCAAGATTTGCCATTAAGACCAGCTAGCATTGATGTCCTCGGGTCTTCCAAATCATCCATAATAGCTAAAAGTCATGTTCCTCAGACTCAACTGTAATCCCCGCTTGCTTATCTCGCTAACAAAGCAGCCTTTCAAGAAAATCACCATTCTCTTGTGCGCTTAGTGGGACAATTCCTTGCCATGACCCACCCTTGATGCTTATAACACTTAACCGATACCCCGATTCACATTTCCATGATTCCCAACGATCGAGTCGCAACATTTCCATTCCGATTACTCACCGCCTATTCCCAACATTCTCGTCCCATCCGATTTCCAACATGTCGACTAATCGATATTCCCCGACACGGAATCGCCGGGATACCGATGCGATCAAGTAAAAGCTTTATCCAATAAAGAAAATATCCGCAAGGTCGCCGGGTCGGGCCATGATCGGATTCCTTGTTCATGGTATTGTTGATCCGATAGAATTGTTGTTGTGGTTGTGGAATGTATTGTTGCAAGTTGTTGTTGTTGGAAGATGATGAAGCTTGTTGTTGTGTATTTACCAAGATTAAGTCTTTGCAATAAGTGCCAATGGATCATGATTCTTTGCCAATTTTCTTCCCCGACTTCATTCACTTCAACTTGGTTTTGTTTCGTAAAAATCGCTGAGTTGATCAAAGTTCACCCATGTAAGTCTTTTGTTTGGTTGACAATAGTGACATATCGCCCCTATTCTTCTCGAAGATTATTCAGAACTTGATGTTTTGAACGATTGTTCCGGTGCCAACTTGTTTCTAATAAGCTCATTCATCAAAGTGCAAAACCTTCCATAGTAGGATTCAATGGATTCTCCCGGTGTAGATGTAAACTTCTCCCATTCGCTAGCAACTTGTTCTCCATGTCTTGTTTACCAATTTCGCTCCATAACATAGCCGCTAACACGCTCCCACATATCGAAAGCAGCCACAAACCGCCTTACCGCAAAGCAAAGATGTCTATTGGTAAACCCGCTTGGACAATATGAATTGCCATGTCATCTCGCGACGACTTGTTTCGATCCTCTTCGCTGTATTCTCGATTCAGCTTTGAAGATGAGAGGATGGTGGGATGGTGTTGCATCAAGATTTCGTGTACATGAACTTGTCGAGGCTTGAAGGGTCCATCCTAAATGGATTTAATCATGAGTTTTCCATTAGGTTTGGTCTTGATGTAACTAAGCATACGACTTGTCCATTGAAGATAACCACCTTTTGCCAACATAGGAGGTCGGTTTTCTAAGACCGGCCGCATGAATGTCTTGTTTAGTTGCCATTGATGAAGGTATGATATGATAAAGTTGATGTAGGATCGATTCAACGATAAAGGAGTTGTGGTTGATGACGATTAAGCCCTATTGAGGTGTTTCCCGAAAGTCGCACTGTAACCTTGGTTCAAAAAAATTTTTCAAAATTTGAAACTATAAAAATCAATTCTAAGGTCGTATGAAAAATTTGAGTTATGACAATTTTGACGCCAAATTTGACCCAAAAAATTTGAATTTAGGCCCAAAAATTTGAATTTTTGACCAAAATTTTCACAGCTAAACCAAAATTTGAATCTCGCGTAAAAATTGAACGTTTAGTCTCCTCAAAATTTAAATTTTACTCAAGTTTTCCCCGCCAAAAACTCGGGTTACGAAAGTAGACGAGGCTTAGCGAGAAACACGGTTACTTGTGACGCGGCTTAAGCGTAGAAACACGGTTACTTAGTGTATTTAGGCTTATATGCAGGATCCGTGCTTATGCGTAGGATCTTATGCGTAGGAAGCTTACGCGTAGAAACCTTATGAGAAACCTAAGCGTGAAACCTTAAGCGTGAGAAACCTTAGCTTACGTAAACCTGCAGTAGGAACCTAAGCGAGAAACCTAAGCTTAGGAACCTTAAGTAACTTAAGCTTATAAGAGACAAAAGTTACTCGTGAACCCACGCTGTAATTTTGAAGTTATAGAGTTACCGTAAGCTTTTAGCTTATGCTTAAACTATGGTTAAGAACCAAAAATCCTTACACCGCCACAAATATAGAGATATCCACAAGTCGAAGTGTTCCACACACTTATCCAAGTGAGGCTAATCGAGTCACCTTAAGCTCAAGATTCTTTACCAAAAAGTTAATAATAGAAAACTTATGAGTAGTTGACTTTCTTACGAGTAGAACTAGGGTTTTGACTTACTCGTAAAAATTTCCAATCCATTCAAACAAATTGCACGTATATCCTTAAAACACTCAAATAACACAAAAATGTTAACCTTTTTAACCCAAAGTGCTTAGAAAAGTTACGAGTAGAAAACTAGGGTTTTGACTTTTGACTTCTACGCGTAAGAAATTTCCAACGATTCAAATGATTTCGCTGCAAGTATATCCTTAAAAACACTTGAATAACCCAAAAATGTTGACCTTTTTCACCCAAAGTGCTTAGAAAAGTTACGAGTAGAAATGACCAATAACCAAATATGAGCTTAAAATGAAGAAAACACGAAGCTACGAACTTTTTGCAAAAAAAACTGAAACTTTAGCACCAAATAAACTTTTAAACCACAAGCAAAGCTTTGTGCAAAAACGATATAACGAGAGCCTTTAAGCGTAACCCTTCAAAACAAACACAAACACTCCTAAACCATTGTTAGGCGATTGATACCAATTGTTAAGACCTTATATATATATCAACCTTATCACAAATACCCACTTAAAGAACACAAGTATACCACGTTCTACACAAACACTTATGCGTAAATAAGAAAGAAAAGAATAGAAAGATGGTGACTTGAATATGAATTCGTATGTATGTTTAGAGAGGTAGAGAGAAGAAAGATGAAAACAATAATATGTATATTGCTTCAAGGAAAACACACACACACACACACTCAAGCACACCCCTCAAATGACATACTTGAGGGGTATTTATAGTACAAGACAAAGGATGCCCTAAGGCTTGGCCATGGGCCGTATGTGGGCTTGGACATGGATTGGGTTACATGAACTTATACAAGGCTAGCTTAACTAAACGTCTAACCATTTAGCTTAGCCCAATCCATGAGCCCTTTGACTATTCTAGCACGATATCTAACACACGTTACAAAGTTCCTAAATGTGAATGACCATCACTTATAATAAAAACTATTAAGGCTAACATTAACACTGTGAGCACTACAACGTAATCCTTACCGCTTATAACCGTATTGTCAAATTTCATAATGTGCCCCAACAAGTTATCTTGAGACATGCATCCAACCAACCAACGTCTCAAAGATAAAGAAGTCCACCCGTGAAATGTCACTTCACCTCAAGATCAATAATACCGCATAAAACTCAGAGCCATTTTTTCAATTATCGTTCAAGCCGTGAATATTGTATCCCTCCGTGAATAATATACCATACCAATAATACCATTCTAAAAACAAATTTGTATCCAACATTTTGTACTAAGACATAATCGAATAACAAATTTTTGTGATAAAATTTGTCTCAAGTCTCAACCCACCATTTTAATATAACATTTCGTCCATGGGTTAAAGTTTAAACCTCGCCTACATCATTCATAAGATAGTATACGTGTAAAGCCCACCCAAAGGTAAGAGTAGAAATACCCGATCCATCCTAGATGAGATAACAAACTGTAGAGAACTGACTTCATACCTTTTATATCACTTTAGCCAAACCTAATCTCACACTCAAAAAATACCCACATATATTTTACAAACCTAATCTCACCTCCCACATAACGCTTTTTCTTTTCTCACTTATCTCTGCTTTCTTCCCAAAGCAATCGAGAAAGAAAAACGCTATCATCATTATACTCCCAATCGAGATCTAACAAACTCAAACCATTATTCAATCTCATCTCATCACTCCATCTCATGCAATATAAAACAAAACATCAAACCCTCCCTAATCGCTGGCAAAGATAATAAGCTCTGATTATCTTGAATCGCTGACATGTTATAACGGCTTCAAGATCCTTGAAAAAGGGTCTCGGGTAGGTTTTAATTGGTGTTCGTTTTTATTTTTCTTTTTGATGCTAAACGAGTCTTAGAAAAGATATAACATACTTGTTATAATCTTTCTTGAAAGATTCGGATATTATCACAGATCCGTGAGGATGATGAGTCGAATCTGAAATTTATCAAATGAATGAATAGATGCGAGTTGGGAGTGATGGTAAGGGTCCTTTGATGAGTCTAGATGTAGGTAAAGTTTTTGTTTTGGAACTCTCGGACTTATGATGTTAATGAGGTCAAGTCGGTGACTTTTGTGGTATATGGTAAATGGTATTTAGTTGTGTCGTGTCCACGCATAACCTCCATTGTCTCGATCTTAAGCGTGAAAAAATTTTACGCAACTTTTCATTGCTCAACCTTATGCGTAACCTTTTTGGTTCAACCTTATCGCGTAGCCTTACGCCAGTAGCTTCTTTGCTTATGCGTAGGCATACGCTGCAATATCTTATGCGCGTAAGCTTATCCTTACGCTGTAGCCTAGGCTTATGCGCGGTAAGAGCATATGCGTAATCTTTTCATACGCCAGTAACTTCACGTACTACGCCAAGTAACATCTCTCAGATTCCCTTACGCTGCAAAAAGGGTTTTGACCCTTGACTTTTCCAATGAGGTTTTCCTCACCATGTTTTTCCGCCTAGTCTTCATAAAACCCGTAAAAGCATATAAATGCTTCCTTTTTGACCCATATGACCATAGAAACCGACGCTTGACCAAAGATTGACCACAATTTTTCACGCATATTTTGGTACAAAAAGGACATAAAAGATGCTGTTTGGACAAAAGTAATGACCAAGACAGATATTAACATGAATAAAGATCAGGACTTTTTCTTTTTTGAACCAAAAAATAAGGATACACAAACAAAATATGTGAAAGACTGTTTATTCCTGAATAATAGGAAAAAAATTTCCTCCACCAAACAATATGTGTAAAAAATGTACCTTAAACACCTATACAAACCACACAAATCAATAAGAATAAACAACCTGGCTCGTTATACCAATTGTAAAGACCAAAATACTAGTGATTCATGTGGTTCGGGGGGTCGGGGAAGCTCAAAGAATAAGAAAGACATGGTATTGTTTAGATTGAACAAAAGGGAAGATGTGTGTGTTTCTAGAGAGAAGAAGAAGAAACCACACACACTTCTTTACAAAATATGAACTTCCTACCCTCCTAGTTGGGACTAGGAGGGGTATTTATACTTCTACAAGCCTAACTTAGCATAAATGACTAAACTAGTCCTTGTGAATGAGCAAAGAAAGAAACTAATGCAATTCCCGTAATGACTTCACTTTAGCGAGGCTAACAATCTCTCCCCAAGTGATGTCATACCGAGTTGCTTAAATGTTCCCTATAAGCAAAATTAAATACAATGTGCAGATAAGCGCTAGGCAGCTCCAAGAGTGTCTTCACTCATCAAACTTCATGAATCTTCTCACCGCCATCTCTTTACTTGCGTAAGAACAATATGAGCAAATGTAATTAGGATTAAATCGACCTTTTGCTCTCCCCTAATTAGTGCTCTCCCCAAACCCGACAACCTTTCGATGAATTTCCACGAATTCAAGAAGTCTTTAATAATTAAATTAGAACCGCCTCTTTAGTCTTCTAACACGTGAGCGGAAAATGTAGAAAAGACTGTCGACTCGACCTTCTTCAAGATTGTCCATTCAGGGGAATAAGATATCAACATCTTCATCTCACCAAATGCATTCCAGTTATCTTTCATATATCAAATCAGCCCATAATGTACACATTTCTCTCCCCGATGGTTACGATTTATCTGAATCAAAGATACAATTGTGTACATGAAGCATTAATCGAAGCATTCTATCATAAATCATATCACCGCGTGAGAAGATGTCGATGAACAATACCATTTGAAATTGTCTAACTCATCTCAACCCTCGTGATCAAAATTCAACTACCCTGTAGTAACCACATGTGAAGATAACCCAATATGACTTAACTTGAGAAAGAAGTAAAATCTCCCGACCGGTTACTTAAGCTTGTACTATCCTTGTGAAAAAGAGTGGTGTACCCAATGTACAAAACCTCTTGACGATCCTCAACTACGTGAGACAATCGAAGTGATAGCTACTTTATGGGTTAAGAGAGAAAGAATCACAAAAGTAACTAGATAGCAAGTCTTCATCACACTCAATATATTTGCCTGCATAAGTCATCTTCGCAAGGGAAGAAAGAAAGAAGATGAAATAAGTAAACTCACTCGCTCAAACGCCACTTCACACCCAAATAAATAATAAATAGTCATCTCCGTGGTCACGTTTAAATTCATCGAAAACTTTAGCGGAACGTAGTATCCTCCCGTGAAAAATATTCCATACCAAAAATACCACTCTTAACCGACGATGTACCATAATTAATTCAACATATTAATAACACATTGAATAATTAATTCATCTTAGTGTCTCACACTACTAGGTCAATGTTTTGTTACTTCAGTCCAAGGCCAATATGTAGTGTTTAGACGCCCAATCCAAAAGACATGGAGTTTAATATCAAAGCCCATTGTATGATATAGTCAAACGAGCCCAAATCCAATGAGATATTCTCGCGTCCAACACAAGAGGCAAACCTGATCATTGTTAAAATGATATTACCTAAGTTAGGGAATACCCGCCCAAAAGAAAGATAACCCGATCCAAATCCAAGACACTCCATATAACCGTTGTAAAACAATTTCACCCACAATTTGACCTAAACCTAAAATCACTGCGGAGACAACAAAACGCCTACAACATATCTTTATTTTCTCAAGATCCAGAAAGAAATAAAATACCTTCCTTCATCTAACTCCCAACAAAGATCACCAAATCTCATCTCTCCTCATATCTTCAATCAAACAAATAACCTCGCTTGATATTTCCAATATAGTCCTAATCAAGATCGCGGTCGCTTGTGGCTTCAAGATCCCGATTGGGTCTCGGGTAGGGTTTATGTTGATAGTTTCGCTTTTATTTTTGAAAACAATCAAACATAGATAGGATTGAAACCTAATGGTTTTTGGTCTTTCTTTTAATTTCGAAAATTATCATAGATCTATGAGGATGATAATTCAATTAAAACAATCTTGAGAAAGGTTGCAAGAAATATTGAAACCTAACCGAGATCAATTAATTTTTCTTTTTGAGTCTTGAATGAGATGGAGTATGAGGTAGTTTGGGATTTGTTGGTGATGTTGTTATGATGTATTGGATCTGATTGTATTTTTCTTTTTACAACCTCGACTATAATTTTTTCATGGACATGAGGGTTTTCGCCTCGAAGTCTTGATAAATGGTATTATGGTCGTTGTGGTCGAAGTCTACGCTGTAACATCCTTGGTTCCCCAGTTCTACGCGATAATATCTTGTTAATAAAACCTTAAGCTAACATTTAAGCCGTAGCTTTGCTTAGCTTCTTAAGCCGTAGACTGTCATGGTTATGCATAAGCCTAGGCTTATGCTTAAAGAACCTTACGCTAGAACTCGGTCTTAGGCGTAAACATACGCCAGAAACCATTTCTTACGCTGCGAACTTCACAGCCTACGTAACACCTCCGTAGATCCTCCCTCCTATGCAAGTTTAGGTTTTGACCATTTGACCATTTTTTCCGACGAGTTTTCCGACCGAAAAATCCTACCGCCTTCATATAAAACCCAAAAGCATAAAACCTCGTTTGACCCATTTGACCACCTAAGCTTACTGGTTGACCACATAATATTTCACATCTTTTGGACAAAAAAAGTCATTAAAGAGACTGTTTAAAATAGGACACGTTTTCTTTTTCAAGTTTTTCAAGAGCTTTTTCATACTTTGAAATAATTATGAGGTCTCAGACTGAGTCTTTCATGATCTTCAAATGTAATATGTTTGCAAAATGATGGACATAATATCGAGTCGAACATCTTCTCAAGAGAGAATCATTCAGATTTTCCAAAACTTTGATGTGTTCAACACTTTCATTAGCTTGCTTTACTGTGGATTTATGGTCCTTGACAAAGTCACCGCTTTCTTTCAAAACGCTTGTTCGAAATGAATTACCCTCGCGACCGATGCCGCTTAACCGAGGTTCAATTTGAGTTTCAAAACTTTTCGCTTCGGTCATCATGACGCAGTAAACCGTGATGTTAGTAGTAATATTGGTTTTAGATTTGGCGCCTCTTGAAGATACCCAATTCTAGTTTTAACGCCATCTAAAATGCTTCTAGCATCACTTGTGTTAAAAGGATTGTTTGAAGACATTTGTTCGATTTTCGAAAAGGATTTTGAGACAACTACAGAGTTGCAACCGGTTTTGAAACTGGTTTTGAAACCGGGTGTTGACACTTTGTTTGAAACACTTGGTGCGGTGGAAAACGTTGATTGTTCTTTTTGATTAACAAAAGTAATTCCATTAATTTTGTTCCATTTGTTATAATCAATCGGGTTAAGATCTGGATTCTTTTGTTTCATTTTTGATCTACTCTCCTCGTATAGTTCTAACGCTTTCAAGAGAATCACGAACAATAATGGGTTCATGTAAAGCTTTTCCATTGTGCAACACATTCGAGATTTCGAGCTTTCTTGATAAACGAAGAAGGGTCGTTACCAAGTGCCATTCTATTGTTAGTATGAAAACGCGGATTTACTTGATTAGAAAGCATCTTGATTGTTTGAAGCGTAATGACCCGCTTTAAGAAGCAAATTTTCCAAAGGTTTTATCTTTTCATTCTTATCAAGAATTTCATCAAGAAGAGAATCTTCTCGCTTTGAAAAATCAAGAATCAACTGCTTCTTTTCTTTTCAAGATTAGAAAACATTTCTTTTGTTTAGAAAGTTGGTTATTTAAATCAGAAATTTCCTTGTTTAGAGATTTAATTTTCAAGTTCAAATTCACATCAAGTGTGTTATACTTGATTTGCAATTTTTTTTCTTTAGAAACCAAATTTCGATAACCAATTTCTAATTCTGATTCTTTATTTTTCTGAAATTCAAAAGCTTTTGCATTCTCCTTGTAACTCTCAAGCTCAGCGGTCAATTTAGCATTCGCGGCCTTAACCTCGCGATTGAACTTACTCACTTTCTCAATCTCAATACCACAATTATTGATTAATGATTCAAAATAAGCACAGGTTTATAAGATTTATGTGGTTTGGAGGTCTTGGTTGGTGAAAGTAGATGAAGAACATCATCCTTTCTTGAGAGAGAAACTAGAGAGAGGGAGGAGAAATTGAAAGACCAACAGGGGTCTATGTCATTAGTTTAAAATGGATTTGGAAAAACAAATTGATGTCAAGGGAACGCCATCCGAAACAAGTCACGCCTAGTTGCTAAGGGTTATCGCCGTGAAGAGGGAATAGACTTTGAAGAATCTTTTGCTCCGGCTGCTCGCCTTGAGGTCGTTCGGATATTTCTCGCTCACGCTCAAATGAATATGACGGTCTATCAGATGGATGTCAAAACGGCGCTTCTCAATGGACAACTTAAAGAAACGGTCTATGTCACCAACCGATGGATTCGTTGATCCCGAAGTTCCCGAACCATGTTTACAAACTGAACAAAGCTCTTTATGGTCTCAAACAAGCCCTCCGGGCATGGTACGATAAGCTATCATCTTTCCTCATTGCCAATAATTTCACCAAAGGCTCGGTTGACCCAACTCTTTTATACAATATCACGGGGCACACATCTTAATTGTTCAAATTTACGTGGATGACATCATTTTGGGTCTACACATAAAAAGTTTTCAATCGCTTTGCAAAACTAATGAAGAAAAATTTTGAAATGTCCATGATGGGTGAACTTACGTCCTTTCTAGGACTACAAGTTCATCAATCACCCCGTGGTATTTTCTTGAGTCACTCCAAATATGCCCTTGAACTTTTAAACAAATTTGGAATGACAATCTGTGACACTTATGCCACACCAATGGCTCATACCAAGAAATTAAATGCTGATTTACATGGGAAATTGGTTGACCCTACCAAATACCGAAGTATCATTGGGTCCCTCATGTATCTAACAGCCTAGCGCACTGATATTGTCTTTTCCGCTTATCTATGCTCCCGCTATCGGGCGCACCAAAAACCCACCTCTCTAAGGGTAAAAGAATCCTCCGATACATCAAGGGAACCATTAACTTGGGGATCCGTATCCGAAGGATTCTCGGTTTTGAACTAATCGCTTTTTCATACGATCAATGCCAGGATGCCTAGACTCAAGGAAAAGTACTTCAGGAGCACTACAATTTCTCGGTGATAAACTAGTGTCTTGGCAATCAAAGAAGCAGGATTGTACATCGCCATCAACCGGCAGTAATATGTAGCCATGTATGCATGTTGTGCTCAAGTCATATGGATGAGAACACAACTCAAAGACTATGGTTACTTATTTGACAGAATCCCGATGTATTGCGACAATCGGAGTGCCATTGCCATCTCGCAACTCAGTTCCAGACTCGAAATCAAAGCACATCGATCTACGCTATCATTTCATCAAGAACCACGTGGAACAGGGTACCGTTGAACTATACTTTGTGGGTACTGAATACCAATTGGCAGATCTGCCCACCAAAGCCTTGCCTCCCGCTAGGTTTAATGAGTTGGTCCACTGAATTGGTATGAGGTGTTTGACTCAAGAGGAATTGGATGACCTCTTAAAACAGTCTTAAAACCCTGTCAAACACCAAAACATCTTCTGTAAATATCTTTTCAAAAACAAAATACAAAAATATAAAATCCGATAAAACAACAAAAATATTCTCCTAATCTATATTTCTTTCAACATTGCAAGTACATTTTTCTTTCAACACTTTAATCTTTCAAAATTCAGTATTTTTCCGATCAAGTGTTGAGGGGAGAAAATAATCTATTAAATGCTTCAAAACATCTGTGTACTTGCATGTTATCTTATCTCGGTTGAATCTTTTACAAATGGTGGTACATTTCCTGGTTCAAAGACACTCCTCGGACTTTAATTAATAACCTTTCATTATTTTCTCAAGTCGAGGGGGAGTGTCGTCAAGTTTCTTTCCTAAAATCTTCGTTTGGTAACCAAAATGGAAGTTAAAAGGCTTTGTTTGAAAAAGGAAAAGGTGGAGGGACCAAAACTGTCTAAATCTTAAAGATATTTTGAATAAAAATATCCTCCACCTACTTACACTTCTCATTTATTGCAAAAACCCTAAAACCATCCTACGCTTAGAATTGATTCAAGAAAACCGTGCTTTTGATCTTCATCTTGTAAATGTTTTCGTGATTACAACATGTTTTTAAGAGAAGGTTTTGAATTTCATGTAAATCCCACGGCTAAAACGTTTTATACGCATGATTAGGTGTTCTACGCTTATGCGTAAGAACACACAATCAATATGTGTGTGTTTGTGGTTAAATGGATTATGTCAAAACGTTTCAAATACATTAAAGATATCATTTTAATCATCAAAAACCACCCAGAAACACTAATTGATGATTTTTGAAAATTAGGGTTTATGAGTCGAATTGGGTATTTTCGAATGTGAAGTGCTTTGGTCAAAAAGATTGTTGTGTTATGCTTATGTGATGATGAATTGATGATATCCATGCCTTATAACCACCAAGAAACCTTAATTGATTCAGAATTAGGAATTAGGGTTTAATGTTCTAAAATTGGGTATTTTTGATTCACTGCATAAAAAGTGTTAAAACTTGGTCTACATGCTCTCACAACATCTATGATATACCAGAAAAACTTTGGTGCATAATCCATGGCTAGATTTCATACGCATAGAATTAGGGTTTAGACTACGCGTAAGAGGTTCTACGCATAACTAGAAAAATGTCCAATTGTGTTTTGTTCTGTCATAAACTGAATGCTACGTGTTAATCATTGATGATGTGATGCTTTATTTCAGGCTTGCAACACTTAATATTCAGAATCAAGGTTGTTGTTAATCTACGCATAAGGATCACCTTACGCGTAGCTTGTTATGCGTAAGATTAGTCTTACGCGTAGCGTCTACGCATAAGGTTCTACATATGGGACTACGCGTATCCTGTGAAGGATATGCGTAAACAGTGACCTCTACGCATAAGGTCAACTCTTACGAGTAGCCTTACGCGTAAGGTTAATATATGCCTACGCATAAAGCTCTACGCATAAGGTCCCCTTCTTTTTTCCTACGCGTAACACTTCTTACGCGTAAGTTAAAGACCCTACGCGTAAGTTTACGCCTACGCATATATCATTCCTGTCTACGCATAACTTTACCAATCCTACGCATAAGCCGAGATCATACCTTCGTTATGAATTGTTACATGTACAAACTTGTAAATAAACTAATCATATCATCACGAATCCTAAAATATCACTAATAAACTGAAATCGTTTGATATGTTGTGAACAATAAGTGATAAAATAAACTTTAAAACTTAAAGTTAACTAACTCACGAAACATTTCACGACATAATTGGACTATTGAATATACAAGTGACTTAGGACTCGTAACATTCATTGACACTGCACATTCAATAACTAGACAATAAGACCATCTGTTGACTAACATTATGTCTTTCGATATGTTGGTTCTCTTGGCTAATGTTATTTCGATCACGACATGGTGAACAAATGAATATAGATGCACCTGAAGTTCTCTCCATTGCTGATATCTATCCTCATGGCTATCCAATGAAGATAGGAAAGAATAATCTCCGTGTTGACTTTGACACCCTCACTTGCTCAGAATCTTCTTGTTTAATTGCTATTGACATTTTGAGGACTCATCCGTATCAGAACATGCTTTCACACTCTGAATCGCTCCCGAGATCTACATCCAACCGTTCTGGAACACTATGGAAAGGGTCAAAGGACATACTGCTGTGACGGTGACTCTAAATCACAAACAAGTCACCATTACACCAGCAGACTTAAGGGCTGTTCTCCTAATTCCTGATGTCGATCCAACCAAACTATATGCCACACCTGCTGAAGAGCTCACTCTCCAATTCTTAATCAATATCGGTTATGACGTGGCTACAGGAATAATCACCAAGCATTCTCACGTAGAGCTTAAGAGTATTCCTCAACCCTGGAGAACTCTCTACATGATTATCACCAAGTCTGTTTCTGGTCGTGACAGCGGCTATGAGCACCCTAAGCTCATGGAACTGCAAATATTCTGGGCATTGGTCAACAAGAAACACATCGCTATCGAAGCTCTGATTTGGGATGACATGATGTCATTTCTCAACAAAGTTGGCTCAAAGATTCCCTACATCAGATATACTAAATTGTTGATCCAGAGAGCACTTGGACTTCATCCTGACATTCCCAAGAGGCTCAATGACCCCGAAAATCACGACATGTTGACGGAACCCATTCTATCTGTCAGAATCAAGGAAACGCCTACAAAGAAACAAGGTGCTGTGCTGCCAGATTTCCTTCTAATGAAGATGTCGAAAGCTAGAATCGTACAAACGGTATCTGGAAGCAGTCAGACAAGGCAAAGTTGGTCATCTCGACGAAAAATCTTCTGGAACCCCTGTAAGGAGAACCAGAAAAGGAAGTGCTGGAAGTGTCACAAGTTCAGATAGTCAGAGGAATGTTCCAAAGAAGAAACCTATTCCAAAGCGGAAGCCTACCACTAAGAAAAAAGTTCCTTCTCAGGAAGCCACTCCAATCCTTTCACCTGAACCGCAAAGACAGCTCAGGGACGAGGACTCTGATGCTACTGACACAGATGAAGAGATCACATACTCTGAAACTGCAAAGGATGAAAATCCCTCAGTACCAAAACCTCCAAGTCCTCAAACTAATAAAGGAAAAGGGAAGACTCCTGCACTTGTGCCACAAGATGAAAGCTCTGAAGAAGATGAAGAGCAACTGGATCAATCATACAGGAAGAAGTTTCACATCGCCAGACATCTTCATAAGGCCAAAGAATTTGCTAAAGATCAAATGGGTGGCCCAGGAGGATCAAGTGGTGCTGCTCACTCCTCTCCGATCCTGATGTGGTTAATCGACCCGATAAGGGATCTGGTACCACCACTCTTGTGCAACAACAAAAGCCTATTGAGGACACTATTGAGTATGATTTTGAGAAACTGGAAGATGAGAAAGAAAAGTCTAGAGATGACGAGGATGACTATACAAAGTTTCTTCTAGACAGTCCAACACACTCAAAGGAGAAAACCTCAGAAACTCCTAAGGACCTGAAGTCTCCTCATGTCTCCTCATCATCAGACTCTTCATCTCACTCATCACCACCACCATCTACAAAGTCAACCAGATCATCATCCAAATCCGTGAAGAAACAACCTAAATCTTGGATTTCTCAGTCCCATAAAAAGATTGTGAAAGCTGTCCAACAAGTCAGAAAGAAGGACATACTTTACAGAAAACTGAATTGGTTTGCTGACCAGATTCAGTACTTAAATGATGAGAAAGACAAGATGGAGAAAGAAAGGGAATTTGTTCAGAAGTTCATGAAGAAACATCGTAAAAAGGAACTGAACGAAATGATCGAAGGTTACACTAACAAGTACCTTCAGGATATCGTCCTAAAGTCCAAAAGTAACTGGAGAAGACAGCAAGAGATCATACTCACAAGTTTCTTCTCGATACTGTCCCAGGTGTGACTAGAGAAGTATTTTCCAGACAACTCACCCCTAACATCGTAGCATTGGTTAAACATACAATGGCCAAAGAAGCTGATCTCTCTGAATCTGAGTTAATCGCTAAACTTGTGATACAAATGTCAAAGCGATCTGAACGTTTACTTCGGATGAAGCTAAATTTTTCGAAAATCTACTTGATTTTCAACTCAGATCATCATGCAAGGAGTCACCCGATCAACCCAAACGACCAAGAGATGACGATGATAAGGACAAGGACTCTGCACCTAAACGTTAGAAGCAATCTGGTAAATCTACTTCGATGCCACCTCCTCCACCACGGACTTATTCTCAACAAAAGTCTCCTCCACCTCGGTCTTCTACGATAAACCTCGGATCGATTCCGAGTTACCACCCATGACTCATAAAACAGGTGATTACTTTGAGTATACGGGTGGTGACGATGAAGAGGTCCTTGAGCCCCGACAACAACCCACCTCACCCAAACAAGTGCAGAAACCAGTATCATCATCAAGGCCTTCCAAAGAGAAGAAGAAGACGACTCAGCCTGGAGTCGTCTCATGGCTAGATGACGATAAAACCGAAGAGTTTGAATGGTTCTCCACAATTGTCAATCAAACTCCCTACCCTGATGAAGGTCAAGAATTGGTAGACGGTTCTACATTGGAGCACGCAAAACTTTTGCAAGAAAAGTTCCATGTGAAGAAAATGACGAAATCTGAGTTGAAGCGAATCAAGAATGAAGCGTTTCAACTTCTAAAAGACAGCTCTGAAAGCGCCCTCGAGGTCGAATATCATCTTGAGAATATCGCTCGAGCTATGTCTAACAACATGGATTGGCTCAATCCGAAAGCAAACATTGACTTCACACAAAGGAACAACCCTCCATACTACACCGATTGGACCAAACCCCTACCGACCATTGGCCAAACAGACGAACCACGGATTCCCTTCCGATACTTCTTTAACAGAGACCTGGATTTTCTCTTACACGGTAGCGATGGTTCGCGAAAATACGCTACATCATTGACTCTTCCATTCCCAGGGGCTATTTACTCAAACTGCATAGCTATCGAGGAACGTGCAAATCACTTATTTTCTGACAACGTGCAAGCATACGACCAAGATGCATTGTATGGGATTCATCATTGGCCTGAACGCCGAAGAATCTACTACAGAAGCTGCCTGGTTCGGAAGTCTCAACATGCAGTGTATAGTTCTAAGGACATCGTGGCCATCAAACACATTGATCTCAAGTCTAAGTGGGACTACACATTCTTAAAGAATATCATAGTCAAACGACAAGATGAACAGGACTATGGATTCTCCGAGGTTGACTTTGAGAACTTGTCCCTCAACGACATCGAAGACATGTACCTTGCCAAAGTACAGGGTCGTATGAGACAATTCTCGACTGAAGTTCAACGTGAATTTATCAAGTCAGTTCTCATCTTCATTAGACGCATCGTGATCAAAGAACGTGTTGAAGATATCCCGATGGCTGTTGAATCTTATCAGACGCGTGTCAACCTCACTCCTCCAACGCTTACACTTCCCGATCTCAACCAGCTCTCTCAATATACACTCATTAGCAAACCTTTCGGCGTTGTTTACCATAGTGAACTTCAAAGAAACTACTTAATGGCGTGTAGTGAGCTCCACAAATTCGGGGATCATACCTTGAAGCTGGTTAGGGATGGATTGGCGTACAGGTTGAAGGATATACGCCTGAAAGTTGGGTCTCCTAAGCGCTGGAATTCTCAGGAAAGGCGGGATGTGAGAAGGATCATCACCATGATTGATGAACGTTGTTCAGAAGGGATCAGTTCAGACGATTGGAGAGCTATGTTGGTGGTCGACCCAGGAGAAACATCACCGCCTTTCAACGCCCTGTGCGCACTCCTGGGATATCACTGCACTTCCTGGTACCCCTTGAATTGTTTCCTTCATATAATTTTGGATGTGTGATTAAATATGTCTATGGCTTGTGCACACATAACAGTGTACAACCCGTAATTGTCAATAAAGGACCCCGTGGTACGCCTCAGTGCCACAATCCTTATAAAAGGAGCAAAAGCTTCTTATTTTTGAGTAAAACCTATCAAACCTTTCAATTTTCAAGGTTTTGCTCAAAAGAACAAGTACTTCCCCAAATGATGTTTTTCAAAACCTCAACCGTTAATATCACTAGTTGAGGGGGAGTATTTGAAATTAAAACTTTGTTCACCAATTGTTCATAGTGGTCGTCTTCCCGCAACACTCGAAATGGTCATATTTATTGTCAAACGTTCAAAAATAACATTTTATATGTCATTTTTAGGGGAGAAAATTGTGTAATAAGAAATATGTTGTACAAAATGCAAATGAATCTGTGTACCTCAGACTTAACCAACTAATTGACGGTACTAAACTGTTAGTAACTCGAAAAGACTTGTCCCGGATGGGTAATAATTTCAAGCTAGTTCGCTAGTGATGTAAACGTGTCTCGCAAAGGACTTGTCCGAGTAGAATGTACCATTCGAGAAACTTTTGATAGACATGAACTCTGACGGGTTTGACAACCTTCCAAGGTTTGTCTACACCTTCAAGGTAGTTATTAGAGCTAGTTGTCAACTAAAAGCTGACAATGTAACTCTTTAACTATGCAACGTAACCGTGTCTCGCGGGGATTGTCTATCTTCAGTGGATCAATTCAAAAAGTGCGCGCTCTTTCCTCACGGTGCATTTAACCATTAAAACTATTAAGCACATGTGGAGGGGGAGTATTTATGCAAAACATCATCTCTCACAATGGTTCAAACATGTTTTTCATTAACAAACCCTTTGAGAGATATTTTATCATACAGTGGTTTTAATGGCAAACATAGGTTAGTCATGGAGTTATAAGGTGACTAAGGTTAGGAATAACCGTCCTATGATCCGCCAGAGTCGGAGGGATCTACCCAAGGACACTACCATTAGTTAGTGTTAGAAGTCCTTAGGAATGATTATAAAAAGGATAAAATGAGAATCGGAGAAAGAAGGAGTTGAAGAATCAAAAAGAAATGTAAAGTAAAGGGTGAAAAGAAACAGCTCTCCAGATTATTCAACTTAGGGCAGCACACCGTTCAATTCATATGCTATTGGTTGTCACTTAGTGACCCCGGTATTGAAGATTAAAAGTCGTCATGGACCCAGTGACGCATGCACTAAACCTTCTTATCCACTCAAGTTTCTCTCAACAAAAGCTTGTTTCATTCTCACAGGGAACCCTACGTAAACTATCGGCTTTCTCCTAGAGATTGCCGGTATTGAAGAAGGAGACCCTCTCCCTAGTCTCCGCTCCAGAAAACCAAAACGCACTATTGAGTCTAGAGCCACGAGATTCATCAAAAGATCTCTTAGGAACACTTGACATTTAATCACTTGATGATCAACTAATAAGATCATCAGTGGTTCATATCGAGTCCTTCACGATCTTAGCAATCTGTCGAGAACATTTATGAGAGGTTCACATCTGTGATCCTCAGTGATTGAATGGAAACTCCCGCCAGGGTCAACATCAAACAGCCCTGTCAGCAGGTCACTTCGGTAACTCCCCGTGGATTACGCGGAGTGTGTCTCAAACGGTCTACAGTCGTGAGGTGATTCTTCTGTACCTCAACACTCATCTGAACTGTAGATGTACTTCGGTACATCGCGCTATCTCACTTGTGGGACTCCAGTTCAGAAACGGCCTTTGTAAGAATTAGAGTTGTGTCCTCACACTATGCCGTTGACGCTCTCGAAGTTCAAACTTGTAAGTGCCGGAAACCGCTTATTACTAACCGCTTGAAATGTTTTCTTCTTATGGAAGCTCCGGAGCGGGATGATCGTGCTGATTCTTCTCATGCTCACTCCAACATCATCACTAATGGAAGTTCTATCTCAATGCAACACAACAATGTAATGATTCTTCATCAAATCAAAGAATCTACAAAGTCAAAGACTTACAAAACTTCATCAGTATTGATTTCCAACGCCAAAGAGCGTGTGAGCATGTTGAAGAATGACGTGGAGACACCGGAGCAAAGCAGCACTGGGCAGACTCGATGCAGCACAACAACATACTATAACTTTCACCACAAAGAACAATGATCAAAGAACAAAGTTAAAGATGACGTCAAAGCATAACCGCTCAAAGATAACTATCTCTACACCGGGAGATTGTTCAATCAAGGCAATTCCTCTCACTAGAAAGAAGAATGTCAAGACGCCACCGCTACTATTACATCAAAGCCTTCACCGCTTTACATTCATATATACTTGAGGGGGAGATTGTTGGAATCACTCCTAAACAGGATTTCAAGTATTTATATTTCATATGTAATAGGTAGCTTTATTATGGCCTTTATGTTTGTTTAAGGTCAAGCTTATGTAGAAGGCCCATAAGCTTAGGCCCAAGCCCACATAAGAAAGGATGGGAACTAGGAGTGTTGCCCTAGCTTCCCTCCTATAAATAATCTTGTCAACCCTCATTTGAGGGTTGGTTGTTCAATTCATTCTCTCTTTCACTTGCATATTCATAACCGGTCTAATATATCTACGCATAGTGTTTGGTTTGTGTCTTGTTCATCCGCCTCTTCTCTTTGTCTCTTTCTAGTAAGCTTGTGTTGTAAAACTAGTGACCTAACAGTGGTATCAGAGCCAGGTTGTAAAACTTGTGTTGGCTCTGATACCAATTGTCAGGACCGAATACTATAAGATTTATGTGGTTTAGAGGTCTTGGTTGGTGAAAGTAGATGAAGAACATCATCCTTTCTTGAGAGAGAAACTAGAGAGAGGGAGGAGAAAACAAGGTTTTATTAAGATAAACACAAAAGAATACAATGACCAAATGCTTCACCTCACCCCTCATGGAGAGTCATGAGGGGTATTTATAGGCTCTATCTTTGCCACTTACACGATACTAGTCCCTAAGGGCAAAGTATACTACGCATCTAGTCCATTTCACGTAAGTGACGTTATCTTTAGAAAAAGCGAGGCTAACAAAACATTTTTCTCTTCAACAGGGCTTGACTACAATCAGGGAAACTATGTTGCTCACCCTGACCCAACCATTGTTAAGGTTGAGTTAGGTAAAATTGCTTTAGATCCAAAACTTTTGGACAAAACCCCAGTCACCAAGAACTCCTTTCCCGTGGCTTGGAAGATCCTGCTCACTTTTGTGATTCAGGTTCTCAGCGGGAACCACTCATCCACTGTATAGATCAATTCTATACAGTTGATGATGGCCTACTGCTTGATGACTGGAACTAATGTCGACATATGGGAGATCATTTACAGTGATCTCGTAACCAAGCTACAGAGCAAAACTAGGGTGAAATACGTTTCATACCCTAGGTTTGTCTCTTGTGCTTTACAAGTGTTACTGGGTTGCAACTATACTAAGGATTTCAAATTTGGCGCTTTACCAGCCACCCTAAGTCAATCTAATTTTCAAAAGAACCCATCCCTGGTCACTGAAATTGAATTGACAGCCCATATGGTTGCTGTAAACAACCAGAGGGACTCAATGTCTCCAAACCCTGCTCCCAAAAAGAGAAAGGGGAAGTCTCAGAATGGGACTAAGACTAAACCCAAGTCTTAGGGCCCTGAGGCTTCGGAACACGTGACCTAAAAGGCACAAAAAGCCCCAGACTGACAAGCCACCCAAGGGAGACCAAGCAACATCCACCCCGGTGACAACGAAGGACACTGATACATCACAATCATTTCCCTTGGTCCTACAAAATACTCCCCAAGATCCAGAGGGAAACACACAACCCGCTGGTAGGGGAGCGCCTTCCACCAAGCCTAATGTGGACATTAGCCAATCAAAGCTTTTGTCTGAGGGCACAACTAATGATTCCAAAGACTCAGGGAGAAACAAACAACCCATTGATAGGAATCTTACTGCCACTACTTCTAAGGATAGCATTGGGAAAATCCCACCAGTGCTTGAAGGAGCAACGAGGGACAAAGACTCAGAGGGAAAGAAACAACCCGCTGATATGGAACTCACAACCAATCCTGACTCCCATAACCCCCAATGGTCTTCTGAGTGTTGCTGAAGTTCATGATATTTTGTTTTCTGATGAAGAGATGAATGCTGACAATGAGGAGGAAATTTTTTCTGCTGGAGAGAAAATTGACGTTGATGTTCAACCACAAGTACAAGAACATCAAACTGGTCCGACAAAGCCTTAAGGTCACCCTTACAACCTGAAGAAAACTCATCTGACTCTTCTACATCTTCTTGCCCTGAGGAATTGAAAAAGTATGACAACGTTTTTCCCCTCACTGAAAGACAACTTGTGATGTGGTTAAAAAGGGCAACACAGAAGCTTTATTCTGGTGTTACTGATAGCCTATGGGATCAACATGTTGAAGCTGCTGTAAGCTATGCTAATCTCAACGCTGAAGTGATTGCTACTTATGAAAATAATGATGAGCAAAGGGATCTCATTTATTACCATCTTCACAAGCTTGATGATCACCTGAAGAAATTTCTCAAAACCTTTCAAGATGCTCATACCAAGCTTGATGACATCAAGGAATCTGTCAAGGAAGACCTTGCACTAAAAACTAAAGTGCTTGAGGCTACGGAAACTTACATGAAGAACTCTTCCAGCCTCACTGAACTGATCACAATGCTTAACAACTCCAATGTTCAGGGTCTTGCCACTTAAGTTTAGGCTATTCAGTCCACTCTGGGCACTTTGGATATAAAGGTTGTTGATCTGGCTAAATCAGCTTCTTCTATGGCCTGGAATCTCGGGCCTAGAATGACTGCGCTGGAATCATCTCAAGCAACTCTTGGGGAGAAAGTTGCAAATCTTCAACAAGGCACCTCAGAAATCAAATCTATGGTTTCTGAGATCTACCAGGATTTTAATGGTTAGACTGCTGCTTCAACAGCTCCCGTAACTCTTGCTCTCACTGACGCTCCGGCAACAGTTGAGGGGGAGAGATCCACTGAAGAGACTCCCTCTCACATTGAGGGGGAGCCAACTCCAGCGGTGACTGCAGTGCCCATCTCCTCAATCCCACCAACATCAACACCAATCTTCACTTCATCAATAACAATAACAACAACACCAGTGACAACAACATCAACTTCTTCATCAGTCCCTCCTCTAAACAAGGGCAAGAGCTTAATGATAACACCAGATATAACAACCCGTAAATTTCCGGATTATTATAATAATATTTATTACGTTAGAAAATTCAAATCGGCTATTTTCTGACAGTTGTCAATATTAAGATCAAAAAACGAGAGGTCATCTCGTTAATTTAGGAAGTCACAGCACTGCACGCATACTGACACCAATTAAATAACGGCAAACAGTTATAATCAAATTTCTAAGTAATAATGATGTCATATTTTTACGTTTAAGAAATCGTTTCCGAAAATATAATTTCTATATTTTTCGGGTACCGGGAAGGTACGTTTACTCGGGGATTCGACAAAACACGGGGTACCAATTGTACTGTTTTGCTTAATAAGACCAAAGAGATAAAACACCTATCACTCTCTCTCTCCCGCGTCCTACCCTATCTGTCTCCTCATGCTCTTTCTCTTGTCGACACAAGCAAGGTAGACAAACACAAAAATGGTTCCTTCTCTCCTTCTTTTGACTTTCAACCCCAAATGTACTCCGTCTTCAGCCTTCAAGAAGGAAACCTATGTCCATAGTATTAACGTGAAGATGATGGGAGAAAAAGATGGAAGCTAAAATGGGTATCACCCATTCGAAACCCAAGGAAAGAGGATTTAAGGCCTTCTTCTTGTTTCACTACAAATAGAGTTGGGTTTTCACAGTTTCTACTCACATCTCATACAAATCACAAAAATTAGGGTTTCTCAAATCAAGGGGCTTTTCAAAATTGATTGAGGGGTTTCATTCTTGGATGCGTAAGGAAGCTACTCCAGGGGTTAATTGTTCTAGTTCACCTCGAGTCCCCTCCAAATGAGCTCCTTGGTTTTCGGTGATCATCTATTCGACCCACCTGGTTAAATGTAAGAATATAAAACTTTCACCTTTTGAGTCTATTGAGTTGTAATTTCATTGTCCAATGAGAATTTATAAACATTCTTGTTTGTATCGAATAAAATTAATAAAGTGGAAGTGATATTGTTTCACTTTAGGGTTGATTAAATTGACTATGATAATGTGGAAAAAAAATGTTCTTTTGCATATTGTTGTTGTTGTTTGCTGTCGAAAACCAAGAAGAGAAAACAAAAATACTTTAAGTTTAACTCATAAATCTTGGCTCATGATCGTGCTAGTACTTATTCCGGTTTATTCATTTAGTACTCGGCTTATTGATGACTTTTTAGCTTATTTAGGAGCTGATCAGTTTTGGCTTACTCGGTTGCATATCCAAAGTCCTATTCAACCCATTTTCCTCGCTTATTATTGTCAACACATGATTTTTCCCTTTTCCCATTAAGGTTCATTCGACCAAGATTAGACTCACTTGAAGAAGTGATTGTTTCATCGTTGTGTTTGACTCGACAGCCCGCACCAAACCCGTAAGGGTAACCTTGGTGTCAAGTCTAATTCGGATCGAGTTGTACTCGATCGGCCAAACTTAGCTCAGTCATTATTCTTGACATGATACTCTAAGTATACCTTAAGGTGATTTCAAATACTCGACTACTCATTAGAATTTGCCGCTATGT
The DNA here is from genome assembly GCA_910596185.1 of Chrysanthemum makinoi. Taxonomy (NCBI): domain Eukaryota; kingdom Viridiplantae; phylum Streptophyta; class Magnoliopsida; order Asterales; family Asteraceae; genus Chrysanthemum; species Chrysanthemum makinoi. Next base: position 269,075,598 of record OU343220.1, read on the forward strand.
TCGTTGTTGTTTTTGCAAGAGTAAACTCCTAAAAGTGTTTTATGTTACTTCGAGTCAAGAGAAACGTCTCTAGGGTGCGTACACCTAGTCTGACACTAGGATACGACATGGACATAGAAGACTCGTATGTGTCTCGTATGTTGAGTATTTGAGGACAGTAATGGATCTACGTCTTGGCTAGTTTTATCAAGTCAAAACTACACTTCCACATCAAGTCTCAAGATATTCTTGTGTCATTTTCCATGTCAAACCAACATAAGTGTAATTAGTCTCATGTTTCCTTTCTCACTCACTGTCAACAAGACCACCTCAAACCTTGGCACCTCATTTATATGTTTGTTAACCTTACACTTATGCCTCAACTCCATGACCAGTGTTTCTGTTTAGGCTTGCGTTTGATTGTCCGTCTCACGTAAAAATTATCACAGCATTAGTATTTCAGTATTTCATAAATACCTTGAGTTATCCTATTGGGCTTTGGGGCCCGTGACTTAACAAGTGCGTATGTGCCTAGCTAAAGTACCAGGTTAGCCCAAGTAACCAATTTCTATAAAATGGGTGTGTGTTGTAACTGGGCCGAAGCCTAGTCGGTTGAGGAAGTCTACTTGGTGTAACTAAGGAGCGCGTATGGCATTACCTAGCCTCGAGTTTGTCCCGACTAGAATCTACATCAAACAACTTTCATTTCCATCTCGTCCCGACACACCCTCTACATTCGACATTCCCAGTTCAGCAATGCATACCAATTTGGGAGGACAAATCATGAAATAAGAAAACAATCAAAAACATATTAATTAAAACAAGTCATTCATACTTGTGGCAACCTAATTGTCGCGCTCTTAAACTATATTATATATAAACTTAAAAATATAAAACTTTCGATTAGTAAAACTGGACATTAAACCTTGATGAAGCCTGTCATCAGCTTGTGACAACTAGTCAACTTGGATAAAAGAAATACACCCTTGGCTCGTGCCGAATTTATTATAAATTTATGTTTTATAGAAGTTTTTATATTCAAAATTTGTTAAGAACATAGAACTGGTAAACATTTACTTGCAATTATTTAATCTCGATAAGAAATTTTTTTAACGATAATCACCTCGGACAAAAAGGTTAGACATCCGGGTCACGCCCCATTTTCTACAAATATAGTAAATATCTTCCATAACAATTTGAAATAATTATAACAACACTTACAAGCATAATTATTTCTTTTAAAATGTATACATTTGGCACATGAAACATACTTTGGAAACTTACAAAGGAGTACTAGTTCAATTGTACCTAAAACTTTTCCTTATACACTTATAAGTATCGACATAAATATATATATATATTAATTATATATATATACTTCTTTCAATTATGATATCCATCTAGTCCGAAAAGGTCCTAACAAATGTACATACTTTCGTACACCGTCATCCGGTTACCAACAAACCGAAGTCTTTTTCATCCTTGATATCTCTTCTGCGTGTACCCTTCCAAGTATTATCATTTGGTCCTCATTAAACCAAAGTCCAAATTCCTTCCTTGAGATTCCTTCCATGTCATCCTTCATAAGCCGAAATTCATCCAAATCTTGTAAATTTTTCTAAGATAAATGATGCCACATAAGCAACAACAACAACAACAAAAATATTTAAAATCTATAAAGATTAGTTAAACTTTATCGAGTCTTAAACATAAAGACTAAATTGTCATATTAATCAGGTTGCGTGTCGGAGCCGTGCACTATCACTCCTTGATTAAATTTCCTTTAGACTTTTAATTTCCAAGGTGAGTTTCATAGCCCTTACTCTTACTTGTTTTCTAACTGTTTTGGGGGAAGATACATGTTCATTTTACTTAAATGATTTAATTACTAAAATTGTGCATTCTATGCATACTATGCTTTTGATTGATATGTTTTAAGATACATCATACCTAGATGTTTTACGGACCATACCAAAATGTTTGACCTAGAATATTACGCAGCTTAGCCTAAGACTTTAGATCCCAAATTGCCCTTTTCATGAACCGTCAATCCCTGCTGGGAAGCTAATGTTATAAATAGATCTATTGGGGTGACTCCCTATTCAGCTTGACCCGCTTGGGTCAAGGCGTAACATATAGCATGTCGGGACCAAGTGTATTGGGATAAACACTCGCCATGGGCTCCTTATTTGTATGACTTCTTTGTGCATACAGAAACTGTCGTAGCTTCGGTTGCATGAGCTTAGTGCTAGCGTAATAAATTTATAATATATGGCATTATATTCATTGTAATGTGCATATACTCTTTTTATGGTCCACCAATGAAATTCTTTTATGAAATCCTTTTATGAAATGTAATCATAAATTTTATGACATTATACAAGACGTAATGATCATCAAAAACCAAATGTCAAATGGCATACTGAAGTGCCTTTTAAATAAACCTATGAACTCACCAGCGTAAGCTGACCCCTTTTAGCATATATCTTCAGGTTTTGAGGTGATAGCTTATCTTTGGAGGCGCAAGGCAAAGGCATGGCATGGTCATAGATGACTCTGATTTATGTATTGGGACCACTTGTTTATAATGGGCCATTTTTCGCACTAATCAATAATGTAAACATTGTTTTTAAGAATGAATAAAAGTTTATTTATGAAAAACCAATTGTTCTATGCTTATGTTGTGATATCAATTTAGTAGCACCCCAATACTTGTTTGCTTCCGCTGAGCCATTTTGGGGGTGTTACACCAGAGCCGGTCAAAATTCCTTTTATGATTGGCAACAAGAAGTATATGCTCAGTTCAGAACAGCTAACTGCATATCTTGAGAAGGAAGACAGACTCAAGAAACAGGTTGAGGAAGAACAAAGAAGCAAAGCTTCCTTGGTCAAGGTAGTTAATGAAGAAGCTGAGAAGTTGGGGATCGATCCTAAGCAGCTTGAAAAAGGACAAGTTGGCCTGAAGTTCAAAGCAGCTCAGGATGCTGAGATGGCATCCCCTAGAAAGAAAAAGGATGAAAAGAATAAGAAGACTGCCGAGATAAGAAAGGCAAGGATCGATCACTATAACTGGACCACGACCAGCAGGAGAGCCCCTAAGCAAATCATTGATGTTTACATCATCCCCAGATCCAAGCCTGTTGCAATGAATGTCTATAGGAGAGAAGACAAAAGGGACTTTGAAGTTCATGATCCCCTGAAGTTCACCTACTTTGGGATCACTGAACTTGATGAACTTCGTCCCATCATTGAGAAGAAGAAAAATCATGTAGTCAAGGATTTGATGAAAGCTCTTAGCAAAAGATATGAAAGACTGAGGGATGCGCTCGCTCAGCTTGGAATCCAATCTGCTCTCCCTGAAGCTCAAGGCACTCAACCTCAGTCATCACAAAGAAAAAGAAAAAGAGTTGAATTTGAGCCTGAAGCCAAGGTCCCTGGTTTTGACTGCAACAGAGAGCTACCTGAAGGAGTGAAGTTTGTTAACTGCTTGGTCATAGAGGAGCCTAAAAGAGGACTCTTCTTCATTGATGTTTATGGAAACCATGCATTCTAAAGATGGAGCGACATCAATCAGGCTAGCGTGGCTATGATGTCGAAGTTACTTGACAGTGGCCTCTCAAATTCAGTCTCCTGCAAACATCAGGTTTTGTGCTGACCTAAATGCCAAGGTAAGAGATCATCCTGACAAAGCAACTCTCCTGTCTAAGAAGCCAAAGCTTGAAGCCCTGGGAATCCACATTAATTGACATCACTAAAATATCTATCATTACTTCTTTTGTACTAGTTAGGAACTTGTAATGTCTTATGAATAAACGATGTATTTTTTGATAAAGATCAGTGTTCCTTATTATGTTATTAGTACATTCAGTGTAAGAAGAAGGCTCTTGCTCACTTACACTGATCAAAACATTTAGGCTATTTGTATATCCAAATAGGGGGAGACTGTTGGGTTTAGTGAACACCTAAACCTCTTAATTCTAGGATTTGAATAGAAAATACCCTAAGTGTTTATAACCTTAAACACTAACAAGTCCCTCTGCGCATAGCCACTCAGTGAGCTATCTTCAGGATACTCAATACGAGACTAATAAGTAAAGTTTCTCCACTCAGTGAGGCGGAACTCAAGGGATGAAGACTGAGTCAAGAAGAAGATGTTGGATTCAGTGAGTGATGACAATAACTCACTGAATCCCAAAACTCCTCGCCAACTATTATCACTGAAGACAAGACTAAACGCTAAGAAGACTGAAGAATGAGCGGGACAAGGCGGGATAAGTTTGAACAGATAAGACGAAGTCCTTATGAACCCAAAGTCAAACTTTCCCTGAAACGCTAACAACCAGGATCAGTGTCATCACTGACAAGAAGAAAGCAGCCTTGTCACTTACTCAATAAAGCTATTAAATGAGACAAAATACATCAGTATTTTGTCTTCTGTAAACCTGTCAGTTTGTCCTATAGCATAGAGTTAAAAACATACTTGTATAAATAGCCATAAGGTAGGAGTAAAAGATTTAAGCTTGTGCATTAATTTTGAAAAACACATACAAGCATCTTTCACTCCTCCAAATACGACTATGTCCCTGAGATAGCTCAGTGGTACCTGAATATTTGTGCTTAGACTTAGCCTAAGCTTCGTGAGGAGTTACCCCATACTTGTCATTTCAATCCCAAGTACTATTCTGCAAGTACTTGGGTAATGTATTATTTTTTATTCGTTTTAATAAAGAATATAAACGTTGGAAAATTACTCTGTGTTTTATCTTGTTAAAACTTATCTTTATGTGCTTTGCTTCAGTCATGATTCACACTTAGTCTTTATAACTACTTTTAGCTATTTGTGAAATGGGAACAACATTATGACCATGAGAAGAAGGAAAACTCTGCAATTAGGAGATATGGTTAGTGTTTTTTTCATTTTAGTGTTTTTTGCATTTTTTGTTATAATCGTATACACCTATATATTAGTACGATTGTTTATGTTATTCCCCTTTTAGGTAACTTGATCGTAACAGTGTTTTTTTACATTTTTTATACAGCTGATGAACCAGGTTCCTTTAGCATGAGGTTCCATCATCAAGGTACATTCAAATACTCTCCATGTAGAATATATCATGGACGTAAGGAATGCCTGGTTGATTATGTTGAAATAAATGAGGTGTCTGTTGATGAAATTGATGCTCTCATGACCCAAATCGGTTATGAGAATGGACAAACCAATTATTTCTACTTTGTTAAGCCTGGTAGTACATTGGATGATGGATTGTTTAGTTTGCGTGAAGCTGCTAATCTTGAGTTGTTGAAAGACCTTGTCAAAGACCATAAGTTGATAGATATGTATGTGGAAATAGGTAAGACAAGATTAGAGCTGTCTGAAATGCTCCCACAATCTATTAAGACTGTTTTTTGGGAGATGGATGAAAATAGCAGAAAAGTTGCTAGTGCTGCTATTCAATTATATTGGTGAATCTAGCAATTTGCCAAACATTGAGCCTGTATTTTCCACCCTAGACACATCATTTGCTAGCCAACCTGTTCATAACAGTGAGCGTGCTTTAGTACTTATTGATGAGGACAATGCTATTAAGGAGCCTGATAATTTTGAGGTTATTCTGTTCCGAGTTACTCAGGGAAAGCAGTTAGAGAAAGTAGAAAGAGCACTAGTTGATGTCAATAACAGGTTTGAGGAGCCTGATGTTGATGTAAATCGGTTTCAATTGACTCAGGATAAGCATTTAGGGGAAGTAGGAAGCGCATCTGTTTATGCCAATAACATGGAAGAGGATCATGTTGTTGATGTTACTTTGTTCCAAGTGAGTGAGACTAGTGACTTAGGCAATGCAGTTGATGATTCAATTCAAGCAAATGAAGAGAATACTTGTCAGGAGAATGATGCACAATTTGCTTTGGTCCAAGTAAGTCAGAGTAATGAGTTAGGTAAAGCAGGAACAACCACTAATATAACTGATGACATGCATTTGGAAAATGATTTACTTGTGATGGTTGATGATGTCTTTACAGTGATTATGCTTCTTACCCACATGCAGACTTTGCAAATGGAGTTTATACTACATTCTTCTATTGTGGTCAGGATTTTCCTACTGCAATGGATGTCAAAAATAAGGTAAGAGAGCATTCAATAGAAACTAGGAGGGAGTTGACTTTTATGAAGAATGACAAAACAAGAATAAGTGTCAGATGTAAGGTTTGTGTTCCACTTTCATGCCCAAGTGAAGGTTCTGGACTGGATATAGGCCCATCTAGAAGTCCATTAACCAGAAGGGGTATAAATGCATTGCTTTCTGGCAAAAAGGACCCTTCCAAAATACTCTACCCATGGCTATTATTTGTCGGCAAGAATGGTGAGACATGTCTATGGCCAGTCAAAAAATATAATGAGCAACACACTTATTTGCAATCAAGGGCAGTCAGAGCTTTTGACCTTAACTATATATCAAAGCAAATTACAGTACAAATTGAAACCAATCCACGGGTTCCTGTCAAGTCTGTTCATAATCAGCTTGCCAACCAATTCGAGCTTGAAGTGTCCATGCAGAAGGTTTTAAGGGCCAAAAACTTAGCATTAACAAGCATCAGGGGTCAATTCAAGCAAAATTTACCATGTTGAAAGATTATGTTCAAGAGTTGCAGAAGATAAACCCTAATACAACAGTACTGGTGAATGTGGAACGACCTGCAGATGAGGCTTTTCCAACGAGATAATTCAAGAGAATGTATGTTTGTTTAGGTGCACTGAAATAAGGATTTAAAACGTGTGTGAGATCGTTGTTGGGGTTGGATGCTTTTCCAATTCATGGTCCTTTGAATGGTCAACTGCTGACAGCTGTGGAAATTGATAGCAACAATGGTATATACCCTTTAGCTTATGCTTTTACTGAATCAGAAAACATATGATCATGGACTTGGTTTCTTCATTGTTTATCCGATGATATAGCACTTAAGCCAATCTCAAGCATCACTTTTATTATTGGCATGCAAAAGGTACTCCCTTAATCTGTTCATGAATTTAAGTCTCTCTGTTTTGAAACGGACAGTAAACATATATGATTTTGTGAAGGATATAAGTGGAGCTTTAAGAGATGTTTTTCCAGATGCAGAACACAGATTTTGTATTAGAAGCATTTATGATAAAATGAAACTTCAATGGAAAGGTAGAGCCTACAAAGAGCTTCTGTGGAAATGTGCAACAGCCTCAACTGTTGTACAGTTTCAGAAAGCTATGGCTGATTTCAAGAAATTTAATCAACCAGCCCATGATTGGTTAAGTAAGATAGCACTGATCCATCGGTCAAGGTCACATTTTTCATGTAAACCATCTATCTGTTTCAGTTAATTTGTATTTGTTAATGCAGTATAAACAGTTATAATTAATACATGTTTATTTGTAATCTTTAGGGAGAGCTCATTCTGATGTGTTACTTAATAACATGTGTCAAGTGTTTCATGACAAAATAATTGAGGGTTTAAACAAACCAATTATTACAGCCTTACAATACATCAGGGAATACTGTATGAAGAGGATAATCCATGTTCTTATGGTGATTGAGAAGAGTGATGGGCCACTAACACCAACTGCACAACACATGCTAGAGGGTAAAGAAAGAGGTTGTTAAGCATAATGTTTTATGGAATGGGGGAACTAAGTTTCAAGTTAGTGGACCATGGGGTGACCAATGTGTAGTTAATGTTGTAGAAAAGTCTTGTACTTGCAGAAGATGGGAGATAACAAGTTTACCATGTAAACATGTTGTTGCTACCAATTGAAATATGGCTTTAAATGGGCAACAAGTAGGAGCTGTATGTTGGGATTTAGTAAATCCAGTTATTAAAGAGTCGGTCACCTCAAGTATATGTAATCGTTAGAAAGCTCGTAGTCGTAGATTATTTAGTGTTAAGTAGTATTTAGTTTTGTAACACCGCAGAGGATGGACGGGTCTTTACCCACTGTATGCCTGATCCACAGCCCGTAGGTGGCGATTTATGTAAGGACTATAAATACTCTCTACCTCCCAAGGTAGAGAGTTGGAGCTCATAATAATACTTTCATTTTCTCTCACTAAGTTCCCAAAACCTCTAACTCTTTCTCTCTCTAAAACCTAGTATACGCCTATTTGATCATTAGTTTAGTGTGTTTGTGAAATCCAATATGTTACAAATGGTATCAAGAGCCATGGTTTGATCATCTCTCTTCATATCCTTGGATTTCTAGTGGTTTTAGGTGGTTTTTGAGTTTGAAAAAGTTTAGTGGTTTTTGCATCATTTGGATCATTTCTAGTGTTAAAGTTTGAATTTTGGGTGTACTTTTGTGTTTAGAATCATTGTATGTGCTTGGGTTTCGATTTGGTAAGCTTGAATCACTGTGGTTGAGCTTGTTTTGGATTGAAAAGTGTGTTTTTGAAGTTTTTCTTGGTAGCGACTTGGTTCTCGTAGTGAATTTCATCTTAGCGACTTGCTTCAGTAAAAAGTAGCGAATTGTAGTGCTTTTTGGTAGCGAGTTGGTCCTAGCGACTTGTCTTTTGAGACAAGCCGACAAACAATACACTTAGTGGATTCTCCACTACGGGTAGCGACTTGGTAAAGGTAGCGACTTGCTTTCAATTTTGTTAGCGACTTTTACTTAAGATTCTTAGCGACTTGGTGTTAGCGACTTGGACCATAGCGAGTTGCTCTTTAGCGACTTGATGACTTAGCGACTTGGTGCTTAGCAACTTGGTGTCATAATTCTCAGCGACTTGGTGTTAGCGACTTGGATCTTAGCGAGTTGTTCTTTAGCAACTTGACCGTGTCTTAGCGACTTGGCATTATAGCGACTTGATTTCATAATACTTAGCAACTTGGTTCTTAGCGACTTGGTTCAAGGTTTCTTAGCGACTTGGTTGAATTTTTGTTTGTAATACGGTTTTCTCTTGATTTAGTAAAATCCCGTGAAAGAATCTATTTCCCTTTAATCATTGAGTTATAAAATCCCGTGTAATCTGTTAACATGTCTACCAACGTACCTACAATCATCTCCACTGTTGCTGAGGATGTTCAAGCAGCTGGTTCTGATACTTGTCCACCCATGCTTGACAGAACTGACTACGACTCTTGGGCTCAACGAATCAAATTGTACTGTTGATGAGTGTCTAAATACTCATCATTTTTGTACCATCTAGACTGCAAAAACATCTGAAAACACTCAGAAATGCATCAAAATGATAAAAATATCACAAACAAGTGTTTTATGTGTTTTAAATGCAAAAATACCAAAATCAGGTGAAAAACGTATCAAATTTGCATAATTGAGAGTTTTAGTCCCTCAACTTTACAAAAGTGTCAAAAATAGTCCCTGGTAAATCAAAATTAAGAAAAATGTCATTCAAGGTCCCTGAAATATTCTAAATTATCAAAAATGGTCCTTGAATGAATCTTTGGGCAAATGGCAGAAAAGGTCCCTCAAGTTTAAAAATTGACATAAAAGGCCCTTGGACGTTTAAAATGGAAAATAAATACATGTATGGTCCTTGGTTTATCATATATTGCAGGTTTAGCCCTTGTGATAAGTTTGGATAAGTTGCAAGTTCAGTCCTTCGGGCCACCAAATTACATGAATGGTCCTTGTTACTTAACTAAACCAAACGGGCCATTTTTATTACTAAACACCAAATCCATTTAACTCACCCAACCAACTGGCCCATCACAAGCCCAAACCCACTAAACTTGACCCTTGACCCTTGACCTATACCCCTTGAGCCAGTCCAATATCCATTTTGACCCGTCCAAAAACCCCAATTGAACCCCCACGTATTAAATAAATTCGGTCAAATGGTCAAAATCCCGCAAACCGTAAGCACTGTTCATCTCCCTCTCTCAAACCTGCAAACCAGAAACCAGAGTGGTTTTCTCCACTTGCTCTTTCCACCTCACTTTCCCAGCTGATACCAACCCCCTCCACCTCCACATCTATCCAAAAGCTTTAATTGAGAAAACCCGCTTAAAGACTTTTTGGCGCAAAAATGCCATGTGTGTGATTCTGTGTAATTGATGAATTCAAGGGTCAAGTCAAGTGGGAAATGTTCAGAGGTCGACACCAAGTCAAAAAGATCTCTATAAAGAAGATAAGAGGCAATGTGGAAAGATAACTAGTGTAATTTAATTTACTTTATGTCGTTTTAGTTAATTTTAAATTTCCAGTGTTATTTAAAGCTTTCAAGTACTCTTTTAAGTATTCTCAGTGTAATTTAAATCTTTTTCAATAAGTAATTTCAGTGTTAAGTTCCATTTTCAAGTTTATGCAATTTTAAGTTCAAAAATCTCATGTTAATCAAATGTTGTTGTTGGTTGTTGTTAAGGACTGAATAAGCCCATATAAGCTCCTAGAAAGCTTATTAAAGCTTTTAGTAACCTTAAAATTCAGTTTAGAAGCAAAAAGCAAAAATTCATAAAAATCAAGAAAAAATTAGTTAAAAATAAAAAATCCTTGAAGATGGTGCAAAAGACTGAAGCATGGTAATCTTTGGAATTCTCTTGGGTTATAAGCTTTGTGGAAAGCTATTAAGAGTGGTTCTTGTTCTTTGTTCTGTATTCTCAGTGGGATAATCTCTTGTAAGCTATTTTCTCAAAATTTGCATATTCTAGTATAAGTGTTTTAATCTTGTTAATTTTGGCTTAATCCTGTTTAAATATAGTTATTACAAGTTAATAAGTAGATTTATTAGTTTAAAAACTTGTTTTAGTGCTTAATGCTTCACAACAGTCCACATAAGGGGTGTTTGAATCTGCTTGTTAATCTGTGTTAGAGGTTAGTTTACTAGTTGAAAATAGTTGGTCTAGGTTTGTTTAGCTATAATTAACTCATATCAGTCATTTGTTTGCATCTAAATACCATAAAAGTCAAAATTACCTAAATTTTGTCTTAAACTCATAACTGTTAGGATTTTTGATTGCATAATCATGCATTCTGGTTTAAAAGTTGTTTATATAGCCTAATTCAGTCTCATAATAGCTTAATATAACATATTTAGAAGCCTAGGATCATTAGAATCTCAAATAAGTCAAAACTGCATGTTCTATTAAAAAGTCAAAATTTCTCAATATCAGTTTTTGAATTAAATTAAGAATTTTAGTGTGTGCTCATTATTAAGATTTAGCTTAAACTCTTTTAGGATATTAAAGTTTAGCTGCTTAACTTAATTAGAAAAATATTAGTTCACTTCTCATCAGCTTATAAAGTGCTTATTACTTAGCCTCTTTTGAACCCCTTTTCTGAAAACTGCCTGGCACCAGTTTTACAAGCTTATTCTCAAGCTCATTCAGAGCTCATTAGCTAGCTTAAACTTATGAACCTTAGCTTTTTGAGAAGCTCACCTAGTTGTGTCTCTAGTCCAAAGCTTATTTTTCTATTTTTAGCTTATTTAATAGGTCTGCTCTTTGCTTTTAATTTTGTCCATTTTATTTAATACACCAATAAGTCAGTGGTTATCAGCTTTTTCAAAAGCTTCTCCCAAGCTTATTAGTGAAAGCCAAACTTTGTAATTTAGCTTTTTGGATAGCTTAGTTGATAATCTTGTTAAGTCCAGTTTTTATTTTCAATTCCAAGCTCATTTAAGTGTTTAAAATTAAGCTAGAAGGTGCCTAGAAAACCATTAAGTATCCTGTTTACCAGTTTAAGCTTGTGCTTATTTTGGCTTATTCAGTGCTTATTCTTAAGTCAATTTGCTTTTTCAGTTGTCAAACTAGCTTATTATCAGTATTTAGCTTATTTCCATTTTACATTTTGCTTATTGAGTAGCTTATAAGCCATTTGGCTTAATCCTTGTGCTTATTCAGTCTTATTGCTAACTGTTAAGAAATCATAAGCCAAATCAGAGCTTATTAGTGTTTTTCATAAAAAGTTGTAGTTTTAACATTTGCTTATTTCCTTGTTCTTAATAAGTTTCAAAAAGAAAAATCAAAAAAATAAATATTTTGCAAAAAAGTCATTGCTGGGATTCGAACCCTGGCCACCCAGCTCACCACACACACACACCATACCAACTGCCCTTGGGTCTTTGACTGGTTATGGTTTGCATTGTTTATTACTTAACCCTTCTTTGTTCATTTAGCTTAAACGTGTAAATTAGCTTATTTTCATCTTATTTAAATAAGCTTTCACAAGTTTTATATTTTTCTCAGCTTCATAATAGTACTTAGTATTTTGTAAAAAAGTTTCAGATTTTTCTGAATAGTTTTAGTATTTTTAAACATTTAATTAGTTTAAAATAGTATTTAATTCATAATAAAAAATATAAAAGTCAAAAAAATATAAATCTTTTTTCTAAAATTTTCTTTTGTCATATAGTAAGTAAGAAAATTGTTTTTACACTTGTAGGACTTTTATTTTACAAATTTTACGTTTTTACTTGCGCACTCGCGTAATTTTTACATACAACGCACGTTTTCATTTTAGGTCACATTTTTAGATAATTTAAGTTTACGTTTTAATTAAAATAGTTTATTTAAGTTATTTTGTTTTATAAATCAAGAAAAACATCATTTTAAAAAATAGTGATAGCGTTTATTTAATATATTTTAGCTTTTTAATTTTCTTTAATTTGCATTTAAGCCCCTGTAATTTACAAAACTTTCTCTTTAGGTGTAATTATCATTCACAATCCTTACTGATCACTATCCTTAGTGATTATTCGACATCTGAAAGTGTTAAACACCATTAATCCTCCGTGGGACTTAACGACCTGAGGTAACACTATACTCTCCAGATCTTAATTGTATTGTTTCTGAGCTGTTTGAAGTTTATTACGGTTGACCATTCACAAGTGGTTAGCTTGTGTGATAAAACTTGACTGTTCGGACTCGATCAACTGTCTTGGAAAGGAAAATGGGGTCAACATTCTCTAATCCATTGATGAAGGACCGTATCAGATTGAGACTACACGAGACATAATTGATACTGCTGCAGATGGAACCATGATCTTTGGATTGGACAGACCAAAGACGTATGATGAGCTCTGTGATAAGGAGAAAAAGAGATTCGATGCTCGATATCGGGCCTCCAACATCATACTACAGGGTCTTCCAAAAGACATCTACAAGCTGATCAATCACAACACTGAAGCCAAGGCAGTTTGGGATAATGTCAAGATGCTTCTCTCAGGTTCTGAATTAACCAAGGAAGACAGAGAATCACAACTGTATGATGAGTTTGAGCACTTCAAGATGAAACCTGATGAGAGTATCTATGAGTACTACGTGAGATTCCACAAGCTTGTGAATGACATGAGGAACATCAAAATGACCATGCCAAACATTCAGCTGAACTCAAAGTTTGTGAACAACATGAATCCCGAATGGCACAAGTTTGTCACCTCTGTGAAGCTAACCAAAGGATTGAAGAACACCAACTATGAGCAACTGTATGCATTCCTTCTCCAGAACGAGAGACATGCTATGTTTCAGAAAAGGATTCTAGAACAGTTCAAAACCAACTAGGGAGAAACAAGTTCCTCAAATGACTCAACAGCCTTTTACACAAATGTTGGTATTACTACCAAAGCTTCTCAAGTCATTCCCATGGGTAATGGTAATTACAAACTCATCCCTGATCCAGAATATAAGCCTCCAGACCCAAACACATTCATGGAAAACTTCATCAATCAACTGTCTCTCATGGTCAGTCAAAACATGAACTCTCTTCCACACACCAACAATAACCTTAGAACAGCATCCAATCCACACAATCAAACAACTGTCAGAGATGGGAAGGTTATGGTGCAACCAGTTCAAGAAAGGCAGTATGAACAGGGAAGAGGAGGAGTTGGTAGAGGATATGGGGTAAATCAGAATAGGGGAAGGAATGGGAATCAAGGTCAAGCAAAGCCAATTAAGTGCAACAACTGTGGTGGTGAGGGACATATTGCTAGGAATTGCACATCTCCAAAACGTCCTCAGAATGTAGAATACTTCAGAGACAAGATGCTGCTTGTGCAAGCTCAGGATAATGGAGCAGCTTTGGATGAAGAGGAGTTGTTTTTCCTTGCTGAGGGAAATACCCGAACCTATGATGGTGATGTTGATGAACAGCCAATTCAGGAGATAGGTCATAATCATCAAAATGCATTTCAAGTAGCTGACTGTGATGCATTTGACTCTGATGTCGATGATGAAACTACTGCCCAAACAATCTTCATGGCTAGCATCTCACCTATGGTCTCTCCAAAGGTCTCTCCACCACAACATGCTAGTCCATCCAAAGACAAAATCATTTCTGAGGTATTAAAACTATATGATAATGTTGATGAGCAAAAGATGCATAATAAAGTACAAAATCTTGAAACTTATGAATCAGATATTGATGATGACGGTAATAGCAATATTGTCCCATATGATCAATATGTGAAGCAAAGTGAAAGTGAGGCTGTACCAAGTAATGCATCTTCCGCAGTCAATGAGGACTATGTCTTTGATGAATACACTGCATATACCCCTAATGATTCTGTTATCTCTGAACTGAATGCCTATAAAGAACAAGTTGCTATTTATGAATAACGTGCTAAGTTTGAGTTGACCACCCGTGAGCAGGAAATGGATGACCAAATGCGTACAGTTATTAGAAAAAGTAACTTTAGAGAAGAAGTCTTAAAACAAGAGTTAAACTCCTTACAAGAAAAGCTTTCTAAAACCGCTAAGCAAAAACAAGAACTTCAAGAAAAATGTTTAAATGATTAAGCAAGAATTCAATGCTAAAGAATCAAAACTTTTAAATAATTTTTCCAATCTAAAAACTTTGAAAAACAAGCTCGAAAATAAGTTGTACGTACAAGGGAATACCATTTAGACTGCTCACTTGATCACTAAGCATAGAGTTTTAAGCGATAAGCACAGTATTCCCCTTGTTGAGGAACCAAATCCAGAGGTCATTAAAAAGGCTAGAGTTGCTCATAATGTAATCTAGGATGGTAATGAGATTCTTAAACCTAGACAGAAACCTAGTTGCATTGAGTGCACTGAGGAAGATAGAAAATTAGATGATGCATCTAGGGAGAAAATGAATAAGAAGCTAGAAGATCCTGAATGTAAAGAGAATAACATAACGATCAAACCCCATGATTACAAAAAGGAAAATTGGATTTCCTTGAACAAGTTTAAGCCTCAAACGTTGTTAACACCCGAACAAGTGTTCTGGAAAAAGGATTTAGATAAGCAAAAAGCAGAGAATCTTGTTGTAACAAACCCTCCCCTTAGGAAAATGCATTCAGCGACTGTGTATCCTCCAAATACACCAATGCATTTAGTTCCTAGAACTATTGCCATTAAAAGCAAGACCTTAATCAGTCAATATGTTATTTTTCAATTATTTGTTGATTTTGAGAAAACTTGTAAGAAAAGGATCACACCCACTGGGATAATCAGGGGAAAGGGGTTTAGAACAAACTAAAGAATGCTATTTAACTGAGGTCATGCCTTTCTTTAAACAACTGAAAGATCAATTTGAGAGTCTTAAAAAGGGGATGGATTCAGATATTAAAGAAATGGAAAAGGAATTTGATGCAATGATAGTTGAGGTTAGTGACTATGAGCGAGAATTAAAATATAATGAGATTGAGAGGAAGAACTTGCATACCTTGAATGAGAATCTTATTTCTGAATGTGTTACTCAAGATGTGTTTTACACTGCTACGAATTGTTCCATTAATGCTTCTCAATTTCATGAATTATCTGTTGCTCTGAAAGTCTCACATGATCGTGTCATTGAGCTTGAAAAAACTAACTCTAAACTGCATGATAAAGTTGAACAGGATGATTATGATAACCTGGTGAAACAGTTTTCTAAATTAGAAGTTGAGCATCTTGCTTTGCAATTAAAATATCAACATCTGAAAAAAATGTTAAAACCTCAAATATCAAGACATCCTTGGATGCTCCTGAATTTGATGCAGTTTTTGAAATTAGCAAACGTGATGAACATATTCGAGCTCATTGTAACACGATTAGAAAGTTGAAAGGCCAAATCTCTCAATTAAAGGGTGAAAAGAACAAGGTGACTGGCTCCCAAATGCCTCCTCCTTTAGATTCTCAGTATTCTCAAACTTTTCATCTTCAAAACTTGGTTAATGCTTTACAAAAGGAAAACGAGAGTTTTCTAGAAGAAAATGAAAAGGTTAAAAAACACTTTAAAGAGTTATATGATTCAATGAAAGTCACTCGTGACAAAAACAACGAAAAAATAACGTCTTTACAAAAAGAAATTGAGAATCTGAGGAGCCAGGAAAAAGGGAAACTGCCACTTGTTTTTAATGAGAATGTTGCTTCTAAGTCATCCTCAGACTGCAAATATACGGATCAATTAAATATATTCCTCTTCATCTTAGGAATAATGAACCTGTGTTTCATAACTATTGTGCTCACCTTAAGGATAGCCTAGAATGTCTCTGTGAGATTGTGGAAGAGGATTTCATTAATAAACCTCTTGATAGAGAAATTAGGTTTGCTTGCATTTAGGCCAAACGATCTCAAGAGCCGCTAGAATGTTTAATTGCAACATGTCCTAAATCCTTAGGTGCGAAAGGAAAAGCTGTGATGCCTTGTTCTATGCCTAGTGCCAAGCATTCAAATCATTCTATGCCCAGTTTTAAGAAAGTGAACACTAATGTGCCTTCAAGTAGTTCAGATCCTTGCACATCTAGTTCAGGAATGCAAAAAGTAGATCAACCAACTAATGTTCCCATAATTCCCTCTACAGGAGTAATCAGTGACATTAAAGCAAGCGGGTCAAAGCCTCCAGGCAATACCATGCAAGATAGGACCTCGCAAGCTAAGAATGTGCATAGGAAGAGAGTAGAAGATCACCCTAGGAATATTAAGTTTGAGTTTAATAAAACGAATCGTGTTGATTCTAGTGTTAGCTTTAAGCGTACTGTAATTAATGCGAATTCTGCTACTTTTAGCAAAACATGTAATGATGATTGCGTGGTTTCTGTTACTAATCTTGAATGTGGTGTGAATGATTTGTCTAATGCTTTTAAATGACCTGATAAAACTGTTAATGTTAAAATTCAAGCTAAGAAGGATAAAAGGCAAAGGCGAAAGAAAGTTAGAAAACAGTGGAAACCCACAGGAAGGAAATTTAGTAATATAGGTTATCAATGGATACCTATTGGCTGTAAGATTAATAAGCGTTGCCCTAAAGTTGCTAAATCAATGCCAACTAGAAAATGGATGCCTACTGGTAGAACTATTCCTTTAAGAAGTGAACATACTTTGAATAGGTCAAATACGGACACTAGCACTGCATCTATTTCTAATGAGTCCATTGTTTCTATCTCTGATGTGGGTGCTCCAATCACTGTTACTAACCAAGTGGAACCCATTCTTGCATGGGGATCCTAATTATCCAGTTATCCATTCTTGTCTGTGTTCAACTGCAGATCGTTCAAATCGTTCTGTGGTACTTGGACTCAGGCTGTTCCAAGCATATGACTGGAGACCGGTCGCGGCTCATGAACTTCGTGAGTAAATTCATCGGGACTGTTAGATTCGGAAATGACCATTTTGGAGCAATTATGGGTTATGGTGATTGATTGTACAATAATTCGTATGACCAGGCCTTCGATGGTGATCGAAGGGTATGAGGGGTGATATGCTTGCGCCAAACTTGTAGCCAATCTGCAATAAGAAATAGTAGACACTTCGTTAAGTGATTGCGCAGGGGTTGGGCCCTGCGAACCACCTCCGGCGTGTGAATAAGTATGTGATATGAGTTGTAGATAATATGATGTATGTGAAATACTGTGTTGAGTGAACATACCATTGAAATGACTCGTCCAACCTATTTATAGGTGATGAAAATAGCTTGGAGAGTGTTAGCACACGTTTAGGAGATCATGGGGGCGTCCCCTGATTTATGGTAACCGCTAGGGCTTCATCCCCACTATCTCGGACTTGGCGGGGAAGCAAAGGACATAGTGGGAACGTGGGGGAAGACCAAGTCAAGGTTCTTATTAGTCTTGGCATCTTCAAGGGAAGACACCGAAGGGCATAGGCCTTCGGCTGGCGGATTCCCAACCGGTAACCATGTCAATGATGAATGGTTTTACGCCACCAATGACTTATGAAGAAAGACTTGGGTCTTCGTAATGCAATTTCGACTGAGGCCGAAGGGGGGTCCTTCGACCTGATCGGAGGGTACGTCATCAAGCCCCCAGTCGAAAGTGATATGTACGAACAAGAAATATTGCTAACGACTCGTAAATAAAAACGAAACCTCCTCTTCGTCACAAAAACGAACGAAGATGAAAAGTTTTGTAATTATTGACCGTATTTAATGCAAGACTAATCCTAACTACTCCCCATTCCTCGGTAAAAGTAAACAACATTTCAAAATTTAAAAATGGTTTGAAATCCGGTAGTAAAGGGATAAGTCCGGACACGTGTAGGACTGAGATTCAACGTTTGTAGGGTATATAAAATGTAAAAAACAGTAAAACCCTAACAAAGTTTATCTCTCGCCCAAGCTTTTCACCTACTAAAAGAGTGCCCAGGGTAAGGCTGTGGAATTTCCAGCTATCGAAGGGCCCAGCGGCGATGATATCCATGGTAATTTTCTTTCCTGCGAAACAAAATTAGGTACCAATAATAATATATTAACGAATGTACATATGTTGCAGGACTTCCTGATACGAAAGAACTTCCTTCTCCCCTAGCTTGTCACCAACTTGTTAGCCATGTAATCCCACGCAAGTGGAAGGGGGTGATGGATAACATGTCTATAGAAAGGCTCTGCGACCTACATGATAAAAGCTATGTTCGCCAGTGCATGCTTGACAACCAACTCAATGCTAGGACAAGGGAATTGCTCCGTGCTGTCACCAAAGCTCGAGAAGAAATGGATGTTATGCCGAGGAGGAGAAGGCTAGGGATCAAAGTATGCAGACTGAGAAGAAGTGTGAGCATGCCTTGGAGGATTTTGACAAGAACCCCTTGGTGCAAGATCTCAGAGCTGAGAATGAAAAGCTCAAAGGTCAGGTGGCAACGAGCGAGGCTGAGTGCAGCAGGTTAACTATCGAAGGCTCAATGGTTGTTGGTTATAAAGAGGCTCAATGGTTGTTGGTTATAAAGAGCAGATATCTGTTCTTTCATCCAAGTGTGGGGGCCTCGAACAAGAGAGGGCAAAGTTGCTGGACCAAGTGATCAAGCTCCGAGAAAAGGTGGATGGGTTAAACCTTCGCCCAAGATGTGAAGAAGGACGAGTGGATCTGGTAACCAAGGTGATCCCCTATGTTGCTATGGAACTTTACCATAGTGATGATGTGGGGATTGCCATTGGGAATGTGGTGAATGCTGCCATTTTCCATGGCAAGTGTACCACTTTGGAGGAGGTAGCCAAGACTGGGGAACCGGTGGTGCTGGATAAAATTCCTTACTACAGGGCTACTCATGAAAAAGAGTATGATGATGCAGGTAATTAATTAACTTCTTTAGAGTTCCCTTTCCTTGCAGATGTGACGAAGGACCCAGCGGCCTCAATTGAGGACCTGCTGCCAAGAAGCCAAGGACAGTCCAGCCTCCATCTTCCTCCAAGAGGACTCCATCACCCAAGGTTCCCTCTCCGTGTTCAGTTGATCCAACTCACCCAAGGTTTGATGAAGGCAACCATGTGGTTGTAATTTGATCCCCGTGGTGGTGTGTACCCTATTTTAAAACAATTGTCAGTGTTCCTTTCCGTGCTTCGTGCCTGATGAAACAATTAACTCTTGGTATGTGTGATGTAGGCTACGGCCTAAGACAATATTTTATTTGTTGGGTCGTAAGGCTATGGTTCTGCTTTTAGACTAGTTAAACTAGTCATTAATCTACATTGAAGCCACTAGGGCTCAAATTTTGCCATTTGTGATTCTTCTCTTTTTATTTTTACTTGCGTAAAAAATATTTTTTACAACCTAAGGCGTATGGTAGATGCATAGCCTCATTGTGTGTAGTTACTTCACCAAGAATATTAGCAATCGTATAATTTAATCACGACAGAGGGTCGCCAATCCAATTGCCTGATCCTTTGGGCAGTGAAAGGCTTAAAATACCTTAAGGCCATATAGGAAAGTTAATGTGAAGTTGAGATGGATGTTATGCATATGAGTAAGACATGTTGTTTAGTCTTTGTACATCCCTTCGACATTCAAACTTATAAAGCGACTTGGTGGGCAAATCTTTGTTGTATTGAACGAAACAAGAGATTTGAGGGAAATGTGTTATTATCATTAAGTGGGTAGGGAGGATTACATCATTTTAAGAAATGAATACTAGACGCCTACCATTAATGCTTCTTTCCCCAAGTGAGAAGAATGCAAATACATTGATTGAAAGCAAATAAAATGTGTCCTTAGATATTGTAAGTTTCATACGTAGAACTTACGAAGAGTAGTGCCATTCCAGGTTCTATCAATAGCATCTCCTTCCAAGGTTTCCAGCTTGTAGGCTCTGTTGCCATATGCTTCTTTAATAACGTAGGGTCCTTCCCATGTAGGTCCTAGTTTACCCTGGTACTCAGCTTTACTTGCGCTGTTGAGTCGGAGGACATATTCCCCTGGTTTGAAGGTCGGGTCGTACCCGCTTGTTATAGTACCTTTCAATCTTTTGCTTCGGATGGCCTCTAATTGAGGCTATTTCCCTTCGCTCTTCAAGTAGGTCCGTGTTACTACGGAGTCTTTCTTCGTTATCTGCTGCTTCAAAGTTCATGACCCTTCGCTTCGACACTTACTTCCGGCGGGATGACAGCTTCCGCGGTCGTATGTCAAGTCGAAAGGTGTTTCTCCGTGACTTGACTTCATATGCGTTCTATGTGCCCAAAGTACTTGTGGTAGTTCATCTACCCAACCGTGATGACTGTATCCCAGCCTTCGTTCTATTCCTTGTATGATGTCTCTGTTGGTAACTTCTACTTGACCGTTACCTTGAGGATGGTAAACGGTAGTGAAAGATTGTTTGAGTCGGTTAACCGAATAGATATCATTGATGTTGCTTCTGAAGAGTACTCTCAAGAAGTTCTTGGTTATGATCATAATTCTTCGAGTGATAATCTCACTCATTCATCTCAACCCATCATCGCCAATTCTACTCCTTCTCTCACTCCATTTGAGGAAAGTGACTTCATCTTGGAAGAGATTGAAGCATACTTGTCTAGTGATTCTGTTCCATGGGAAATTGATCACGCTCCCATCGACATCGAGGGGACATACTTCTCATTGAGAAGTTGCTTAATGATGATCCATCATCACTCCCTCCCGTCGAGCTTCATAACAAGGAAGTCAATTCAGTTGAGAAAACTGAAGAATTTCCTAAAGTCGAACTTAAGGACTTACCACCTCATCTCGAGTATGCATTTCTTGAGGGTGATGATAAATTACCCGTCATTATTGCTCGAGATTTGAGTAAAGATGAAAAGTCTGCTCTCATAAAGGTCTTGAAGTCACACAAGCAAGCAATTGCTTGGAAACTCTCCGACATTAAGGGTATCAACCCTGAGTTTTGTACTCACAAAATCCTGATGGAGGATGACTTCAAACCAGCAGTTCAACATCAGAGAAGGGTGAATCCAAAAATCCATGATGTTATTAAACAAGAGGTTCTCAAACTTCTTGATGCTGGATTAATTTACCCGATCTCAGATAGTCCTTGGGTTAGCCCAATTCATTGTGTTCCTAAAAAGGGTGGCATAACTGTTGTCCCAAATGAAGATAATGAGTTAATTCCAACTCGGCTGGTAACAGGATGGCGTGTTTGCATTGACTATCGTAAGTTGAATGACGCCACCCGAAAAGACCATTTTCCTCTACCCTTCATGGACCAAATGCTTGAGCGATTAGCAGGGAACGAATACTATTGTTTCCTAGATGGTTTCTCGGGTTATTTTCAGATCCCCATTGATCCACAGGATCAAGAGAAGACCACATTCACCTGCCCATACGGAACTTTTGCCTACAGACGTATGCCTTTTGGCTTATGTAATGCTCCCCGCACGCTCCAACGATGTATGATGGCCATTTTCCACGACATGATCGGGGAAACAATGGAGGTGTTTATGGATTACTTCTCGGTCATTGGGGACTCGTTTCAAACATGTCTCTTCCATTTAGAAAAAATGCTTAAACGGTGTGAAGACACCAATCTTTGTCTAAATTGGGAAAAGAGGCATTTTATGGTCAAAGAAGGCATAGTCCTTGGCCATAAGATTTCCAAAAACGGATTGAGGTAGATAGAGCAAAAGTCGATGTTATTGCTAAATTACCTCATCCTACTACCGTCAAAGGTATTAGGAGTTTTTAGGTCATGCCGGTTTTTATCGCAGATTCATACAAGATTTTTCAAAAATCGCCCGGCCTATGACCCATCTTCTTGAAAAAGATGCTCCTTTTATCTTCTCACCGAGTGCATCAAAGCTTTTGAAACATTAAAGAAAAGCTTACTGAAGCACCCATTCTCGTTGCTCCCGACTGGGATTTACCTTTTCAGCTCATGTGCGATGCAAGTGATTTTGCTATCGGTGCAGTCTTAGGGCAACGTAGATCCAAGCATTTTCAGCCTATCCACTACGCAAGTAAAACAATGACTAAAGCTCAAACTCATTACACCACCACAGAAAAAGAGCTACTAGCCGTGGTGTATGCATTTGAGAAGTTTCGGCCATATCTTATCTTGACCAAATGCGGGGTGTATACGGATCACTCGGCTCTCAAATATCTCTTTGCAAAACAAGATGCAAAGCCGAGATTGCTCCGTTGGGTTCTCCTCCTGCAAGAATTTGATATCATTATACGTGATAAAAAGGAGCCGAGAACCCGTCGCCGATCATCTGTCACGCCTAGAAAACCCTCACCAAGATGTTTTCGAGAAAAGGAAATAAATGAAACATTTCCTCTCGAGACACTCAATGCGGTTTCTTTTCGTGGAAACTCTACCACCCCATGGTTTGCGACTTCGAAATTACCATGCGGGTAACTTCATAGTGAAAGGGATGTCGACCCAACATAAGAACAAATTCTTCAAAGATGTTAAACATTACTTCTGGGACGACCCCTACTTATTCAAAATCTGGCGAATCAAGTCATCCGACAGTGTGTTTATGGACAGGAAGCTATTGACATTCTCAAAGCTTGCCATGCTGGACCCACCGGGGCCATCATAGTCCAAACTACACCGCCAAAAAGGTGTTTGATTCCGGGTTTTATTGGCCTACGATTTACAAAGATGCCCACGAATTTGTCAAAGCCTGTGACGCTTGTCAACGTCACGGAAATATCTCACAAAGAAATGAAATGCCGCAAAACGCCATTCAAGTGTGTGAGATATTTGACATCTGGGGCATTGACTTTATGGGGCCATTTCCATCATCTCGAGGAAACAAATACATACTTGTGGCTGTTGACTATTTGTCAAAATGGGTTGAAGCGAAAGCTTTACCTACTAATGATGCCCGAGTTGTTGTAAAATTCTTAAAATCTCTTTTTGCTAGGTTTGGAACTCCACGAGCTATAATCAGTGATCGTGGTACACATTTCTGCAATGACCAATTTGATCATGTCATGCAAAAGTATGGTGTAACCCACCGTCTCTCTACTGCATACCACCCCCAAACAAGTGGGCAAGTGGAAGTTTCCAACCGTGGTATTAAAAGAATTCTTGAAAGGACAGTAGGCGAAAACCGTGCATCCTGGTCGGATAAACTAGATGACGCACTCGGGCTTTCCGCATGCTTATAAAACACCAATCGGATGTACTCCATACAAGCTAGTATACGGAAAGGCATGTCATCTGCCGATTGAGCTTGAGCACAAAGCATACTGGGCCTTGAAACATGCAAACTTCGATATTCAGATAGCTGGTGATCACCGGAAAGTTCAAATGAGTGAATTAAATGAACTCCGTGATCAAGCATACGAGAACTCTTTGATCTACAAACAAAAGACAAAGAAGATTCATGACTCTAAAATCAAGAACCGCGTTTTCAACGTTGGTGATCGAGTCCTTCTTTTCAATTCAAGATTGAAGATATTCTCGGGAAAGCTTAAGTCCCGTTGGTCTGGTCCATTTACTATTACTAAGGTTTATCCTTATGGCACCATTGAGTTATCTCAACCTGATGGTCCAAATTTTAAAGTGAATGGTCATCGATTGAAGCATTATTTTGGAGAGGACATTCCACCTGTGGTTGTCCCGGATCTACAAACTTTCCCCATGAACCAATAAGTGTGGGGGATCGAGTCAAGCTAGCGACTCGGTAGTCAAAAACATTAGCACACACCATATGGGTTTTCACCCATATTTCTGATTTCTTTCTATTTTCTACCACCCTAGTGTGGGGGAGTTACCCCCCGCTGTTGTATATAAGTTCCAAAAAAAAATGTGTATATATAAAAAATAAAATAATGGCCGTAATATTTCCCTTTTACGTTCTATGTTTCGGCATAACCGCCGATACTTTGAATATTGAGGGCAATATTCATTTCTAGTGTGGGGGGCAATTCTCATGAATTTTATCATGTAATTATACCACCCAATTCCCCCGTTTTTGGCAAAAAAAAATTTTGGAGTAAGTGTTTTGCACTTACTCAGCAAATGGTAATCAGTCCGCCATGTCTAACCCACATAAGGATTGGCTAATCCAGGAGCAAACGGCTCTTGGTAAAGATTTATCAAATCCTTTGACGGCTCGCAATTTGCCCAAAGTTGTATGGTGTTCAGCTCACCATATCTTTAATTAGTGAAGAGTTGGCTAGCCCGCAAGTTTATGGCTTGTGGTAAAGGCAGTTGGAAAACCATAATTGGTAATCGGCTCACCAAAGATAATATTGATAATTTATCTAAGAGTTGGCTAGTCCAGAAGCAAACGGCTTCTGTAAAGACAAATCAAAACCGTTGAAAGCTGGTGATTTGCTCAAAATCATTTGGTTATCATTGTACCAAGGTTCTTACTTGAATCAAAACAATTGGCTACTCCAGAAGTAATGGCTTTTGGTAAAGAGATGAAATCCATTAATTTTTCTCAAAACATTGCTAGGGACTACCAATATCTTAGTGTGGGGGATTGATGAGTGTCTAAATACTCATCATTTTTGAACCATCTAGACTGCAAAAACATCTGAAAACACTCAGAAATGCATCAAAATGATAAAAATATCACAAACAAGTGTTTTATGTGTTTTAAATGCAAAAATACCAAAATCAGGTGAAAAACGTATCAAATTTGCATAATTGAGAGTTTTAGTCCCTCAACTTTACAAAAGTGTCAAAAATAGTCCCTGGTAAATCAAAATTAAGAAAAATGTCATTCAAGGTCCCTGAAATATTCTAAATTATCAAAAATGGTCCTTGAATGAATCTTTGGGCAAATGGCAGAAAAGGTCCCTCAAGTTTAAAAATTGACATAAAAGGCCCTTGGACGTTTAAAATGGAAAATAAATACATGTATGGTCCTTGGTTTATCATATATTGCGTGTTTAGCCCTTGTGATAAGTTTGGATAAGTTGCAAGTTCAGTCCTTCGCCACCAAATTACATGAATGGTCCTTGTTACTTAACTAAACCAAACGGACCATTTTTATTACTAAACACCAAATCCATTTAACTCACCCAACCAATGCCCATCACAAGCCCAAACCCACTAAACTTGACCCTTGACCCTTGACCTATACCCTTGAGCCACCCAATATCCATTTTGACCCGCCCAAAACCCCAATTGAACCCCCACGTATTAAATAAATTCGGTCAAATGGTCAAAATCCCGCCCCAAACCGAAGCACTGTTCATCTCCTCTCTCAAACCTGCAAACCGTAAAACCAGAGTGGTTTTCTCCACTTGCTCTTTCCACCTCACTTTCCCACCAGATACCAACCCCCCTCCACCTCCACATCTATCCAAAAGCTTTAATTGAGAAACCTCGCTTAAAGACTTTTTTCGCGCCAAAAATGCCATGTGTGTGATTCTGGTGTAATTGATGAATTCAAGGGCTGAAGTCAAGTGGGAAATGTTCAGAGGTCGACACCAAGTCAAAAAGATCTCTATAAAGAAGATAAGAGGCAATGTGGAAAGATAACTAGTGTAATTTAATTTACTTTATGTCGTTTTAGTTAATTTTAAATTTCCAGTGTTATTTAAAGCTTTCAAGTACTCTTTTAAGTATTCTCAGTGTAATTTAAATCTTTTTCAATAAGTAATTTCAGTGTTAAGTTCCATTTTCAAGTTTATGCAATTTTAAGTTCAAAAATCTCATGTTAATCAAATGTTGTTGTTGGTTGTTGTTAAGGACTGAATAAGCCCATATAAGCTCCTAGAAAGCTTATTAAAGCTTTTAGTAACCTTAAAATTCAGTTTAGAAGCAAAAAGCAAAAATTCATAAAAATCAAGAAAAAATTAGTTAAAAATAAAAAATCCTTGAAGATGGTGCAAAAGACTGAAGCATGGTAATCTTTGGAATTCTCTTGGGTTATAAGCTTTGTGGAAAGCTATTAAGAGTGGTTCTTGTTCTTTGTTCTGTATTCTCAGTGGGATAATCTCTTGTAAGCTATTTTCTCAAAATTTGCATATTCTAGTATAAGTGTTTTAATCTTGTTAATTTTGGCTTAATCCTATTTAAATATAGTTATTACAAGTTAATAAGTAGATTTATTAGTTTAAAAACTTGTTTTAGTGCTTAATGCTTCACAATAGTCCACATAAGGGGTGTTTGAATCTGCTTGTTAATCTGTGTTAGAGGTTAGTTTACTAGTTGAAAATAGTTGGTCTAGGTTTGTTTAGCTATAATTAACTCATATCAGTCATTTGTTTGCATCTAAATACCATAAAAGTCAAAATTACCTAAATTTTGTCTTAAACTCATAACTGTTAGGATTTTTGATTGCATAATCATGCATTCTGGTTTAAAAGTTGTTTATATAGCCTAATTCAGTCTCATAATAGCTTAATATAACATATTTAGAAGCCTAGGATCATTAGAATCTCAAATAAGTCAAAACTGCATGTTCTATTAAAAAGTCAAAATTTCTCAATATCAGTTTTTGAATTAAATTAAGAATTTTAGTGTGTGCTCATTATTAAGATTTAGCTTAAACTCTTTTAGGATATTAAAGTTTAGCTGCTTAACTTAATTAGAAAAATATTAGTTCACTTCTCATCAGCTTATAAAGTGCTTATTACTTAGCCTCTTTTGAACCCCTTTTCTGAAAACTGCCCTGTGCACCAGTTTTACAAGCTTATTCTCAAGCTCATTCAGAGCTCATTAGCTAGCTTAAACTTATGAACCTTAGCTTTTTGAGAAGCTCACCTAGTTGTGTCTCTAGTCCAAAGCTTATTTTTCTATTTTTAGCTTATTTAATAGGTCTGCTCTTTGCTTTTAATTTTGTCCATTTTATTTAATACACCAATAAGTCAGTGGTTATCAGCTTTTTCAAAAGCTTCTCCCAAGCTTATTAGTGAAAGCCAAACTTTGTAATTTAGCTTTTTGGATAGCTTAGTTGATAATCTTGTTAAGTCCAGTCTTTATTTTCAATTCCAAGCTCATTTAAGTGTTTAAAATTAAGCTAGAAGGTGCCTAGAAAACCATTAAGTATCCCTGTTTACCGTTTAAGCTTGTGCTTATTTTGGCTTATTCAGTGCTTATTCTTAAGTCAATTTGCTTTTTCAGTTGTCAAACTAGCTTATTATCAGTATTTAGCTTATTTCCATTTTACATTTTGCTTATTGAGTAGCTTATAAGCCATTTGGCTTAATCCTTGTGCTTATTCACTTATTGCTAATGTTAAGAAATCATAAGCCAAATCAGAGCTTATTAGTGTTTTTCATAGAAAGTTGTAGTTTTAACATTTGCTTATTTCCTTGTTCTTAATAAGTTTCAAAAAGAAAAATCAAAAAATTAAATATTTTGCAAAAAGTCATTGCCGGGATTCAACCCTCGCCACCCAAACCACACACACACCATACCAACTGCCCTTGGGTCTTTGACTGGTTATGGTTTGCATTGTTTATTACTTAACCCTTCTTTGTTCATTTAGCTTAAACGTGTAAATTAGCTTATTTTCAGCTTATTTAAATAAGCTTTCACAAGTTTTATATTTTTCTCAGCTTCATAATAGTACTTAGTATTTTGTAAAAAAGTTTCAGATTTTTCTGAATAGTTTTAGTATTTTTAAACATTTAATTAGTTTAAAATAGTATTTAATTCATAATAAAAAATATAAAAGTCAAAAAAATATAAATCTTTTTTCTAAAATTTTCTTTTGTCATATAGTAAGTAAGAAAATTGTTTTTACACTTGTAGGACTTTTATTTTACAAATTTTACGCTTTTACTTGCGACTCGCAATTTTTACATACAACGACGCTTTCATTTTAGGTCACGTTTTTAGATAATTTAAGTTTACGCTTTAATTAAAATAGTTTATTTAAGTTATTTTGTTTTATAAATCAAGAAAAACATCATTTTAAAAATAGTGATAGCGTTTATTTAATATATTTTAGCTTTTAATTTTCTTTAATTTGCATTTAAGCCCCTGTAATTTACAAACTTTCTCTTTAGGTGTAATTATCATTCACAATCCTTACTGATCACTATCCTTAGTGATTATTCGACATCTGAAAGTGTTAAACACCATTAATCCTCCGTGGGACTTAACGACCTAAGGTAACACTATACTCTCCAGATCTTAATTGTATTGTTTCGAGCCGTGCTTGAAGTTTATTACGGTTGACCATTCACAAGTGGTTAGCTTGTGTGATAAAACTTGACCGTTCGACTCGATCAACTGCCTTGGAAAGGAAAATGGGGTCAACATTCTCTAATCCATTGATGAAGGACCGTATCAGATTGAGACTACACGAGACATAATTGATACTGCTGCAGATGGAACCATGATCTTTGATTGGACGCACCAAAGACGTATGATGAGCTCTGATAAGGAGAAAAGAGATTCGATGCTGATATCGTGGCCTCCAACATCATACTACGGTCTTCCAAAAGACATCTACAAGTCGATCAATCACAACACAGAAGCCAAGACAGTTTGGGATAATGTCAAGATGCTTCTCTCGTGTTCTGAATTAACTAAGGAAGACAGAGAATCACAACTGTATGATGAGTTTGAGCACTTCAAGATGAAACCCGATGAGAGTATCTATGAGTACTACGTGAGATTCCACAAGCTTGTGAATGACATGAGGAACATCAAAATGACCATGCCAAACATTCAGCTGAACTCAAAGTTTGTGAACAACATGAATCCCGAATGGCACAAGTTTGTCACCTCGGTGAAGCTAACCAAAGGATTGAAGAACACCAACTATGAGCAACTGTATGCATTCCTTCTCTAACGAGAGACATGCTATGTTTCAGAAAAGGATTCTAGAACAGTTCAAAACCAACTAGGGAGAAACAAGTTCCTCAAATGACTCAACAGCCTTTTACACAAATGTTGGTATTACTACCAAAGCTTCTCAAGTCATTCCCATGGGTAATGGTAATTACAAACTCATCCTGATCCAGATATAAGCCTCCGACCAAAACACATTCATGGATAACTTCATCAATCAACTGTCTCTCATGGTCAGTCAAAACATGAACTCTCTTCCACACACCAACAATAACCTTAGAACAAAGATCCAATCCACACAATCAAACAACCTGTCAGAGATGGAAGGTTATGGTGCAACCAGTTCCCAAGAAAGGCAAGATGAACAGGGAAGAGGAGGAGTTGGTAGAGGATATGGGGTAAATCAGAATAGGGAAGGAATGGGAATCAAGGTCAAGCAAAGCCAATTAAGTGCTACAACTGTGGTGGTGAGGAACATATTGCTAGGAACTGCACATCTCCAAAACGCCCTCGAATGTAGAATACTTCAGACAAGATGTCGCTTGTGCAAGCTCGTGATAATGGAGCAGCTTTGGATGAAGAGGAGTTGTTTTTCCTTGCTGAGGGAAATACCCGAACCTATGATGGTGATGTTGATGAACGTACCAATTCAGAGATAGGTCATAATCATCAAAATGCATTTCAAGTAGCCGACCGTGATGCATTTGACTCATGTCGATGATGAAACTCATCGCCTAAACAATCTTCATGGCCAGCATCTCACCTATGGTCTCTCCAAAGGTCTCTCCACCACAACATGCTAGTCCATCCAAAGACAAAATCATTTCTGAGGTATTAAAACTATATGATAATGTTGATGAGCAAAAGATGCATAATAAAGTACAAAATCTTGAAACTTATGAATCGGATATTGATGATGAGGGTAATAGCAATATTGTCCCATATGATCAATATGTGAAGCAAAGTGAAAGTGAGGCTGTACCAAGTAATGCATCTTCCGCATAATGAGGACTATGTCTTTGATGAATACACGCATATACCCCTAATGATTCTCGTATCTCCGAATCAATGCCTATAAAGAACAAGTTGCTATTTATGAATAACGTGCTAAGTTTGAGTTGACCACCCGTGAGCAGGAAATGGATGACCAAATGCGCATAAATATTAGAAAAAGTAACTTTAGAGAAGAAGTCTTAAAACAAGAGTTAAACTCCTTACAAGAAAAGCTTTCTAAAACCGCTAAGCAAAACAAGAACTTCAAGAAAAATGTTTAAATGATTAAGCAAGAATTCAATGCTAAAGAATCAAAACTTTTAAATAATTTTTCCAATCTAAAACTTTGAAAACAAGCTCGAAAATAAGTTGTACGCATAAGGAATACCATTTAGACCGCTTCACTTGATCACTAAGCATAGAGTTTTAAGCTTATAAGCACAAGATTCCCTTGTTGAGGAACCAAATCCATAGGTCATTAAAAAGGCTAGAGTTGCTCATAATGTAATCTAGGATGGTAATGAGATTCTTAAACCTAGACTAAAACCTAGTTGCGTTGAGTGCACTGAGGAAGATAGAAAATTAGATGATGCATCTAGGAGAAAATGAATAAGAAGCTAGAAGATCCTGAATGTAAAGAGAATAACATAACGATCAAACCCCATGATTACAAAAGGAAAATTGGATTTCCTTGAACAAGTTTAAGCCTCAAACGTTGTTAACACCCGAACAAGTGTTCTGAAAAAAGGATTTAGATAAGCAAAAGCGAGAATCTTGTTGTAACAAACCCTCCCTTAGGAAAATGCATTCAGCCGATGTGTATCCTCCAAATACACCAATGCATTTAGTTCCTAGAACTATTGCCATTAAAAGCAAGACCTTAATCAGCCAATATGTTATTTTTCAATTATTTGTTGATTTTGAGAAAACTTGTAAGAAAAGGATCACACCCACCGGGATAACTCAAGGGAAAGGGGTTTTGAGGAAACTAAAGAATGCTATTTAACTGAGGTCATGCCTTTCTTTAAACAACTGAAAGATCAATTTGAGAGTCTTAAAAAAGGGATGGATTCAGATATTAAAGAAATGGAAAAGGAATTTGATGCAATGATAGTTGAGGTTAGTGACTATGAGCGAGAATTAAAATATAATGAGATTGAGAGGAAGAACTTGCATACCTTGAATGAGAATCTTATTTCAATGTGTTACTCAAGATGTGTTTTACACGCTACTTAATTGTTCCATTAATACTTCTCAATTTCATGAATTATCTGTTGCTCTGAAAGTCTCACATGATCGTGTCATTGAGCTTGAAAAAACTAACTCTAAACTGCATGATAAAGTTGAATGATGATTATGATAACCTCGGTGAAACAGCTTTTCTAAATTAGAAGTTGAGCATCTTGCTTTGCAATTAAAATATCAACATCCTAAAAAATGTTAAAACCTTAAATATCAAGACATCCTTGGATGCTCCTGAATTTGATGCGGTTTTTGAAATTAGCAAACGTGATGAACAGATTCGAGCTCATTGTAACACGCATTAGAAAGTTGAAAGGCCAAATCTCTCAATTAAAGGGTGAAAAGAACAAGGTGACCGCTCCCAAATGCCTCCTCCTTTAGATTCTCAGGATTCTCAAACTTTTCATCTTCAAAACTTGGTTAATGCTTTACAAAAGGAAAACGAGAGTTTTCTAGAAGAAAATGAAAAGGTTAAAAAACACTTTAAAGAGTTATATGATTCAATGAAAGTCACTCGTGACAAAAACAACGAAAAATAACGCCTTTACAAAAGAAATTGAGAATCTGAGGAGCCAGGAAAAAGGGAAACCGCCACTTGTTTTAATGAGAATGTTGCTTCTAAGTCATCCTCGATGACCGCAAATATACCGTGGATCGTTAAATATATTCCTCCTCATCTTAGAAATAATGAACCTGTGTTTCATAACTATTGTGCTCACCTTAAGGAT
Source organism: Chrysanthemum makinoi (assembly GCA_910596185.1). Classification (NCBI taxonomy): domain Eukaryota; kingdom Viridiplantae; phylum Streptophyta; class Magnoliopsida; order Asterales; family Asteraceae; genus Chrysanthemum; species Chrysanthemum makinoi. Next base: position 269,107,886 of record OU343220.1, read on the forward strand.
AGCCTAGAATGTCTCTCAGAGATTGTGGAAGAGGACTTCATTAATAAACCTCTTGATAGAGAAATTAGGTTTGCTTGCATTTAGGCCAAACGATCTCAAGAGTTGCTAGAATGTTTAATTGCAACATGTCCTAAATCCTTAGGTGCGAAAGGAAAAGTCAGTGATGCCTTGTTCCAAGCCTAGTGCCAAGCATTCAAATCATTCTATGCCCAGTTTTAAGAAAGTGAACACTAATGTGCCTTCAAGTAGTTCAGATCCTTGCACATCTAGTTCAGGAATGCAAAAAGTAGATCAACCAACTAATGTTCCCATAATTCCCTACAGAGTAATCAAGGACATTAAAGCAAGCGAGTCAAAGCCTCCAGGCAATACCATGCAAGATAGGACCTCGCAAGCTAAGAATGTGCATAGGAAGAGAGTAGAAGATCACCCTAGGAATATTAAGTTTGAGTTTAATAAAACGAATCGTGTTGATTCTAGTGTTAGCTTTAAGCCGCATCAGTAATTAATGCTAATTCTCGCTACTTTTAGCAAAACATGTAATGATGATTGCGTGGTTTCAGTTACTAATCTTGAATGTGGTGTGAATGATTTGTCTAATGCTTTTAAATGACCTGATAAAACTGTTAATGTTAAAATTCGAGCTAAGAAGGATAAAAGGCAAAGGCGAAAGAGAAAACAAAGGGAAACCCACAGAAAGGAAATTTAGTAATATAGGTTATCAATGGATACCTATTGGCCGTAAGATTAATAAGCTGCTATTCTAAAGTTGCTAAATCAATGCCCACTAGAAAATGGATGCCTACCGGTAGAACTATTCCTTTAAGAAGTGAACATACTTTGAATAGGTCAAATACGGACACTAGCACTGCATCTATTTCTAATGAGTCCATTGTTTCTATCTCCATGTGGGTGCTCCAATCATCAAGTATTAACCAAGTGGAACCCATTCTTGCATGGGGATCCCATTATCCGCTTATCCATTCTTGTCTGTGTTCAATCAAGCAGATCGCTCAAATCGCTTCTGTGGTACTTGGACTCGGCCGCTCCAAGCATATGACCGAGACCGGCGCGCTCATGAACTTCGTGAGTAAATTCATCTGACCGTTAGATTCGAAATGACCATTTTGGAGCAATTATGGGTTATGGTGATTGATTGTACAATAATTGTGAGGACAGTGCCTTCGATGGTGATCGAAGGGTATGAGGGGTGATATGCTTGCATCAAACTTGTAGCCAATCTGCAATAAGAAATAGTAGACACTTCGTTAGTGATCAAGGCAGGGTTGGGCCCTGCGAACCACCTCCGCGCGGTGAATAAGTATGTGATATGAGTTGTAGATAATATGATGTATGTGAAATACCGTGGTTGAAAGTGAACATACCATTGAAATGACTCGCCCAACCTATTTATAGGTGATGAAAATAGCTTGAGAGTGTTAGCACACGCTTTAGGAGATCATGGGGCGTCCCCCATTTATGGTAACCGCTAGGGGCTTCATCCCCACTATCTCGGACTTGGCGGGAAGCAAAGGACATAGTGGAACGTGGGGAAGACCAAGTCAAGGTTCTTATTAGTCTTGGCATCTTCAAGGAAGACACCGGGGCATAGGCCTTCGGCTGGCGGATTCCCAACCGGTAACCATGTCAATGATGAATGGTTTTACGCCACCAATGACTTATGAAGAAAGACTTGGTCTCAGAATGCAATTTCGACTGAGGTCAAGGGGGGGTCCTTCGACTGACGGAGGGTACGCCATCAAGCCCCCAAATGAAAAGTGATATGTACCTAACAAGAAATATTGCTAACGACTGTAAATAAAACTAAACCTCCTCTTCGTCACAAAAACGAACGAAGATGAAAAGTTTTGTAATTATTGACCGTATTTAATGCAAGACTAATCCTAACTACTCCCCATTCCTCGGTAAAAGTAAACAACATTTCAAAATTTAAAAATGGTTTGAAATCCGGTAGTAAAGGGATAAGTCCGAACACGTGTAGGACTGAGATTCAACGTTTGTAGGGTATATAAAATGTAAAAAACAGTAAAACCCTAACAAAGTTTATCTCTCGCCCAAGCTTTTCACCTACTAAAAGAGTGCCCAGGGTAAGGCTGTGGAATTTCCATATCAAGGGCCCAAATGGCGATGATATCCATGGTAATTTTCTTTCCTCGCTAAAACAAAATTAGGTACCAATAATAATATATTAACGAATGTACATATGTTGCGTGACTTCCTCGATACGAAAGAACTTCCTTCTCCCCTAGCTTGTCACCAACTTGTTAGCCATGTAATCCCACGCAAGTGGAAGGGGGTGATGGATAACATGTCTATAGAAAGGCTCTGCGACCTACATGATAAAAGCTATGTTCGCCAGTGCATGCTTGACAACCAACTCAATGCTAGGACAAGGGAATTGCTCTCGCGTCGTCACCAAAGCTCGAGAAGAAATGGATGTTATGCCGAGGAGGGAGAAGGCTAGGGATCGGTATGCAGACCTGGAGAAGAAGTGTGAGGATGCCTTGGAGGATTTTGACAAGAACCCTTGGTGCAAGATCTCGAGCTGAGAATGAAAAGCTCAAAGGTCGTGGCAACGAAATGAGGCCGAGTGCAGCGTGTTAACTATCGAAGGCTCAATGGTTGTTGGTTATAAAGAGGCTCAATGGTTGTTGGTTATAAAGAGCAGATATCTGTTCTTTCATCCAAGTGTGGGGGCCTCGAACAAGAGAGGGCAAAGTTGCTGGACCAAGTGATCAAGCTCCGAGAAAAGGTGGATGGGTTAAACCTTCGTCAAGATGCCAAGAAGGACGAGTGGATCTGGTAACCAAAGTGATCCCCTATGTTGCTATGGAACTTTACCATAGTGATGATGTGGGATTGCTATTGGGAATGTGGTGAATGCTGCCATTTTCCATGGCAAGTGTACCACTTTGGAGGAGGTAGCCAAGACTGGGAACCGTGGTGCCGGAGAAAATTCCTTACTACAGTGGCTACCATGAAAAAGAGTATGATGATGCAGTAATTAATTAACTTCTTTTAGAGTTCCCTTTCCTTGCAGATGTGACGAAGGACCCAGCCCTCAATTGAGGACCTGCGGCCAAGAAGCCAAGGACGACCAGCCTCCATCTTCCTCCAAGAGGACTCCATCACCCAAGGTTCTCTCCAGTTCAGCTTGATCCAACTCACTCCAAGGTTTGATGAAGGCAACCATGTGGTTGTAATTTGATCCCCAGGGTGGTGTGTACCCTATTTTAAAACAATTGTCTGTGTTCCTTTCCAGGCTTCGTGCCTGATGAAACAATTAACTCTTGGTATGTGTGATGTAGGCTACGGCCTAAGACAATATTTCATTTTGTTGGGTCGTTAAGGCTATGGTTCGTTTTAGACTAGTTAAACTAGTCATTAATCTACGTTGAAGCCACTAGGGCTCAAATTTTGCCATTTGTGATTCTTTTCTTTTTATTTTACTTGCGAAAAAATATTTTTTACAACCTAAGGCGTATGGTAGATGCATAGCCTCATTGTGTGTAGTTACTTCACCAAGAATATTAGCAATCAGTATAATTTAACTGCCGATGAGGGTCGCGACCCATTCCATCTTGATCCTTTGGGCAGCGAAAGGCTTAAAATACCTTAAGGCCATATAGGAAAGTTAATGTGAAGTTGAGATGGATGTTATGCATATGAGTAAGACATGTTGTTTAGTCTTTGTACATCCCTTCGACATTCAAACTTATAAAGCGACTTGGTGGGCAAATCTTTGTTGTATTGAACGAAACAAGAGATTTGAGGGAAATGTGTTATTATCATTAAGTGGGTAGGGAGGATTACATCATTTTAAGAAATGAATACTAGACGCCTACCATTAATGCTTCTTTCCCCAAGTGAGAAGAATGCAAATACATTGATTGAAAGCAAATAAAATGTGTCCTTAGATATTGTAAGTTTCATACATAGAACTTACGAAGAGTAGTGCCATTCCGTGTTCTATCAATAGCATCTCCTTCCAAGGTTTCCACTTGTAGGCTCATTGCCATATGCTTCCCTTAATAACGTAGGGTCCTTCCCATGTAGGTCCCGGTTTACCCTCGGTACTCAGCTTTACTTGCGCTGTTGAGTCGGAGGACATATTCCCCTGGCTTTGAAGGTCGGCGTCGCACCCGCTTGTTATAGTACCTTTCAATATTTTGCTTGTGGATGGCTTTTCTAATTGAGGCTATTTCCCTTCGCTCTTCAAGTAGGTCCGTGTTACTACGGAGTCTTTCTTCGTTATCCGCTGCTTCAAAGTTCATGACCCTTTCGCTTCGACACTTACTCAAGGGATGACAGCTTCCGGTCGTATGTCAAGTCTGAAAGGTGTTTCTTCGCGTGACTTGACTTCATATGCGTTCTATGTGCCCAAAGTACTTGTGGTAGTTCATCTACCCAACCGTGATGACTGTATCCCAGCCCTTCGCTCTATTCCTTGTATGATATCTCTGTTGGTAACTTCTACTTGACCGTTACCTTGAGGATGGTAAACGGTAGTGAAAGATTGTTTGATATTCAGCACCTCCTCAAAACACCGGAATACTCCTTCGGCGAACCGCTTCCCATTATCTCGAAATGATGATGTGAGGTACTTCAACCGCATGATAATATGTTCCCATATGAATTTTTCCATGTGTCTTCCTGTGATGGATGCCAAAGGCTTTGCTTCCACCCATTTAGTGAAGTAATCGATGGCTACGACCAAGAACTTTACTCCTCCGAGCAACGGCGAGGGCCTACAATATCTATCCCCCATTTGCTGAAGGGCCATGCGGGCGCATTAAAGTCATATCTTGCTTTGGTAGCCTTGGGACTCTTGAGTGGACTTGACAGGCTTCACACTTCAATGATGTCGACAAATTGCGTCCCCTGTGCATCGAAGGCCGTAATATCCGCCCTCATGACTTTGGAGACAACGGAGCGGGTCCCGCTGCGTGAAGTCCGCAGATCCTTCATGCACTTTTGATGATGTTGGCTTGCCTTGGTCCTACACAACGGAGCCAAGGGGACAGAAAAGACCTTTTGTATAAGTAATTTCCCATGATTCTGTATTGTGGTGCTTTAATGCGCACCTTTCGAGCCAACTTCTGATCCTCCGCATAAAGATACCACTTATTAGATATTCTCTAATTGGAGTCATCCACTCGAGTCTTCCTCCCTGTATTACGCCGCACACCTCCTTTCGGATGATGGACCTATCTGCCAATACTTCGACCAAAACTTCCTTAGTTAAATGAGCAAATGCCATTGATGCCAGTTTGCTAAGTGCATCCGCCTTCTTGTTTTGGGTTCTCCGAACATGTTCTATGTTGTAGGATGTGAACCCTTCGAGCATTTCTTTGGCCTTATCCAGGTATTGCTTGATCATAGGTTGTCTTGCCTCGTAGGAGCCTTTTATCTGGTTGGCCACTAGTTGTGAGTCAACAAAAATAGCCAAGTCTTCCACTTCCATATCTTTGGCCAATCGGAGACCTCGCTAACAAGGCCTCGTGACTCCGATTCATTGTTCGTAGCATCGAATTCAAACGAGTGCATAAGTGTACTCCTTCCCTTTGGGATCAACGAGCATGTGACTCGCGCTGAACCATCGGCTGGAGGCTCCGTCAAGATAAAGTTTCCACCCTTTGATTGCCTTATCAGCCTTCTTTTCAACAACCTTTGTGTCATGTTTCGTTCGAAGGGTGTTTCGCTAAAAAGTATGCCAATATTTGCCCTTTGACCGAAGCTTCGCCCTTGTATTCAATAGCATGTTCTCCTAGCTCGATAGCCCATTTAGCTATCCTTCCAGATTTCTCTCGGCCAAAAAGTATCCGCTTAATTGGCTTGTCAGTAAGTACGGTTATGGGGTGAGCTTAGAAGTACCTTCGGCGCTCGCAAAGATGGATCAAGGCCAAAATACGCTTCTCCAATGCCGATAATTTAGCTCAGCCCCTGTAGAACCCTCGCTAACGAAGTAGATACCGATTTGCTTCTTCTCCCTTTCTCGCCACAATAACACGCGCTGATGCTTTCGAAGGAGGCTGCATACACATGAACAACACTTTGATTGGGGCCGTAAGTTTAGGTAGAATAGCCATGAACTCCTTGAGCTTTTGGAAAGCCGCTTCAAAGATCTATGCTCCACTGGAACGTCTTTTTGACCGTGCATCCTTTGAGTGTTTTGAAGAATGGCAAAGATCTGTCTGCACCCTTCGATAAGAACCTCGCCGAGGGTCGCTAGCTTTCCGTTAAGACTTTGCACTTCCTTTAGGGACTTAGGAGGTGCAAACCGTGATGGCTTTGACCTTCGGGATTGGCCTTAATACCCTGCATCAGTGATCGATGCCCCAAAATTGTCCTTCTTCCACTCCGAAAGAACACTTCTTGGGATTTAATTTCATATTGATGGCGCGAAGCTGGTCAAAGGTTTCCTTAATGTCGGAGAACATATCCTCCTCCGATCTACTCTTGATGACCATATCATCTACGTATGCCTCCAGATTCCTACCTATTTGCTTGTGGAAGGCTTTGTCCACTAATTGTTGGTAGGTGGCACCTGCATTTTTCAAACCAAAAGGCATCTTTTTATAACAATAAACGCCCTTTCCTGTAAAAAAGGCTGTCTTCTCTTCGTCTTCTTCCGCCATTTGTATCTGATGGTAACCTTTATAAGCGTCTAGGAAACACTTTAACCGAAACCCTGACAAGGATTCCACCTTCCAATCGATCGCAGAGGGTAGGTCATTCGGCAGCTTTGTTAATATCTGTGAAGTCTACGCACATTCTCCATCCTCCGTCATGCTTCTTGACCATCACCGGATTGGCCACCCAAGTTTGATACTTCACCTCTTTGAGTATGCCTGCTGCTACGAGCCCATCCACTTCTTTGCATGCAACGACATTTCTTTCAGGAGCCAGTCTTCGACGCTTTTGTTTGATGGGTTCAATATGTTTGAACTCATTGAGTTTGTGTTCAGTGCCGAAGGGCTTCCCGTCTATGGTGAGTTCTGGGAACCTCCGCCATGTCAGAATAGGTCCATGCGAAGACATCCGCTTAGCACGAAGTACCTTTTCCACCTCGCTTTAAAGGAGGTTGGGGCTGCTTCCGATTACCACCGGCTCGACGGGATAGAGATCATTTACCACAATGCGCTTCTTCAATGTCAGATAACTGAGAACATCCTTCAAGACTAAACCTGTTTGATCCTTTGCCTACTGCCGTAGGCTCCTTCACCTTATAGTCGGAGAAAACCGCTCCAATGCGTCGAAAGGTGTTTGAAATTTGATCGCGGCATGTATGGTTGAGACAACGATGCCCATCTTCTGCATTGCTGTTCTCCCTATCAATAGGTTGTAGGGAGATTTCGACCTTAGGATGGTGAAAACCAGAGTTTCTGTTCTTTTTAGCCTTCCTTCTCCGATTGTGACCTCTAGAGGGACTTCTCCCAAGGGCCATGAGTGTTCCCCTGAGAACCCCACTAAGGGTACCTTCGAATCTACTCTCTTCGACCTTATTGAAGGTTTGAGCTTTAGAAAACATCGTTCGTAGATAACTTCGCAGGAGCTACCGCAGTCAAGGTAGGCCCTGTTTACTTCTCTATTGGAGATCAAGACCTTGATGACCACGGGGTCATTTGAAAGAACTTTCCAAAGGAGTGAAGGAAAGTTACATCTCCTACTCCGCACAAAACTTCCTCCATTTCTTTCCTTTCGAACCGAGTCCTTCCTTGTGCACCATGAGGATGGATGCTTCCTCAGGTGTGGTATTCTTCCCCAACTGTGTGTCGGAGACCTTGTCTTTACCTTTCTTTATAAGTGTCCCAGTTGGCCGGACTTCATGGCCTCTTCTATCTGTTTCTTGAGCTCTCTGCAGTTGTTGGTGTCGTGTCCGTAATCGTCATGGAAGTAGCAGAATTTGGAAGTATCTCTGGGCCTTCCTCTGTTTGCCAATCGTGGAGGAGGATCAAAGGCCTTTGCAGCCTTTTCCGTAGCAAGTATCTTTCTTGGAGATTTGGACAGATTAGCCAAAAGCCCATGGTTGATGTTTTTGTGGTATGGTGTAAACCTGTCCCTATTTTTGTGTTTTTCTTGACCCTCCCACGAAGGATGCTTCGTGGTTTTGCTGTGACTTTCTTTTATTTTCAACCGAAGCCCCATTGGTAGACACTTCTTTTGCTTCGATCCAGGTGTAAGCCTTTTCCACCAATCCCTTATAGGTTGCGTGGAGATCGTGGAGAGGAATTCAACCAAACTTTTGTTTCTCAGAGGCCATGCACTAAACCCGAGATGCGCTGGTCCTCATGCAAGCCCATTATCTGTAACGTGTCATCGGTGTATCTGGTGATGAAAGCTCTGGTGCTCTCATTTTCCCTCTGCTTGATGTTGTGCATTGTTAGGTGCGTTCTTGTAAACTTTTTCGTTATGAAATGTGATCTGAACCTGGCCTTGAGATCATCCAAATTCACAATGCTACCTGGTTTTTGCCCGTTCCACCATATACGAGCAGAGGTAGTCTTAGGTGTATGAAAACATGTGACAAGCAACATGCATGACCCACTTCAGATTCTAATAGCCCCTTCAAACAAGTGTAAAAGTTATCCGCATCCCCTTTCCCATCGTAGGTACCAATATGCGCGGGCATTTTCAACCCATCGGGCAAAGGGTAGTCTTCTATCCACCTTACGAAGGGTGTTGTGGAGCCCATGGGTTCCGAATAAAGACAGTTGTAAGGTGACATATAGGTAGGGCAGCATATACGGGTTATGGTTAACATATTGAGGTAAGCAGGGGTATATAAGGGTGACTTCGATAGGGTACAAAGGATATACCATAGGTTGCCCGTAGGGCATACTTCCGTATGGTTGAGTAAAACTGGGATTACTAGCATGCCCATTAGGTGGGGATAAACCCCTTGAGGGTAAGATTGAGCCTGAAAAGGAGGGTACATACCATGAGGAGGAAGATTTCCTCCCCTATTCATTTGAGATGGATTGCCTTCTACGCCAGATGCGTGAGAAGGCGTCGCAACGGAACCCCCTCAGCCGCTTCTTCCCGGATGGGCTGCCAAAAGTGGTGGTAAATTAACTTCCGTAGCATCCCTTCGGTGACTCCTTCCATTGGAGCCTTCTATCGTACTCTTCCCGCTCTAGTCGGAGCCCTCTCCGAAACGTCTTCAAAACCAACCGACCTTCCACTCAGCCTTCGACTTCTCGGAGACCATATCCTTAGCACTGAAGCGTAGCCCCGGAGCCAAGGGCCTAGCCTCCATTTCCAACTCTTCGCCATACTCGTCGCTTGAGTATTCTAACTCCCTACGCATCTCCACATTACGAGCTTGCCTTCTTCGAGCCCTCAGTAAAGATTCTAAGGCTTCGATGTTAGCTTCACAAACGCCGGGCTAATTACCGGTTCGGGTTACGTCAGGTTGAAGCGTGGTTGTTGGGAGTTATTTCGTGGGTGAGATCGTGTGGTAAAAGGATGCGTTATATTGGGAAGGTTGTTAGGATCATTGACCGATTGGTGTTAAGGTTGAGAAACCCGAGGGGTGTATCTTCTTCCTGATTCATGCCGTAAACTAGTGAGAGTGATTGACTGGGTGTAAGTTTGGAATAACGAGACCAATAGTAGCGGTCCCACGGATGGCGCCACTGATTGTACAATAATTAACGCACCGTGCCTTCGATGGTGATCGAAGGGTATGAGGGGTGATATGCTTGCACCAAACTTGTAGCCAATCTGCAATAAGAAATAGTAGACACTTCGTTAAGTGATTGCGCAGGGGTTGGGCCCTGCGAACCACCTCCGGCGTGTGAATAAGTATGTGATATGAGTTGTAGATAATATGATGTATGTGAAATACTGTGTTGAGTGAACATACCATTGAAATGACTCGTCCAACCTATTTATAGGTGATGAAAATAGTTTGGAGAGTGTTAGCACACGTTTAGGAGATCATGGGGGCGCCCCCGATTTTATGGTAACCATGGCTTCATCCCACTATCTCTGACATGGCGGGAAGCAAAGGACATAGTGGGAACGTGGGGGAAGACCAAGTCAAGGGTCTTATTTGTCTTGGCATCTTCAGGGAAGACACCGGCGGCATAGGCCTTCTACGGCGGATTCCCAACTAGTAACCATGTCAATGATGAATGGTTTTACGCCACCAATGACTTATGAAGAAAGACTTGGTCTGTGAATGCAATTTCGACTGAGGCCGAAGGGGGGTCCTTCGACCTGATCGAAGGGTACGTCATCAGTGATTATGTAGTTGGCAAAAGTGTAATCTCCAGGGTATATTATGTTGAAGGTCTTGGTCATAACTTGTTTTCTGTTGGTCAATTCGTGATTCATCTAGAAGTGGCATTTAGAAAACATACTTGTTTCGTTAGAGAACTCGACGGTGTGGAACTAGTGGTTCAAACCTATACACCATCTCTATCGAAGATATGATGAAATCTGTCTAGAAAGGACTTAGTAAGAGGATTACCCAGATTAAAGTATGAAAAATATCATCTTTGTTCAGCATGCCAATTGGAAAAAAGCACAAAATATGCCCACAAACCAAAACCCACAAACTCAGTAATGGAAGTTCTTCATACCCTTCATATGGATCTGTGCGGACCAATGAGAGTGCAAACGATAAATGGGAAGAAATACATTCTAGTAGTTGTTGATGACTACTCTCGATTTACTTGTAAAGTTTTTGTGGACAAAGGATGAAACTCGCATGTCATCATCAAACTTATCAAAGTACTTCAGTTCGACTCAACAATACTGTTAGAATTGTTCGAACACACAATGGCACAGAGTTTGTTAACAAAGACTTAATTCAGTTTTATGAAAGTGTTGGAATCACTCATCAAAGAAGTGTTCCACCTAACTCCTCAAATGTAATCCGGTGTAGTTGAAAGATCTAAATCGAACTCTTGTGGAAGCCGCAAGAACAATGCTAATTTATTTAAAGGTTCCAATGTTTATGGGTCGAAGCCATTGCCAATGCTATACCCAAAATCATTCCCTATTCATACCTCTCATGGAAAACTCCATATGAACTTGTTCATAAACGAAAACCCGATCTCTCCTACCTTCGTGTGTTTGGTGCTTTGTGTTATCCAACGAATGACGGTCAAGATTTAGGTAAATTAAGAGCAAAGGCAGATATTGGAGTTTTTTGGTTATGCACCAAACAAGAAGGGTTACCGAATCTACAACAAGAGAACCCGAATATCATGGAAACAATTCACGCTACGTCGATGAGATCCGGACCGGTCAAATGGCTCCAGACAATCCAGCCTGGACCAAAGATCTCAACCTTCATCAAGTAGTCCTATCGGTTCTACTCTTGTTTCTAATCCCTCTCCAGAACTCCTATGTACCTCCTTCAAAAAATGATTTAAAGAAATTGTTTGATCCAATGTTTGATGAACACTATGAACCAAATGCCGATGAAATGTCAATTCCATCAACGAGGCCGCCCTATCCTTGTGAATGAAGTCAACCCTTCAGTCTCAATATCATTAAGTCAGAAGCGCTCTGTCACATCACTGCTCATCAACAAATCATCAGTCATCGAATGTACATCATGGAATTGTTTCTGGAATCAATGATGAAGTTAACTTTGCTACTCCCCGAAGATGCCCCATTTGAAAACATATTTGCTCCTCGAATCATCATTAGAACCATCTTCATCGAGATATCGACTCGCTACCTCGCCCCTCAACAACAACCACATGAACACCTCATAAAATGGACACATGATCATCCATTGGACAACATCATTGGAAACCTCGCCCAAGATCCACCTGAAACAACTTGCAACCGATTGCCTTATGTGCTTCTTCAACTCCAGACTTCTAAGATCGAACCAAAGACGTGGAAAATGCCATGAATGAAGAAAGATGGTTCAATGCCATGCAAGAAGAAATTCATGAGTTTGATCGACTAGATGTATGGGAATTAGTACCGCTCCAGATTGTGCAATGATCATTGCTCTAAAGTGGATCTTCAAAGTAAAACTTGATGAGCATGGTGATGTTTTAAAGAACAAGGTTCGATTGGTTGCAAAAGGATACCGCCAAGAGGAGGGTATTGACTTTGAAGAATCATTTGCTCCAGTTGCTCGGATCGAGGCAATCGAATCTTTTGGCTAATGCCGCAAGTAAGAACATGGTAGTCTATCGATGGATGTAAAGACGGCGTCTTAACGGAGATCTTAAAGAAGTCGTATACGCCAACCAACCCGGGCTTTGTGAATCCGATCATCCTACTCACGCTTATCGCTTGAAGAAGGCTCTTTAAGGTTTAAAGCAAGCTCCAAGGGCATGGTATGATACGCTATCAAAGTTTCTTCTATCTACTGGATTCAAAGAAAGGAACAGCTTGATCCGACATTGTTCACCGTGAAAGTCGTGCAAACATTTAATTCTCGTTCAAATATATGTTGATGATATTATTTTTGCCTCGACCGACCCCAATGAATGTGATCGCTTTCTTATTGAAATGGGTTCCAAATTTCAAATGTCAATGATGGGACAAATGTCATTTTCTTGGGATTACAAATTTCACAAAGTCCCCGGAGGCATTTTTATAAATCAATCTAAATATGCAAATGAAATTTTAAAGAAATTTGGATTTGATTCTAGTGACCCCGCTGACACTTTATGATAGAACGTACTAAATGGATGAGGACTACTCAGGATCATGGTAGACCAAACTAAATATCGTAGTATGATCGATCCCCTGATGTACCTCCACCAAGAGACCGCATATTTGTTCGCAAGTGTGCATGTGTGCTAGATACCAGGATAAGCCTAACAAAAAGCACCTTGAAGTGGTTAAACGGGTCTTTCTGGATTCCAAGGAACCATCAATATGGACTTTGGTACCCGGCGACACCGTATGTCATTAATGCCTATGCATATGCCGATCATGCAGATGTCAAGATACACAACAAGTACGCCCGAGGTGCTCGGTTTTGGTGATAAGCTTGTGAGTCGGTCTTCAAAGCAAGAATGAGTACTTCTATTTACTCTATAGAGGTTGAATACATAGCCATGTCATCTTGTTGTGCTCAAATCCTTTGGATGAGATCCCAATTATCCGACTATGGCTTTGAATTCAACAAAATCTCTCAGACAGATAATAAAAGTGCTATTGCTCTCTCATGCAACAACGTTCAACACTCAAGAGCCAAGCACATCGACATTCGACATCATTTCATCAGGGAGCAAGTAGAAAACGGTGTGGTGGAACTATACTTTGTGAGGATCAATACCGGCTAGCGACATCTTCACCAAAGCTCTTCCTAGAGAACGCTTGAGTTTATCTTCCACGACTTGGTCTTAAGAGCCTTCAACCGGAAACACTTAAACGTCTTCAAGAGGAAGAAGAGGAGTAAAAGGTCTTTCTTCATCCATATCTTTGTATATAGCCATTCGAAAAGCAAAATACAAAATTACAAAATCATCAAAAAGCAAACAGAAAAATATAAAACTTTCAAAAATCCATAAAAATTTGAAAAATCTTGAAAATTTCCAAAAAAAAAATTGTCGTTTTGTCATTATTTTCTCGATTTGATAAATATCTACGATCTTTGTGCTGTCATTCAAAGAATGACACGGGACTTTAGATGTTGTTCAAATATATATATATATATATATATATATATATATATAAAGAGCCATGCTTTATCTTGTTTTCAAATCTCATGCTCTGATTCTATAAACAATTACTTACTATCTAATGAAAACTAATTGCTTTGAAAAATAACTCGGACTCTATTTTTGAAAATCATCCGAACTTAACGCTTGTCAAAATTTCTATCTCTCAATCAACAACTTATGTCATTGATTGAGGGGGAGAATAATTTCAATTAAATCAAAAGGTTATTTGTTATACAATTGTTTTCAAAAGATAATCATGCATGTTTAATCAATGGAGTTTAAAGTCTCAAAATTCGATCCTTATCGCTAAAACGCTTTCATAATCAAGTCACAATTCTCCTTAAAAGCTTTCAAAATCAATTTAATTACAGAGATCACATATATCAAATGATTTGATAATTGTGATCAGGGGAGAATTTGTGATTTAAATTGGATTTAAACCGATAATTCGATAAATGGTTTCATAAGGATGTACAAGCTCTCCTTCCCACATGTGCCAAACGATTTCAAATTTTCCATGCACATGTTAGAGGGGAACATCTATCTTAAACCACAAAGATTTGAAACGCGATCAATTTTATTTCAATGTGTGTTTTTCCTAATATGTGCAAAACATTTTCAAATATTTATAATATTGAGGGGGGCAACTATTTTGAAAACCACATTCTTATATGACTACTCTAGATGTGCCAACCCTCAAAGATGAAAAATTATTTCTATTACAAAATGA
>OU343220.1:269127556-269266320 GCA_910596185.1 Chrysanthemum makinoi
TTCTAATGACTTGCTAGCAAATTTTTATGATCGTCCCAGAATGGATTGACGATAGTATCTAACACATCTCGAAATTTCAAATATTAACCAGTTTACCAGGGATTCGATCCCATATTCTAATAGATAATCCCTTAAAAGTGTTGAAAAAACTAGCTCACAAGAGCAAACCACAATTTCAATTTAAGCATGAACACTCTAATTTTCCTATTCCCCCCCCCGCCCCACCCACTTAAGTTAGACATTGTCCTCATGTGAAAAACGAACTTCAAAGCATTAGAAATAAGGGAATAGAGATGAAACCCGATTGTCAATGATTGTCAGCTTAAATTCTTTTCTTCATTCCTAGCGTCCATATGGAGAAATCATTACCTGCACAGAATCTTATAAACAAACAAAAGGTTTTATTAAAAGGTGGCACCCCCCCCCCCACACTTAAGTTCAACCAAAGTTTAAACTTTAGGGAGTGACCACAGAAAATCAAATCTGAAACACACGGGTTGCCTCCCGAGAAGCTCTTGTTTTATTACCGAGTCATTATCCTGACTTGAATCTTCCCGAATTCACTTGGCCACAAGAGCAGCCTTGAACATTTTGAAAAGTTCGGGATATCATGATTCTTCAACCAGTAGCTTCAAATATCGTCCTAGACGAATTCAGCAGTGTTTCCAAGGAACAATTTGTGGGATTCTTCCTGGAAATGGTGCTACAAAGGTGATAGTTTTGAATTCATTTTCAGGGGAAAATGGGTGCAAAACTGAAACTTCATTCGTTTGCTCCTTGTGGTAATATAACTTGATTCGGTGCCCTTACAATGAAATTCCACCCTGTTTTGTCATGAGTTTGACATACCCGGATGGATATCCATGTTTACCGATATAGTGTCCAAACCATTTTGGTTGTAATTTACAGGAGCTTTGAATTTGAATTTCATGTTGAAGCAAACTTCATCTCCGGCTTTGAATTCTTTTCGAACTCGTAGCTTTTTTATCGTGATAAGCTTTGTTCTAGCTTTATACATTTGGAATTTTCATAAGCTCGGAGTCTTAATTCTCGAGTTCGTGCAATTGTTAGATCTCTTTCTCCAGCTATTTTGAGATCGATGTTACTTTTCTGAGAGCCCAGTAAGCACGATGTTTAACTTGAACGGCAAATGACCAGTCTTTCCATACAGAGTCTGTAAGAGTTGTGCCCAATGGAGTTTTATAAGCGTACGAAATGCCCACAGAGCAGCGTCAAGTTTGGGCTGGCCCACACTGAAGGATTGGATTCCTATTTTCTCTAGTATTCTTTTGAGAGCTCTGTTGGTATTTTCAACTTGACCACTGGTTTGTAGATGATAGGCAATCGCGAATCGGTGATGAACTCCATATCTTTTCATGGTTTTCTCCATTTGTTGGTTACAGAAATGAGTTCCTCGATCTCTTATCAAGGCTTTGGGAATTCCATCGAGCGAAAAGCTTTTTGAGGAAATTTACGCGACCAGGCATCGTTCGTTGGTACAGCTTTAGCTTCTGCCCATTTGCCACTAATCTATAGCAACGAGAATGTAATCGAAATTGTGGGATTTAGGGAAGGTCCCATGAAATCTATTCCCAAATTCGAATATTTCACAACACTTGGATACTTGTTAATGGCATTTCATCTCTTCGAGAGAGATTGGTGGTCCTTTGGCCAGCGTCACAATTTTGGAACAGTGTATTGTGCTTCTTTGAATATAGTTGGCCATAGAATCCAGCATCAAAAACGTTTTTAGCTGTGGTGGGAAGGACCATTAATGTCCCCCAGTTGGGCCATGATGACATTCGTCAAGAATCTTGCGGGTTTCGGAACCCGAAACACATCTTCGGATCATTCCGTCAGAACACATTTTGAAAAGAGGCTCTTCCCAAAAATAGTATTTAAGTTCCGAAAAGAATTTGCTTCTTTGAGCATGAGTTTGACCTTTTCTGAGAATTCCTCTGGCGAGGTAGTTCGCAAGTCAGCAAACCAAGATCGTCAGTTCCCTCGACGGTCATAGAGTTTCAATCGGGAAAATAATCATCGATTTCCTCGTCTTTTAATTCCTCAAGATCGGGGATTTCAAGACGAGATAGGTGATCAGCAGCAAGATTTTCTGCTCCTTTCTTATCTTTGATTTCGATGTCAAATTCTTGAAGTAGCAAAATCCATCGAATAAGATGTGGTTTAGCATCTTGCTTGGTGAACAGATACTTGAGTGCTGAATGATCGGTGAAAACGACTGTTTTTTGAGAGCACGAGGTAGTCGAATTTGTCGAATCGCGAAAACGAACGGCCAGTAATTCTTTTTTTTCTTTGGTGACGTTATTTTGCTGAGCACTATTCAGTGTCTTGCTAGCAAAATATATAGGCCGAAAGTGTTTTCCTTCACGTTGGCCTAAGACGGTTCCAACAGCAAAATCGATTGCGTCGCACATAAGTTAGAGGGTAGTGACCATTAGGTGAAACCATGACTCCGAGCACTAGTAAGTTGAATTTCAATGTTTCGAAAGCTTTTATACAATCAGCATTGAAGTCAAAGATAGATTCTTTCTCAAGAAGTTTTGTCATCGGACGAGAATATTTTTGAAAAATCTTTGGATAATCGGCGGTAAAAACCAGCATGTCCTAAAAACTTCTAACGGCTTTGACGTTGGTTGGTGTGGAATTTTCGAGATGACATCGACCTTTGCTTTGTCTACTTCCATTCCTGCATTGGAGATTTTGTGGCCAAGCACAATTCCTTCGGTTCCCATAAAGTGACTTTTTTCCCAGTTAGGACAAATGTGCAGATTCGCATCTTCCCTGCATTTTATCGAGATTAGAAAAAACAAGCTTCAAATGAGTCTCCGAAGACTGAAAGTCATCCATGAAACTTCCATGGGGTTCTAGCACATGTCTTGGAATTGTCGATCATACACCTTTGAAAAGTCGCAGGTGTATTGCAAAGAACCAAAGGCATACGCCGATATCATAGGTTCCAAAAGGACAAGTGAAAGTGGTCTTTTCTTGATCGTAGAGATTGAGAGGAATTTGGAAATACATCCGAAAATCCGTCAGGAAACAAAGATTTATTTCCTCCAGTCTTTCAAGCTTTGATCCATGACGGGAGTGGAAAGTGATCGTTTTGGTGGCTTTGTTTAACTTACGATAGTCATACAAACCGCCACCAGTGACAGTTCTAGTTGGAACTATTTCATTCGTTATTATTCACACCGTCATTCCTCCTTTCTTGGGCACACAGTGAACAGGACTTACCCAAGGCTTCCTCATTGGGTAAATGTATTTTCAGCATCGATAATTTTTTATGTTTCCTTTTTACAACTGGTTTAGGAATTAGAATTCCGTTATTAAAGAGTCGGTCACCTCAAGTATATGTAATCATTAGAAAGCTCGTAGTCGTAGTTATTTTTAAGTTAAGTAGTATTTAGTTAAGTAACACCGTGGAGGACGGACGGGTCTTTACCCAATGTATGCCTGATCCACAGCCCTTTGTGTGGCGATTTATGTATGACTATAAATACTCTCTACCTTCCAAGGTAGAGAGTTGGAGCTCATAATAATATCTTTCACTTTCTCTCACTAAGTTCCCTAAACCTCTAACTTTCTCTCTCTAGAATTCCATCTATATGTTACTTTGTGTTATGGTTTGATGTGTATGTGAAAAGTTATATCTTACAAATGGTATCAAGAGCCATGGTTAGATCATATCTTGCACATCTTTGGATTTCTAGTGGTTTTAGGTGGTTTTTGAGTTTGAAAAAGTTTAGTGGTTTTGCATCATTTGATTGATTTCTAGTGTTAAAGTTTCGATTTTGGTTGTACTTTTGTGTTTAGAATCATCACAAGTGTTTAGGTTTTGATCTAGAAGGTTTGAATCATAGTGGTTGGGTTGTTTTTGGATTGAAAAGTGGTGTTTATGTGTTTTCATGGTAGCGACTTGAGCCACGAAAAGTTTCTTCTTTCTTCGTAGCGACTTGCTTCACATTTTTTGTAGCGAGTTACAGGTTTGGAGCTAGCGACTTACCTAGCGATTTTACAGTACAAGTAGTGGACTCTCCACTACCGGTAGCGACTTGGTGGTAGCGACTTGGTCTGTAGCGAGTTGCTCTTTAGCGACTTGTATTCCTAGCGACTTGAGTAGCGAATTGCTGCCAAAATTTCACTAGCGACTTGGAGTTAGCGAGTTACTACTTAGCGACTTGCATTTGTCTAGCGACTTGGGACTCTAGCGACTTAGTGGTGTAGCGAATTAGGTCCTAGCGACTTGGTCTTAGCGACTTGGTCAAATTCTTAGCGACTTGTGACTTTTCCCGACAAAACTTCAAACGCTATAACTTTTGATCACTCTAACTAACGTTTCAGCGTTCTACCATCAAAACGACCGTGAGAACGAGGAGAATGTCACGCCGAATGAACTTCATTCGGGTCAACCTTGAGGGCTAATCCGCTCTGAACAGAAGTTATTGAGTTTTTATGTTTTTACACCTAAAATTCTCGGGAAATCGTGCAACAACCAACCCAAATCCCAACCAAACAACATCTCTACTTATCCCACAAACAATCATAAGTCCTAACACACCATTGTCTATCATTGTGTCGATCCATCAGTCATCTTAACACATTCCATTGGTCATTGCTTAAAACGGTTTGGTCTTGATTTTAGTAAAATCCCGCGAAAGATTCTATTTCTCGGTTTAAATCATAGACTTGTAAAATTCCGTGCATTCCACCACATCATGTCTTACTCTACTTACCTATGACTAGTGATTTCAGAGTGCTTAAATTGTATGATGATGTGGACAATAATGTTAATGATTGCTACACTGAACGATTAAAGATGTTTGAATTAAACAATGAGGATGTGAAATCTTCATGTTCTGAGTACAATGAGAATAAATTGCACCTGCTACAGATGCCATGTATGGAATGCCATTGAGCCCTATCAGCTACTTCATCTGCACCTCATACGACTGTTATCCATAGCTGGGGATCGAACATGTAGTGCTCTTTTTCCGCCAGGACTTACCTACATTGACAAGAAGCTTGCTGTTGAACTTAGAACACTTAAAGCTGCAACTTACCAATAAAGAGGTTCAAAAGGATGGTTCCAGTGCGCTCTTCAAGTAATCTACAAACAATTTCAGCCATTCATCAGTGGGAAATTCAGCATTACGATCAACACTTGACTGGAATTTCCTTCAAAACATACTGGAATGGAAATTCAGGAATTCATTGAGACATTTATCCAACTCATGGATAATGTGAAAAAGTACATTGAAGAATTTGCTCAAAAGAATGAAGACGTGAATGAGTGTCAGGTGCAGTTGAAAGATTGTGAATAGTTGGGTAATGTATATGTTGAAGAATCGGGTGTTGCTGAATGCAGAATGTCAGTGACAACAAATGATGAGTCGGATAATGGAAAAATGGAATCTTCGTGCTCAAATTCACAAGAGAGAGAGGTGCACCAGACACAACCTGTGCAAGTTAATGCAAATGAACGCTCCATGGAAGCTTCGGATATACCCAAGATAGAGATGCACACCCGTCACAGCTGTGCATGTCAATGCTCAGGAAGTTGCATGGATGTTTCTTGCTGTACCTATTTGTGCATCTTCTACTCAAAATGATTATTATGAACTGCATGAGTACGCTGCATTTGTGCCTGATGATTCCCTTACCACAGAGCTTAACATATATAAGGATCAGGTTGCTATTTATGAACAGCGTGCTAAGTTTGAGTTGACCACCCGTGAGCAGGAAATGGATGTCCAAATACGTACAACTATTAGAAAAAGTAGGTTTAGAGAAGAAGTATTAAAACAAGAGTTAAACTCCTTACAAGAAAAGCTTTCTAAAACTGCTAAGCAAAAACACGAACTTCAAGAAAATGTTAAAATGCTTAAGCCAGAATTCAAGGCTAAGGAATCAAAACTTTTGAATGATTTTTCCAATCTAAAACTTTGAAAAACAAGCTTGAAAATAAGTTGTACGTACAAGGGAATACCATTCAGACTGCTCACATGATCACTAAGCATAGAGTCTTAAGCGATAAGCATAGCATTCCCCTTGTTGAGGAACCTAATCCAGAGGTAATTAAAAGGCTAGAAATGCTCATAAGGTACTGTATGATGGTAATGAGATCCTTAGCCTAGACAGAAACCTAGTTGCGCTGAGTGCACTGAGGAAGATAAGAAATCAGATGAAGTCACTAGGGAGAAATGAATAAGAAGCTAGAAGATCCTGAGTGTAAAAAGAACAAGATAACGATAAAACCCCATGATTTCACTAAGGAAAATTGGATATCCTTAAACATGTTTAAGCCTCAGACTCTATTGACCCCTGAACAAGTGTTCCGGAAAAAGGATATGGACTTGCAAAAAGCTGAAAATCTTGTTGAAAAGAATCCCCTTGTAGGAAATTCCCTAAAGCGACGTGGTATCCTCCAAATACACCAATGCATTTAGTTCCTAGAACTATTGCCACTAAGAGCAAGACCTTAATCAGTCAATATGTTAATCTTCAACTATTTACCGATTTTGAGAAAACTTGTAAGAAAAGGATCACACCCACTGGTATAACTGAAGGGGAAAGGGGTTTGGAGCAAATGAAAGAATGTTATTTAACTGAGGTCATGCCTTTCTTTAAACAACTAAAAGATCATTTTGAGAGTCTTAAAAAAGGGATAAAATCAGATATTAAAGAAATGGAAAAGGAATTTGATGCAATGGTAGTTGAAGTTAGTGAGTATGAGCGTGCACTAAAATATAATGAGATTGAGAGGAAGAACTTGCATACATTAAATGAGACTCTTATTACTGAATGTGTTGCTCAAGATATCTTTTTCACTGCTTCAAATTGCTCTATTAATGCTTCCAAATTTCATGAACTAGCTGTGGCCCTGAAAGTCTCCCATGATCGTGTCATTGAGCTTGAAAAAACTAATTCTAAACTAAACGAGAAAATTGAACTGGATGATCACGACAATTTGGTTAAACATTTTTCTAAACTGGAAGTTGAGCATTTTAATTTACAACTAAAATATCAACATCTTAAAGAAAATGTTAAAACTTCAAATATCAAGACATCGTCAGATGCTCCAGAGTTTGATGCAGTTTTTCAAATTAACAAACGTGATGAACAGATTCAAGCTCAGTGCAACACGATCAGAAAGTTGAAAGCCCAAATATCTCAATTAAAGGGTCAAACGAACAATATGACAGGCTCCCAAATGCCTCCTCCTTTAGATTCTCAGAATTCTCAAACGTTTCATCTTCAAAACCTAGTCTATGCTTTACAAAAGGAAACGAAGTTTTCTAGAAGAAAATGAAAAGGTTAAACGACATTTTAAAGAGTTATATGATTCAATAACGTCACCGTGACCAAAACAACGAAAAATACGTCTTTACAAAAAGGAAATTGAGAATCTGAGAAGTCAGGGAAATGGGAAACTGCCACTTGTTTTCAATAAGAATATTGTCTCAAAATCACCCTTAGATTGCAAATACACTGGACAGTTAAATATATTCCTCCTCATCTTAGGAATAATGAACATGCTTTTCATGACTACTGTGCTCACCTTAAGGATAGTCTAGAATGTCTCCGTGAGATTGTCGAAGAGGATTTCATTAACAAACCTCTTGATAGTGAAATTAGGTTTGCTTGCCTCCAGGCCAAACGATCTCAAGAGCTGCTTGAATGTGTAATTGCAACATGTCCAAAACCCTTAGGTGAAAAAGGCAAAGCTGTGAAGCCTTGTTCTATGCCTAGTACCAAACGGAAATCCGTTCTATGCCTAAAGCCAAGCATGTGACCCTTGATATGCCTTGTTCCATATCTAAATTCAAGCAAGCAACCTGTGATGTGCCTCCTAGAATTTCAGATCCCAGCACTTCTAGACCAGGAATGCAGAAAGTAGTTAAGCCATGTAATGTTCCCATCGTTACTTCTACAGATGTTAAGATTGACACTAAAGTTAGCGGTCAAAACCTAGAAGCTATGCAAAGAAGGATAGGATTTCGCAAACTAAAAGTGTTCATGATAAGGAAGTGAAAGAACACCATAGGGACAAGAAGTTTGATTTGAACAAAAAGAATCGTGTTAGTTCTAGTATTAGCTCTAAGCTTACTAAAATTAATTTGAGGCCTTATGCTGTCTGCAAAACATGCAAAAATGTTTAATTTCTGGTAATCATGATAAATGTGATGTGTTATTTCTGAGGTCTAAGATTCATAACCCAGTTAAGTAAGTTTGGAGAGCGAAACAGATTAAGCAATCCTGGAAACCCTACAGGGAAGGTTTTTACCAATGTAGGATTTCAGTGGAAGCCAACAGGTCGAATATTCACGAATGGCAAACCTTGCCCCTTAACTAGATCCGCTATGCCTAGAGTAGTGCCTGTTAAGGTTTGGAAGCCAACTGGTAGAACAATCCCATTAAGCACAAAATGTCCCTCGACTAAGTCTGATGCTTCTACTAGTTTAGCTCCTAGTGACAATGACATTGCACCTAGGGTTTCTGCTGATTCAAAGATTGTTTGTGCTAACCAAAAGGACCCATGAGCACGTGGGGATCCAATGTTTCCAATTCTATGTCTTCGTTTATCCAAAGCGTACAAGTCGTCCCTTGGTATTTGGATTCGGGCGGCTCTAAACATATTACTGGGCTCTAAACAATGACGTCTGTTCACATCAGTTCAGGCCTCGTTCTTCATCATTATGGTGTCTGCAGATAACACTTCAGGCCCCGTTCTTCAAAGAAAAGAAAAGTGTATGCTCTTCTGTGCGCTTTATCTTCAGCTAAAGAGAAATTCTCTCATGAATGGCCATACTCATGTACATTCTTCATCAACAAGCTTCATGTTTTTCCACGCTCATTCAGTCATCAAGTGGATCTACGTTCATTGGTGTATTCTCTTATTCTCTTGTTAAATCAAAAATGGCAACTTCGGATGCAATTTTTGAGGGGGAGAAGAGTGAATATACTACATGATGATGGATGTTTGAATAATGGTTATACGACTTAATTTTTGATGATAATGAGTGTATATTCTTTTTGATGAAGAGTGAATATACTAAGGATAACTGGGATTCATTGTTTTGATTTTTGATGACTCTCCTCCAACGCCTAATGCTTCACTTTCTATGGATAATTGGGAATCAATATTTGGGATTCATTGTCTTTCAAAGATATGTTTGATGAGTACTTTAAACCTCCGACGAATGTTGATCATCCAGCTTCAAGGCTCCTCTGGTTTCTATTGACTCAACTGGTTCACCATCTAAGAAGTACTTCTTGGAATTCTCAAGAAACCTTATCTCCAGTTATTTCACAAGGCGTTTATAATGACTATCATGATATTTTAAGTTGCATTATTGAATATGATCCGCTCTTTGGTATTCCTTTGCCAAATCTTTACGGATTATTGTTCCTCTCATGTGCACGCTATAAATCAACCACATGAACATTAAGGAAAATGACTACCTCATTCGCTCGAAGACATTTGTGGTAAATCTTCCAGATCAGTCTCTACATGTGTACCTTTAGGAAGAATGCATTAATGTCGAGAAATCATTTGTTCCGGTTCATTCAGTGGATCGACGTACATCCGGTTGTACGTCTATTCACGTGTTGGGCATTTGACACAAGTTGATTACTTCAGAGTTAATCAATTATCACTTATTTGAGATTGAAGTTAAAATTCACAAAGGCGAGCTTAAGATGCAAATGCATGGAATTCTTCTTCAGTTTCAAGTTTGGTATATCATGTTTTCTTTATCAGTGGTCACTTCAAATTGTCTACATATGGGTTGATAAAGATAGTCAGAGAGAGTTTCTATCGCAGTGGTCCTACGGCTCCTGAACAATTCAGTTCTGGACCCGCACTTCAAATCAGTCCAATTGGTTCATCCCTTGTTCCAAACTCTTCTTCAAAACTCCATATGTACCTCCATCTGAAGATGATTTAAAGAAATTGTTTGATCCCATGTTTGATGAACATTATGAGCCAAGTGCTAATAAACTGACAATTCCTACTTCAGAGGCTGCTCATATTCCGTGAATGACGTCATCCTTCAATCTCAATATCATTAAGTCAAGAAGCGCCTGCTGCTGATCACTCTGTCTCATCAACAAATCATCAAACTTCGAGGGTACATCATGGAACTATGTGTGGTATCAATAATGAAGTTAATCCCTTTGCTACTCCTGAAGATGCTCCATTTGAAAATGTATTTGCTCCTGAATCTTCATCAGAACCATCTTCTTCAGGAGACATCGACTCTGCTACTTCAGTCCTTCAACCACTGCCACATGAACACCTCAGTAAATGGACTCACGATCATCCATTGGAAATCCCTCTCATCTTGTATCCACACGGAAACAACTTGCAACAGATGCCTTATGGTGCTTCTTCAACTCCGTACTCTCTAAGATCGAACCAAAGATGTTAAAACCGCCATGGATGAAGACAGCTGGTTCAATGCCATGCAAGAAGAAATTCATGAGTTTGATCGACTTGATGTATGGGAGTTAGTACCTGCTCCAGATTGTGCCATGCTATGATTATTGCTCTAAAGTGGATCTTCAAAGTGAAACTTGATGAGCATGGTGATGTGTTAAAGAACAAGGCTCGATTAGTTTCTAAAGGATACCGTCAAGAGGAGGGTATAGACTTTGAAGAATCATTTGCTCCAGTGGCTCGAATCGAGGCAATCAGAATATTCTTAGCCAATGCTGCAAGTAAGAACAAGGTAGTCTATCAGATGGATGTAAAGACGGCATTTCTGAACGGAGATCTTAAAGAAGTTGTCTACGTCAGCCAACCTGAAGGCTTTGTGAATCCAGAGCATCCTACTCTCGTCTATCGTCTGAAGAAAGCTCTTTACGGTTTAAATCAAGCTCCAAAGGCATGGTATGATACGCTATCAAAGTTTCTTCTGTCGACCGGCTTCAGCAAAGGAGCAGTTGATCCAACATTGTTCACCAGAAAGTCCGGCAAACATTTAATTCACGTTCAAATATATGTTGATGATATTATCTTTGCCTCGACTGACCCCAATGAATGTGATCGTTTTTCAAAGAAATGGGTTCCAAATTTCAAATGTCGATGATGGGACAAATGTCATTTTTCTTGGGATTACAAATTTCACAAAGTCCCTGAGGCATTTTCATTAATCAATCTTAATATGCAAATGAAATTTTAAAGAAATTTGGATTTGTATCACGTGACCCTGTTGACACCCCCATGATTGACCGAACCAAACTAGATGAGGACCACTCAGGGATCATGATTGACCAAACGAAATATCGTAGTATGATTGGATCCCTGATGTACCTCACCGCTAGTAGACCAGACATCTTGTTCGCTGTTTGCATGTGTGCTAGATACCAAGCTAAGCCTACTAAAAAGCACCTTGAAGCAGTTAAACGGGTCTTTCGGTATCTCCAAGGAACCATCAATATGGGTCTTTGGTACCCGAAGGACACCGGTATGTCACTAACGGCCTATGCAGATGCGGATCATGCAGGGTGTCAAGATACTCGTCGAAGTACATCTGGAGGTGCTCATTTTTTGGGTGATAAGCTTGTGAGCTGGTCTTCAAAGAAGCAAATGAGTACTTCTATTTCCTCTACAGAGGCTGAATACATAGCCATGTCATCTTGTTGTGCTCAAATCTTATGGATGAGATCTCAATTATCTGACTATGGCTTTGTATTCAACAAAATCCCTCTGTACTGTGATAATAAAAGTGCTATTGCTCTCTCATGCAGCAACGTTCAACACTCAAGAGCAAAGCATATCGACATTCGACATCATTTCATCAGGGAACAAGTGGAAAAAGGTGTGGTGGAACTATATTTTGTGAGGTCTGAATATCAGTTAGCAGACATCTTCACCAAAGCTCTTCCAAGAGAACGTTTTGAGTTTATTCTTCCACGTCTTGGCTTGAAAAGCCTTCAACCAGATACTCTCAAACGTCTTCAGGAGGAAGACGAGGAGTAAAGGTCTATCTTCATCTATCTCTTTTATATATCTATTCGAAAAATCAAAATACAAAATTATAAAACCTTCAAAATCCATAAAAATCTGAAAAATTCGAAAAATCTTCAAAAATATTGTCTTTTTGTCATGCGTTTTCTCGGTTCGATAATATCTACGGTCTTTGTGCTGTCATTCAAAGAATGACACGGGACTTTAGATGTTGGTCGAATTCCAAAAAAAAAAATCAAAAAATTTAAAAAGAGAAAGTGAAACAAAAAAAAAAAAAAATAAAAAAAAAAAAAAAAAAAAAAAAAAAATTTAGAGAAAGTGAAACAATGGTTTATTGTCATTTTCAGGCAATAACCCGGTTTTAAAAGAAAGAACAGAGCCATGTTTTACCATGTTTTCAAATTCCATGCTCTGATTCTATAAACATTTATCTGCTGAAAACTAAATGCTTTGAAAAATAACTCGGTCTCTATTTTTGATAATCATCAGGACTTAGTTGTCGAAATCTCCATCTCTCAATCAACAACCTATGTCATTGAGTGAGGGGGAGAATGATTTCAATTAAATTAAAAGTTATTTGGCATTAAATTGGTTTCAAAAGATGTACATGCATGTTTTATCAATGGAGTTTAAAGTCTTAAAATCCGATCCTTAGCAGTTAAAACGCTTTCATAATCAAGTCACAATTCTCCTTAAAGCTTTCAAAATCAATTTAAATCTATAAGAGATCACAAATCTCAAATGATTTGATAATTGTGATCGGGGAGAATGTGTGATTTAAATTGGATTTAAACTGATAATTCCGTAAATGGTTTTATAAGAATGTACATGATGTCCTCCCCGCATGTGACAAACGATTTCAAATTTTTCAATGCACATGTTGAGGGGGAGCATCTATCTCAAACCTATAATTTGAAACGTGATCATTTATCTCAATGTGCAGGTTCCCTCTAGTATGTGTAAAACTCCTTTCAAACCTAGAAGCACATATTGAGGGGGAGCAAAATCTACTTGATTCAATTTGGGAAGTGATGTTGATATCTTTTAGAAAATGGTAATCAAAGAAGTTAATTCTTTCTCTTGCCTCCGTGTGCAAAACATTTTCAAATACATGATGCACATGTTGAGAGGGAGTTCTCGTTCTAAAAATATCAAAAACAATTCAGGTACAAAATGCTTTGATAATATATCACAAGTATCTGAATTGATTTTCAAATGGTTTTCAATTGGTTCCAACGGCAGATGAACAATACCAAATAGACCGCCCAACTTTACTTTATGTACGGTGATATAAGGATGATAAGGTTAGGTTTTTGTTCCCAAGATTCGCCAGAACCGGAGGGATCTACCCAGGAACTATCCACTAGTTAGTGTAGAGTTCTTAGGTATGATAATAAAGGAGAAAAATGAGGAATGGGAAGAGTGCAGACTGAGACAGAGCTAGCAACTGGAATAAACCCAACAAGGTTCTAGTTATGAAATCTCGGTAAGCACTGAAGGGGTTGAAGAATTAAAAGAATTGAATGAGAAAAGGGTGAAAACAAATAGCCCTCCATTTATTCAACCTTAGGGCAGAAACCGGGTTCAATTCATATGCTACTGATGGTAACATCGTATTGAAGAGAAGACGTCATGGACCCAGTACGCCTGCACTTCAACTTTCCAAACCACTCAAGTTCCTCTTAAAGGACTTGTTTCATTCTCACGGGGAACCGACATTATCTATCGACTTTCTCTTAGAGATTGTTGATATTGAAGAAGGAGACCCTCTCCCTAGTCCCCTCCGCACAGGATCCAAATATGCACAAATTGAGTCTAGAGCCACGAGATCATCAATAAATCTCATTAGGACACTTTCAATGAAGACTCTCTGTTTCACACAATGTGGAAAGAGAGATTATATCTTGAGTCCTACGCATTATCCTTGTGGTATTGCCAGAACATCTGAGTGTTGTGTCTTCACACTCACAATGAAGATGGAAAGCCTTCTGGAGCCAACATCAAACAAGCTCCTGGTAGGTGGCATGTGAGATCTATTATATGGATCAACCATGTGACAATTGAACAGAAACAATGGGGCGATTCAATTTCTTGAATCAATCTGGTTCAGGTTAGGATTGACGGATACCTTTGAAAAACCGGTCCTTTGTGCTTAACAACTCTTTTCTTTAGCACGCGACCGTGTACGGATATTTCAAATCAAAAGGTGTTTTATGATTGATAATTGATTTTCATTAAAACCTTCGCTGTATTGCAAAAACATTTCTATTGAGCAATACTCGATTGTTTTTCAAATATCTTTTCATCAATCAGTGGACTCAAATTCGCTGGTTCACTCCCTCCGTGTTGTCTTCTTTGAGATGTTCCGGTTTGAGAACAGCTAGAGCAGATGCGAAACCCTGTCAAGGAAATTCTTCGGAATTATACCTGATCACAGGCAGTACTTGTACTGATCAACGGGGAACCGTGGGCCGTGTACCTCAATTCAACGAAAGTGATCAAAGACACTTTCGTGCGATTTATTTGCTAACTGTTGTACGCGTACGCCCCGACGTTTGCAGCTGGTCAGAATGAAGAGGTCAATCCATAGCCGCATGCTCACTTAACACATTCAACTCAAAAGAAATCATGATTAGTGCATCAATGACTCTAATATTTTCACTCCAAGCTTCTGCTACGCGTGCTGCCAATATCATGATTCAACAAAAGCTTCCGCTACTCTGATGAGAAGATATCATGATCCAGAATGTGAGCATGTCGGTCCGAAAGTCACAACATCACATAATACCAACACCACAATGGATGTCACAGAGATCTTTGATTGCTGATGATCTCTATAGCTGGCTCAAATTTATTATCACGTGATCAGAAAAGACCTCCACTTGAAGTAACCAAACATGCAATGTGAAGAATCAATGACTACGAGCTTCGAAGCAAAGCACTACATCAAGAATGCAAGATCAATTTTTAATGTAATATCTGTTTGTATTCAATGTAATTTTAGTACATGATTGAGGTGACCTCCCTTAGGGGGAGATTGTTAGGAATTAGAAATTCCGGGTATTAAAGAGTCGGTCACCTCAAGTATATGTAATCATTAGAAAGCTCGTAGTCGTAGTTATTTTAAGTTAAGTAGTATTTAGTTAAGTAACACCGTGGAGGACGGACGGGTCTTTACCCACTGTATGCCTGATCCACAGCCCGTTGTGTGGCGATTTATGTAAGACTATAAATACTCTCTACCTTCCAAGGTAGAGAGTTGGAGCTCATAATAATATCTTTCACTTTCTCTCACTAAGTTCCCTAAACCTCTAACTTTCTCTCTCTAGAATTCCATCTATATGTTACTTTGTGTTATGGTTTGATGTGTATGTGAAAAGTTATATCTTACAACAACTTCTTTCATGTTGGGATTGAGTCGACGTTGATGTTCTATCACAGGTTTAATCCCTTCTTCAAAATTGATTTTGTGTTTGCAGAAATTAGGACTAATTCCTGGGATGTCGGATGTTTTCCAAGCGAAAGCTTGTTTGTGATTTTTGAGGACAGATACTAAACTTTCTTTCTCACTGTCCTCGAGCAATGAAGATATGACTACTGGAAGAAGTGAGTTTTCCTCCAAGTAAGCATATTCAAGATGATCTGGGAGGGGTTTGAGTTTGAGATCTGTGGGTGGTTCTTCGATAGAGAATTTAATTCGCATCTCGTTATTGAAAGTTATTTCTTCAAAATTTCCTTCCTCTTCCTTCATTTATTCTTCTTCTGAGTTATCTCCTTCGAATTCCACTTTCATAAAATCATCAAACTCTTTGTCAAAGTCTGTTTCATTGATTTTTTCAGAAGTAGTCATGAATGGATCGGATTCGTTAAGTAATGCGTCCAATTCTTCATCAGTGATTTCATCAATAATGTCGATGTTAAAACAAGTGTCATCACTGTAATGTGGGTAGTGCATCGCTTTATCGATTAGAAAAGTGATTCGATCTTCCCCAACTCCAAGGTTGAGTTCTTTTCCTTTCACTTTGATGATTGCATCAGCGGTATTTAGGAAAGGTCTTCCTAAGATTAGTGGAACTTTACTGTCTTATTCCATTTCCAAGATTACAAAGTCCACGGGAAAAATGAATTTACCGACTTGAACGAGCATATTCTCGGCAATACCCACAGGATATTGATAGGAATGATTTGCTAAGCGAATGCTCATTTTTGTTGGTTTCAGGTTGTTGTTGCACAACTTGGAAACAGCGAATATAATAGTCATCAAATTGATACTTGCACCAAGATCGGCCAAAGCATCACATTTAACATTATTCCCGAAAGTACATGGAATAAGAAAGCTCCCAGGATCTTCGAGCTTTGGTGGGATCTTGTTTTGGACAATAGCTGAGCATTCTTCGTTAAGGAAAGTAGCTGATATTTGCTCTAGCTTGATTTTGTTATTAAGTTCTTTTCAAAAATTTCCCGTAATTGGCATTCCGCTATGACATCAACGAGAGGAACATTGAGTCTAACCTCTTTGATTATTTCAATGAACTTCTTATAACGCTCTTCCATCTTTTCTTTCTTCAGGCGTTGAGGATAAGGAATTTTTGGTGTATATGCCTTGACGGATGGAATGTTTTTCTTTTTGGTGGTTTGAGTTGTGTTGGTTCCCGGTTTCATCCTCACTATCAATGGTGACAGGAGTGTTTTTCATTAGATTTGGTGGTGGATCGTACGAGAGACCACTTCTTGTGAAGACAGCATTGATATGCTCATTTCTTGTTTGTGGTGGATGGTACGTCTTATTATTTGATGGTTTTGGGTTGGATTGGGTATTACTTGGCAATGAACCGGATGGTCTAGAGGAATGATGGTCAGTAAGTCTGCCAAACTTGTTTTCAAGATCTTGGATAGATGCTTGATGATTTTTTGTCCTTGCTCAACTTTGGCTTTGAGATTGAAAATTGATTTTTATAAAATCATTTGAAGATTTTTGAGCAGCCATGAATTCTCTCATGGTTTTCTCAATTCGGTTTCTTCTTCATCTTTTTGTCGGGGTTTTGTGGTGGTGGATCGTCAGTTCATGGCTGAGAATCACGGTTGTCATCCCTTGGTCAGCGATCTTGCCAATTTCCAGAATTTCGACCGTAATAATTACTGCGATATCCTCCTCCACGGTATCCTCCTTGAGCGTAACTCGCTTCTCCTTCCTTTGGTCCACCCATAGGCTTATCGTCGCACTCGGACGATGGATGATTTCCTCCACAATTGTTGCATCCGTCTCGCATTTCCTTCATTTCATCTTTGATATCTTTGTACTGCGAGTCGATTTTTGAGGTTAACGCTTCCATCTTCTCCATGAGTTTTGAAGTATCAGTGTTTTCGACAAAAGCAACAATTTTTCGGAGAGGTTTAGTTTTGGAATCTTTGGACCAATCAAGTTTGAGAAGTACTCGATCTTCGAGCAATTGATATGCATCGTTGGGAGTCTTATAGGGAAAAATTCCTCCAGCATCAAGGATGCCTTGAGAGATTTCATCTAGTCCATGGTAAAAGATTTGGATAATGGTTCCTTTGGATGGCCCATGTCCCTGACAACTACGAAGCAAATCTTTCATTCGAAGCCAAGCTTCGACAAGTGATTCGTTTGGGTTTTGGGTGAAAGCACGAATTTCTCCCATTAATCGATCAAACATGGCAGGTGGAAAGAATCGGCTTACAAAAGCTTGCCTCATCTCCTCCCAAGTATTGATGATTCCTGGGTTAATTCATTGTACCATACTTGCATCTCCGTCGAGTGATGATGGGAAAAGTTTGAGTTTGATGGCATTGACATCGGTGTCGCCATAACGGAACATGCCGCAAATTTCAATGAATTCGGCAATGTGCTTGTGCGGATCGGCCCGCGCACAGCCATCGAATTGACGGTCTTTGATCATAGAAAGGTGATGTCCCTTCACGGTGAAATTGTCACCAAGATTGACAGCAACAATAGCACTTCCGGGAGATGGTGCTATGGCTCGGTTGGTTCCCACATGGGTTGATCGTCCGCCATGGGAAAAGGTAAATTGGTGAAAGGGTTGTAAACAACTTTGGCTTCTACGAGGTTATCAAATGGTGGGTTTGGTACTCTTGGTACACGATTTTCCAATGGTATGAAAGGTGTTCTTCTTCTTCTTCGAATCAAACGTTCGGGGTTGGTAAGAGGTGTAATGGGTTCTATTCCCGCTGCTCGAGTGTTCATACAATGTCCTAGAGAATCCAGGCAATATCTAAACACACGGACAAACAACGAAAACAGTTTTTCGGGACAGAAGGGTACCGGATCGTTTGTCGGGTTGGCGACCGATCGGTTAGACCAGTGGGTAATGGTAAAATCGTAACCGATTCGGTTGAAGGACAACCGGATCCGGTTAAGATTTCTGAGAGAAAAATTTTGGTTGAATCGACTGAGGGAAATTAAAAAAATTGTTGAAACACAATCAAATCCCCGGCAGCGGCGCCAAAAACTTGATGTGCTACGTGTGTACAAGTTTTAAATTTACAAAAGGTGAATTACCAATATTACCAATAACACATACGAGCAAGTATACTCGTCCGTTATAGAAAGATTATGATGGTAAGTCGGGATCGTTCGCAGGGATTTGAGTGAATCTAAGCACAAGTTTGAATCAACAGAGTCTATCCAAAACATATAACAAAGCAAATAGATATAATGAAATTCAGATGATTAAAAACTACACTTGCTTAAACTAGTTTCATATCATAGATTAATGTGATTGTGTTAACCTCTTAACATGTTGGTTATGATAATTAGTTGGTGGACTAATCTATTGTTCTTACAAGTTAAACCTTCGTAAAGATTTTAGTTCATAATAACAAGCATTACGTTTAACCAATCAATTCAAGATCAATTCAAGTTTCATAAGTCTACATACATAAACTTAAACACAAAAACATCCACTTGTTTCATCAAATTGCTTAAGAAATGGTCAATACAAAAGGTAACCGATCATAGACAAAGGCTACAATTGATTCTCAACAACTAATCTTACGACCTTTAGATGTTTCCAACCAATCCAATTTGATAATCAAAAAGCGTTTCTATTACAACCACACCTTAGTCCCTTTGTATAATCAAGAATAATGGGTAAAAACAATCATCCATAGACAAAAATGATTATGACTAGTTGAATAACAATAAGTTCTTTCGACCTCTACGATTACGATCAACTAATCAAACTTGATTAACAAATGTCACTACGAAACTTTAGAACAATTGGATCTTAGAATCAACTTGAAATTGAATTAAAACATTTTAACACAATCACTAACTAATCATATGATAATCAACATCATTTAAGCAAGTGTATAAAGAAACTAGCCACTCATAGCAAACATGAACATAAACTCAGAACTTTGAACATTATAAAACATGATTAAAAGTCTTACAATGCTTGGAATAAGATTATAAATGGTGAAGTAATGATTCCCAAAGTATTGGGGTAGACTTCTTGGTGATTTGGCCTCCAAATATGGAACTTCTGGAGCTCCAAACTTTCCTGGACTTCTAAGGACGAATTTGAGAGCTTAAAGCTTTGTTTGATGAGTAGAGAAATTTGTATTTGAAGTGTGTCTCATATACTCACAAATGGCCTCTATTTATACTAATTCCAAAGCCTAGGGTATTAATTGCTGAACTTGGCCTCCAAGGGATAAGGAATGGACTAGAATACACCAAGAGAAGGACCTAGAATCGTTTGGATGCAAAGGGGAAACTTAGTGATGAAGATTTGGCAGATGCAGCTTCTCCAACCGGATCGGTTATATGACCAACCGATTCGGTTGGTCTTCTACAAAAGGGCCAACCGTTCCGGTTGTGGGTGGTGACCGAACGGTTGGTGATGGCAGTTGGCGTTTCTAGTCATATTCCAACCGATCCGGTTGGATTTCCTGAGTTACGGAAACTTGATCTTTTCTTTTCTTTATCTTGTAGAACTTGGTTCTTCAATCACTATGGTCTTCAAAGGTCCTTGAGATACTGATTTTAGGCTTCACTGAAACGGGAATCTTTTATTTGCTGAACATTTCTTTACTTTCCTTTCGTTTCCCTGCACTTGGTTATAAACACTAGACAAACATATTTTGATGCGTTTAAGCACTATACTTACGCAAATATAACCAAATAACATATACAAAAGCACACATAACGCTACTAGAAACATGCACAATCTGAGCGTTATCAACAACCTTTTTCTGCTGAAGATCAATCTATTCAAGATGAGCTTAATAGGATGCTTTTTCAAGATGTAATAGCACAATCTTATGATGATGATCAAAGAAGAGCTTATGAAGAAGCAAAGAAAAAGAACAAGACTGCAGAGTTCTATCATGGTACTTTGAATGACAGTACTTTAGATCAAAGTACTGTTGCACCTGTTGACTGCACTTTGGATGATTTGGACGATCCTAACATGCTTGGCTTAGAAGATACTCATGATGAGTTTGAAGATGAAGGTATTTTCTCAGATTCCAATGAAGATGCTGATTTCACAAATTTGGGTGATAATCTGGAAGTTCCACAGACTCCTACATTAAGAATTCATAAAGATCATCCTACTGGTCAAATCATTGGATCTTCTACTCATGGAGTGCTCTCAAGAACCAAAGTTAAAGGTTTTTCTACCCCACATAATGCATTACTAAGCTTTATGTATAAACAAAACAGGCTGAATCATAAGGATCACCAAACATGCTTATTCACTTGCTTTATCTCTCAAGAAGAACCCAAGAATATAGCTCAAGCTTTAACTAAAGAGAGTTGGGTTGAAGCTATGCAAGAAGAACTTCTTTAATTCAAACTTCAAGAAGTTTGGGTACTATGTGATCTTTCCAATGGAAAGAAAGTAATTGGTACACGATGGGTTTTCAGAGTAAAGAAAGATGAAAGAGGGAATGTCATCAAGAACAAAGCACGGCTAGTAGCACAAGGATATAGACAAGAAGAAGGAGTAGATTATGATGAAGTGTTTGCTCCTGAAGCAAGAATTGAAGCCATTAGAATATTTCTTGCTTTTGCATCATATATGGGATTTCAGGTTTATCAAATGGATGTTAAAAGTGCCTTTCTTTATGAAAAAATTACAGAGGATGTCTATGTTAAATAGCCTCCTGGTTTTGAAGATCCTGCACATCCAAACAAAGTCTATAAAGTAGTTAAGGCTCTTTATGGCCTTCATCAAGCACCTAGAACTTGGTATGAAAGGCTCTCCACTTTCTTATTGCAACATGGTTACAGGAGGGGAGCAATTGACAAGACTTTGTTTATCAAGAGAGATAAGAAGGATATCATGCTGGTTCATATCATCTTTAGAGCTACAAAACAGTCCATGGTGAAGGAGTTTGAGCACCTAATTCTGCATGAATTTCAAATGAGTTCTATGGGTGAATTAACTTTCTTTTTGGGGCTTCAAGTTAAACAATCAAAGGAAGGTATTTTCATAAGTCAAGATAAGTATGTCTCTGACATTCTTAAGAAGTTCAACTTTGATGCTATGAAGCCAGTCACTACACCTATCAAATCTATCAACTCATTGGGCAAGGATGAAGATGGTCAACTTGTTGAAGTCAAACTTTACAGATCTATGATTGGCTGTCTTATGTACTTAACTGCATATAGACCTGATATCATGTTTGCTGTTTGTTTATGTGCAAGATATCAAGTCTCACCTAAGGTCTCTCATATGAATGCAGTCAAGAGGATTTTTAGTTACTTGAAACAACAACCTAAGTTAGGGTTGTGGTATCCAAAGGATTCACCTTTTCACTTGGAAGCTTTTTTAGATAGTGATTATGCAGGTGATAATTATGATAGAAGATCAACTACTGGAGGATGCCAGTATCTTGGAAGAAGATTAGTCTCATGGCAATGTATGAAGCAAACTATGGCAGCAACCTCATCCACTGAAGCAAATATGTTGCTGCCGCAAGCTGTTGTTGGACAAGTCTTGTGGATGCATAATCAACTTTTGGATTATGGGTTCAACTTCAAGAATACTCCTATCAACATTGATAATGAGAGTACAATTTGTATTGTGAAGAATCCAGTTTATCACTCCAAGACCAAGCACATTCAGATTAGGCATCACTTTATCAGAGATTGTTATAAGCATAGGCTTATTAATGTTGTCAAGGTTCACACAGATGATAATGTAGCTGATCTACTCACAAAGGGATTTGATGTTTCAAGATTCAATCACTTAGCGGTGAGTATTGGTATGATTAATTACTAAGATACATTCAAGGGGAGGACTGGTAGTTAGTTAGACAGTCCTATGCTTTGCTTGAGGGGAGGCAATCCAATGCCTATTTGAAGTTTTTGCCTTAGTGAAGATGAGACTGGAAAAGTACTGCTTTTTAGTTATATGAAAGTAATGCTCTGAAAGTACTGCTCTGGAAAGTACTGCACACGTGGAAAGCACTGCTTGTCTTATCAACGTACTGTTCCAACGGTCAAAAGATGGGTTAAAATTCAAATAACGGTAACTTTGTTATTATGGGCTGTGATTTTTCAAATCTTACCTATAAATAACTACCCTCCGATTTTCCCTCTCAACTTTATACTTATCAATCTTTTCCATATTCTCTCTTTCACATTTACTATTCATCGAATCACTTTCTTTTATACACATTACTCAATGGCGAATCGAATCACAGTCACTAAACACAAAATGGTAGCTAATTTAGATAAGACTGAAGCCAATGTTGCATTTCATGACATCATTGATTTTCTCGTTGGTTCTTCAATCAATTATGCCCTTTTGGTTGAACCTGAAGTTATTGAGCCATGGATTCAACAGTTTTGGGCGACTGATAGAACTCACATGGAAGATGATGAGTCATATATACAGGCTAAAGTTGCTGGAAGAATTCTAAATGTTAGTAAAGCTTCAATTCGTGAAGATTTAATATTTGATGATGAAGAAGGAGCTATCCGTTTGACAAAACAGCTTCTTTGGGATACTTTAAGAGATATTGGATATGAAGGGTCCTTAACTGAAACAACATTCAAGAAACCCTTGTTTAGTCCACAATGGAAGTACCTGGTTCATGTTCTACTTCATTGTATCAGTTCAAAGAGTACTTCATGGGTGCAATTTGGATCCAATATAGCATCTGCTTTAGTGGGGTTGGCTACAAATCGTGTCTTCAACTTTTCAAGATTAATCCCGGATGGTATGCTATCTCACCTTTCTAATGGATCACCCTAGTTAATGTATCCAAGATTTATCCAAGTTTTCTTGAATAAAAAACTTCAGGATGTACCAAAGCCTTCGAGCTTATTACCTATTGTGGTACAACCTGCAAAGATATTCACCTTCATGGCTAGGAAGAGTGACAGGTTCTCTGGAAGGAACACTCCTTTGACTACTTCTATGATGGAGATTGTTCAAGCTGTTAGAGATGAAGCAGCTGAAAGTGAAGACAGAGAAGGTACTGCATCAACTCAAGGTACTGCTTCTCAACATACTGCTTCTTCACAAGGTACTGCTGCTCAAGATACTGCAGTCTCACCTATATCATCTCAACAAGATACTGAACATGCTGAGTCAGAACCGAAAATCAACCCACCATCATCTGGAGGAGATGCAGGTGATATACCTCCTGAGGGATTGGTTCTGGACAATTATGTTTTGACAAGGGAATTGGTCAGATTGAAGAAAGCTACTGAAGCTCAAGCTGCACAACTAGCAAAGTTAAAGACCAAGTTTAGAAGGTTAAAGACTTTTGTATGGCCTTTGGTTCAACATCATAGGTTATGGGTCAAGTCACAGCGGAGACAAAGGAAGAAGTTTACAAAGCCTTCAAAGGGCAAAAAGGTTCAACAACAATCTTCATTCAATTTGGGGAGGAATCTGGAGCAAGATAATTTGAAAGAAGATGCGGAGTTTCATGCAAATAAAGAAGATGAACCTCAAAGTACTGAAGCACAAGTAAATATTCAAAGTACTGATCCTGAAGGAACTGGTATTCAAAGTACTGATGATCAAGGTGCTGCTGATCAAGGTACTGCTGCTCTTCAAGGAACATACAGACAAGAGCTAATCACACCAAGGATTCTAGACTTTGAAGAGGAAGCTGGTCCTTCAACAGTCATACCAAAAGAGGAAGCTGATACACCCAAAGTAGTGCACACTGCAAGTGATGATGAGACTATAGCTGAGATATTGCACAACTTATCAAAACCAAGGGGTGTTAGTATTCCAGGAGTTGATGAAGAACAACCTCAAGCTACACAACCAGTGTTAGATCCTAAAGACAAAGGCAAAGGCAAACTAGTAGAAACAAAGAAGAAAAAGAAGCTGACTTTGGCAGAGCTAAGAGCTATTGAAGTGGCTAAGAATGAAGAAGTTGCTAAGAAGTTTCAAGC
Organism: Chrysanthemum makinoi; assembly: GCA_910596185.1. NCBI lineage: Eukaryota > Viridiplantae > Streptophyta > Magnoliopsida > Asterales > Asteraceae > Chrysanthemum > Chrysanthemum makinoi. The sequence continues at coordinate 269,151,961 of OU343220.1, forward strand.
TGAATATGATGCTGAGGTTGCTAAACCAGTGAAAGAATCTGAAGTTGTTGTACCAGTAAAGAAACATGTTCTACCAAGAAGACCAAGTATTGCTAAGGAAAGAAATGCCATGATGGCTTATCTAAAGGGTCAAGGGTATACAGGATTACAGAAGCTGAAATATTTTGAGATGAAACAGATGTATGACTTGGTAAGAGAAGCTTATCAAAAGCAAGTTGATAGTATTATTTCTTTTAAAGATGATGATAAGCTGAAGGAGGATGATAAAAAAAAAGAAGCTTAAAGAGGAAAAGAACAACTGAAGAAGAACAGTCATCAAAAAAGGTAGAATTGAGGTCAGATACAGTTGATGAACTAAGAAATTACTTAAGAGTTGCTGACTTTGATCATCCTAAATCCAAAGATGTTGCAGTAAAGAAGTCTAAAATAACTACATTTGAAGTGGTAACGTCAAAGGATGGAGATTATCTGATGTTCCATAGGGAGGATGAAAGTTTTAGAGTGTTTAATTTGTTATGGGATATACTGCACATAATAGATAGAGCAGATCTGTTTCAACTATATCAATTAGTACAAGAATACTTTGAACATATTCCATCAACTAGAGTTGGCTTAGTATTGCTAGGAGATCTGACAACTATCTGGGAAACTGAGGAGACAAGCACTGATGAAATCTGGCTAAATCAAGAAGTATGGGAGATTACAAGTTGGAGATTCTTTGAAGAATCAGGAGTACATGCTTTGGAAATGGAAGATGGAACTATGATCCATATGTTAGCTGAAAGAAGATATCCTTTGACTAATGATCTGATGAGAAGGATGCTGGATCATGGAATGGAAGTTGAAGAAGAAACTGAAACAGCCCTAATGGTTATTGAATTGTATATCAGATGGATAACTATGGCTGATGATGAAGCATAAATACTGGTATGATGTTCAATTGTATAATTTTTTGAAAAATAAGTACTTTATTCAAAGTACTGCTGATCAAACAGTACTTTAATCAAAGTACTGCTTGCAGCACAAATCCAGTTAATGATTTTGAAAGAAAACTTTTGTTAAGTGAAAAATATTTTGAAACAAAGGTTAAAAGCAACAAATGGATTTTGAGATGGTTATAACAAAAGGTTATCAATCCACCATGTTTAACAAAAGGATTGGCTAATCCATGAGCAAACGGCTCTTGTAAAGATATCTCAAATCTGTTATATAGTTGACAACTTGCTAATAAGTTGTATGGTAATCAACTCACCATATCAGCAAATGTGAAGAGTTGGCTAGCCCACAAGAAAAATGGCTTGTGGTAAAGGCTGTGGAAACACCATTTTATATGGTAATTAGTTCACCATGGTTGCAAGAACTAACTAGTCCAAAAGGGTACGGCTTTTGGTAAAGAAAAAACAAATCCGTTGATAGCTGTTGATTTGCTAAAAATCATATGGTTATCAATGTACCATGGTTTTACACACCTAAACATTTGGCTACTCCAGATTTAATGGCTTTGGTAAAGAGGCATCAAAATCCATTAAAATTTCAATGATTCACCTCTCACAGGAGTTTACACACCTGGAAGTGATGAGAATAGACTGAAACTTAAATGAACTGATGTACAAATTGTCGTGTGTTGCTGAGTAGCTGAAAAGATAGAGCTTGATGATTGTTGCTGTAAAGAATTACTGATAAAAACTACTTTGATGATGATAATACAAGCACAGGGAATACAACGACAAAACTTTGAAGATAAAGACACAATCTTTCCTTGAAGACAAAGACATTAAAGATGAATATACAAAGGAAGTTGAAATCAAGCAAGTAGAATTCAAGTTAGGGGAGGATTGTTGGGATATAGAAAGTCAAAGTGCTGAAGAGTCAAAGTACTGAAGAGTCAAAGTACTGCTAAAGGAGAAAGTCAAAGTACTGCTCGTTCATCAAAGTACTGCATGGTTAAAGGACTGCTATGCAAATCGTTAAGGATTATTATGTAATTCTAGAATGTTCTAATTTTAGTTTAGTATTACTTGACGTGCAAGGAATAGAGTTGTAAACCGACTAGGGTTATCCTTATGTCTATAAAAGGACCTCTAGATTGGCATTAGACGTACGTGCAATATTAGAGTTTACTAAGTTCGATATTAGAGTTGTTAGGGATTGTTAGTGAATCTGTGTATTAAGCAGGTTCAGAGTTTTAATATAATTGTTAAAGTAAAAGTCAATTCTTCTTAGCTTTATTCAAGTAAATTCCGCATACTTAATAGAGTTAATTCAGTGTTTCATTGTTAGTAACTTAGGATTTATCCGAGGTTGCTAAGCCCTTACAAGCTACAAAAGTTAGTTTGGTTAGAGTATATCGATCCAACACTTCCCCCCAAACCGAAAATCCTTTTGTTGAGCAGATTCAAAGCTTTCTTTCAAGCTTGCCTTAGCCAGGTGCACAGAGGAGCACACCATAATAATAAATCTTGCTGCTCCTTTTAAGAATGATTATCGTGATTCTCCGTTCAGGGTATCATCAAGATAGAAGAACAGCAATGTATCATCCCACATATGAATAACTCTTCTCAAATTTCTTTCCACTGAAGTCTGAAGTGAAGAATACCAAAAGTTGTCAAGAGACCACTTCCCCCAAGTAGTTGAATTGATGCAGTCAGTGTCATTGTATAAATGTCACGAACCCAAATACACATATACCCAAAGAAAGAGTAACTGATAACATCGAAGTAGCAGATTAAGTCTGATATGCAAAGAATAACCCCGATGTATGCTTTTCTCTCCCCTGATGATAGTGTATGAAGCTCAAGACCCCGAAGTACCCAAATACCCAAAGAAAGAATGACCGATAACATTGAAGTAGGAGGTTGAATCATTGATTATCTCTGTGGATGACAACTCCGGAATAAGTGATTAAGCTCTCATGTGAAACACCATTGCGACCCCAATGTACACATTTCTCTCCCCTGGATATGTCATACTTGTGTACTTCTTTTACCATCAGAAACTGTCTCTTACATCTCTTTCCCCACGTAGTTGGAATAAGAACACTAAACGCCATGAGTTAAACATTGAGTTTCTCTGCGGTCATGACATTTGTCTTCCCAGGATATCTTCAATCACTTAGAAGTATTTAGTTAATCAAGTTTACTCGTTTTGCGTTTAGATGTGTGTCTCCTTCCCCCTTGCTGGTTTTGATACTTCAAAATCAGCAACACATTATAAGCCTAAGTACTAGAAATATGTTGAGAAGACCACTTGAAATCTTGTGAGAATCAACTTGCTGAAGAACAATGTGAGCAAGTCTAATTGGGGATTAAATCAGGCTTAATACTCTCCCCCATTTAGTGCTCTCCCCTAAACTGACAATCCTTTTGATGAATGCCCTGATTAAGAAGAAGTCTTTAGATAATCAAATGCAACTCGTCTTTAGTCTTCTAACACGCAGCAGAAAATGTAGAATAGACTGTACACTCGACCTTCTTCAAGATTGTCCATTTGGGGAATAGAAAGTCAACATCTTCATCTAACCAAATGCATTCCAATTAACTTATTGCAAATCCCCTTAACTAAAATCCCTCCCAATCAAACAAGAACAGAAAGATGTACATCAAGGGAATCAGCCCCGCAACTGGAAGCACTTTATCATTAATCATATCAGCCTGTGAGAAGATGTCAACCGATGGCTCTTAGAATAAAATCCCTCCCAATCAAACAAGAACAGAAAGATGTTCATCAAGGAAATCAGCCCCGCAACTCATTAATCATATCAGCCCTTGAGAAGATGTCAACCGACGGCTCTTAGAATAAACTCCATGTAAAGATGACCCGATAAGAAGAAGCTCGGTTTTTACATGAGTTTGGAGCCGTATGACCATTTATTCTCATGTATCAATCAACATGCAGTATTATCACACTTCTTCTTCCCCTCAAGAATTGCATACGGAGTTGCCATTATTGATTAAACAAGTGAATATCTTCAAAATGTAGTCTATTCACACTTCTCCCCCGCAAAAATTGCAGATGATGTCGCCATCGCCATTATAATTGAGCAAGTGGAATAAGAGTACTAGCAACGATAAGTCGGTTCACTTGATAATTGAGCGCTCATGGAAAAAGCATGAAGCTTGTTGATGAAAATGGTCATAATTAAAAAAGATTTCCCTTCATCCGAAAATAAAGCGCACTGAAGCGTACACTTTTCTTTTCTTTAGGGAACGAGGTTTGAACTGAAGTATTCAAATGTCATAAGCAAGAAGATTTCTCTTCTTCTGAAGATAAAGCGCACTGAAGCGTACACTTTTCTTTTCTTTAGGAAACGAGGATTGAACTGTTGTATTCAAACGACATCTCTCTCTTTTCTACATCTCTTGGCGAACTTGTTATCAACCCCATTATCATTCAGTCGGCTCTTTGTCGTGACAGCTGATGGAGAAAACCCAATATGATGAATTTGACACTAAAGTAAACTAACCCGAACTTGTGACTTAAACTTGCACAAATGTGTGACTAAGAGCGGTGCAGAGAGTTCATGCTACTTTGAATTCCTAAGTACTCTATACTCTTCACCCAACCAACCATCAAGTATAAGACGTACATCACCTCTTGAAAATCCACAATTTAATGTGACACTGAGCACTACAACGTAACTCCTTAAAGTGATAGTTATTTTGTGGTAGTAAAAAGGAAAAGAAAAAGTTACCCAAAAATAACTAGATTTCCAAATCTTCGTCACTGAAAATGTTAAAAGCTCGAACAAGGATCTCGAAGAATCTTCATCCAACCATCCCCGATACCTTCAGATACTAAGTACACTCGCCCGTGAAATTTCACTTCAACCTTAAATAAATAATAATGAATTAACGCCGTTGTCACATCTTGTGGTTAAGTCACTTTTATTCTCCAACTTAGAAAGCTAATATTGCTAATAAGTTTACACGCCCAAAACTTACGCGAGATTTTTGAGTTACTTCGAAATCCCACAAGAATAAGGTGTTTCATTCAAAGCTACTAAGCCTCCAACCAATGCTACTTGGTTGCGAATTGATTGTGATAATCTTAATGAGTGAGTGCATCAAGCAATCAATAGAACTCATTGTGTAGAAGAACTCAACAACAATCTGCAAAATGTATACTATAGTAGAGAAGATGATCATGTATTTCAAATTTAAAAAGCTTGACTATTATAATATACAAGCTGTATGATCTAACAGGTACGTGTGTATATTGAGATACTTTGGAGAGATTGGTGAGGTTGATTTTGTCTCACAAAATAAGAATTTTATCAACCAATGAATTGAAACTTGGAGAACCAAATGTGTCAGATTCTCGCTATGAAAAAGTTGATATGTACAAAAGAGAGTATAGTCAATTTATGTACAACAGGTAACCAAGAATGCTGCAAGCTAGTCAGTTAGATGCTAGACGACTTACTTAAGTCGCCGAAATTAGTTAGTGGTTACAAGGTGTTGTGGAGTTGAAGATGGAAATGTTTGTTGAAAGATACTTTTGAGCATTTGAGCTTGCATCAACATTTTTCCAAAACAAGCAGCCTTGCATATTGATAGAAAACCTGGTTTGTCATATAACGACCCAACTGTCAGTTTGTCATATAACGAACCTTCCTTAGCTTGCAGTGGTGGGAATGCTGCAAAATAATGTCTATACCAGCTTGGAAATATTTACCAACAACTGCTACTCATCAACAACTTTTAGCACCGAGAAATTTTTGTGACGTCAAGATAGTATGTCGGGATGCAACTCACTGTCACTGTTGGACTTTAATGTTATAGAAGAAAAGATTAGGGTAGTTTAGTGTAGTTTTATGTTATGTATTTTGTATAAACCGATATATGTAATTTGGGCTGGGTTAGGAGAAACGGTATAAACCGTTTTTAGAATAGGTATGTCGTTTTCTGAAACGTTGTATCCCTTTGTGATGCAGCGATTCATTTGGTATATATAGGTTAATTTTCTGTAAAACAATTTATTCCAATATATCAATACAATTAAATACAATACATTCATTAGTATTAATCTGTGTTTCATATTCAGTCTCTATTATCATTCTTGTGTATTTTTCTTTTACAAGTTTCTGTCCCAAACCCTAGTGTTCCATCCATACCGAATTCAAGAAGAATAACAATCTGGGAAACTGCCTTGTTCGAAGGCCACAACAACAGTCACAACTCACATTCATAGAAACCTCTTAATATGTATAATAAACTCAAATGCAAAAATCAGCATTTCCATGATAATAATGTAGAAATGTTCTGCACAGTTCAGGTCTCTCTACTGCACATACATCAATCTTTTTTGTATTTCACATGTTAGAAGAAATATATACGACCTCGTAATGATCATTTGTGTAAACATGATGCTTGATCACTTTATTCTTCTATAAGTTTTAAATTAACTCAGTATATATAAATAGGAAAACAAAATAAACATCAAGGATAAATATAAAATGTAATTTCATTTAGATATAAAGACATTAATTTCATTTATTCTAAGCAAGTCAAAACGAAATCAAGACCTATAATGTAGATAGAAGACATTATTACTAATCTTGGCAGGCAATCATCTATACAATTAAACCAACCCAAAAGAAGTGTAAGACATTCTCTGGTCGTGCTAACACATAGAAGAGAAAGATCATGGACTATAGACAACCCAAGGACTTGAAAGCCATATGACCTTCCTCATGCTTATGCAAGATGAAGCGACAGGTCCCTCGGGTCCATGATAAACCAAGTTAATGTTCTTGAGTTTAATTTCTTCACATGGTACAGTTCTGCTGCATTGCAATTTCACTGCAAACTGAGAACTTGACGTGCCACGTACATCACTAAATGTAACATTCCTTATTTGCACGTTTGATTGTGCCTGCCAAAAAACAAATATACATGTAAGAAACAATAGTAATCTGAAATTTGTAAAATAAAAAGAACTATTTGGATTTAGAGAGTTACCTTAGAATTGCAAAGATTGTGGGGACAATATTGTTGATCGATAAAAATAGGGTTGTTCACATTGTTCATGACAATATTATCAAAAATAATATCTGAAGCAAGGGTAGGCGCAGATGGTGCCCATGTTTTGATCCTTAGTCCATTTTGGGTCCGCACAAACTCGAGTCTCGTATAGTTAGTTATACGGCTTACAGGTTGTTCGTTTTTGGACCCACCAAGGCTACCAATGCTAAAACCATGCCCTGGCCCACATTGAACCCTCTGGATTTCAATATCCTGACTACCCGAAACCATTGATACACAGTCATCACCAGTCTTTATGATACTGTCTAGAATCCTGATTCGGGTCGAGAGCCCTATATGGATGCCATCAGTGTTTGGTGACCAATACGGGGCACTGATCCGAATGTAGCTAAACTCCACATCGTGACACGAAAATAAGTTGAAATGGCCGCTTCGGCTATTGAATGAGTTAAGGTGTTCTACTCTTGAATTATTAACAAAATCAAACCGCATCGTCTGTTTACATGGAAAATAACAAAATATGATCAGTCAGATATAGAAACAAGTATGAACAATGCTAAACTGTGTAATAAAATCTCAAAGCAAAAAGAGAAAACAACGTATCATTTTACTAAATAATAGTGTAACAAATTTAACATGTAAAATTCTTAATATATGAGAGACAAAAGGACTTTAATATCCGTTACAAACACACAATTTGGGATATACATCAAACCAATTAATGAAAAAACCAGTGCACTTTTTAAATTCCAGGGTACCAAATCACTAAAACTTTAATGAATAATTTCTAAGCAAATTAACAAGAATGAAGAACTTACGTAAGGAAGTGATTTACAATGAGTATTCTTGGCACAGTCATTATGAGGCCACGCCTTGTCTCCATGACCATACAAGAACCCACCGCCGGTCACAACCAACCAATCAACATACCTAAAAGTAATCCAATGATCAGCAAACATATCTGCAGGGTTATCTGAAGCTTCTAAGGTTCCCTTGATAATAAAATTAACCGGTCCCTTACACGGTCCTTGAAACACGACTGGGCCAAGAACATATGACCCTCTCGGGATCAAGACTTTTCCACCCGTGTTAGATGCACATGCATCGTTCCATGCTCGTTGAAACGCCTAAAAAATGAAACACAAAATTATCAACAATGCACAAACTAAGAAAAAAAGCTGCCACATAATAACATGTGTAATATTTGCCGTTATAAAGATCAAACATGTAAAATGAAATGTACATTGGAGTTTTCGTTGAAACGATTAGCATGTGCACCATACGACAAGACATTGAAGGTTGGCGGAACATTGTATGCGGCGGCCAAAGAGAGGAAGAAGAACAATGGAAGCAAATGAATGAAGGAAAACATTTCTGTAAGTGTTCTTGTTATATGTTTTCCTTCTAGTTTGCAATGAATTATTTTTCTCATAATGAACGACTTATATAGTAAGTGGTTGTAGTGATCCATAAGTTGACTTATTAATGCAGGTTATATGATTGTATGCTTGATTATGCAATGAAGATTGTATGCTAAAATAGACCCGTATTTTTTTACACAGAGATGGTTTTTTTGTGTGAAATTAGTTAGTACATTCTGAAAATAAAATGATTCAGATTTAGATTAGATAACCACATATCGTTAAAATCGTTATCAAAGTATTTATTTAATAGTAAAAAATATTAGTTTTATTTATGGATAAAATTATGTTGTTATGCAGTGTCTCTAAGTCTATGCTTTTCATTTTTGGAGAATACGAAATGAATTTAGTTTTTTATTTATTTCATTTAGCATAATACGGATACGTATATTTACTAAAAATAGGATATTGCTTCATTTAAGTTTGTCGAATGTTGAAATTTCAAATATTTAGTTCGATTTGTTTTTCCTCTTTGATAATAACTGATTGATACTTTAATAAGCTTAGAATGGAATGTTTTTAGGTTTTGGTCCGATTAAACAATTTATACATGAAAACATGTTAAGTTTTTCTAGTAAAATAATATTTTGAAAGTATTATGTGCACATCGACATTTAGCATAAGATGTGCGTGAATGTATGAACCACATCAAAAAACACATGTCATGATCACGATCTTAATTTCCATGAATTATATTTTGTTTTCACATCTTTTTTTCTTTTTTCTTTTATATTGACGTTTTTCTTTTGCATTGACGTTTTTTGTATTTGATGACGTATAGTCCGTATTCGGGTCATGAACCCGGCCAATAACGCTACTAGCAATTGAGCCAGTACGCATGGGCTAAACCAAGAACGGGGGCCCACGAATGGTTTTGATATCGGATATCTCTTATTTATGAGATGTATTAATTGCCCGACTTGCGGATACGAAGCCGTTGGGGAACACGAAACCAAACTAACTGTTTTCTGCTTTCTTAGGCCTGTCTCAAGCATTAAGAACCATTGATACTGGAACCGAGTTCAAAACAGCGAACGCCCAACTTTTGTATCAACAAGTGGCGCCATCCGTGGGACCCAACACTAAGAACTAGAATGACGAAGCAAGGAAACCAAAATCAGTGATCGCATGGTGACCTACAAGGGAAGAAACAAGAAAGTGGATCGCCCTCAAACAAGCTCTCGAACAACTACCATACTAAAACCAAGGGCCAGATCGGATCTGATCTTTCCCGACAAGGAACAACAAATAAGACGGAACAACCCATGCTGCCACAACAACAACCAATGTAGAAGATCCACTACGTAATCTTTATACCACTCCCCTACTAGAAAAGGACCTCACAAAATGCCAAAGACCTCTCCAAACAGAGTCTAGATATGGAAACAGATATTCTTGCACTAGAAGGAGTCGGGCATGAATTAGCACCAAGCGATTTCAAGGTCCCAAAACTAAACCTTGGCGGCACTCATGCAAGAGGAGAAAAGAGGTCGAGCCGCAGTCTAAAAGCCCGACTAAACTCGGATCGAGGCATCCCCATCGCGTCATCGAGGGATAAGCGCGGAAAAAATACGCACCCCAGGTTTACCGGTGGGAGGAGAGTGGAGAACGATGAAGCGATGAACCGCAGCATCGGAAGAACATGAAGAGGATGGACGGCTGACAATGTCCACGATAGGCTTGGAAGCCGCAGTTCGGGGACGATTGACGACGACGCCCTGCTGGAAGCCCTTCGCCAGATTGGAGATAGCCACGCAAGCCAAAAAGAGAAAAGTTCATCCTCTGGAGACTCCTCGACGGTAGTAGCGCAAGCGCCGACGAAGCGAAAGCACGCCCTCCGGTAATTCCTCTGACAACGAGGACAACAACCGACATTGAAGTCCAGCGGAAGATATCGCGACCGGAGGAGGAAGATATGTCTCTTCCGCGCCGCCAAAAGGTGGAAGCGTTCACTGGCGCATTAGTGATTTCTCGAGAAAATAAGAGAATGCATGCCCACTAATGTGAAAACCTATGACGAACAGTGATCCGCATCGATCACCTAAAAATTTTCAAATCAGCTGCTACCATCGAAAATTGGCCACAGCCTGTGTGGTGCCATATGTTTAATTCCACATTAGTGGTTTTGAAGCATTGATGGTTTTGAAGCATTGATGGTTTTGAAGAATTGATGGTTTTGAAGAATTGCGAAAGGCGTTTCGCCTAAACTTCACACGCAGGAAAAGCGCCGCCAAAACCCCGCCAACTCGCTAGGGTAAAACAGCCAGAATCTACAAGCGCTTATGTGGAGCGCCAAAGATGAGTGCATACAGGTTAAAGCATGCCCGGGAATCAAGATCACGGGTTTATGAATGGGATCAATAACCCGTAACTCATCAAAAGGTTGAATGACAAGATTCCCAAACCTTTGATGAACTTATGAAACGGCAAGGTCCTTATCCAAGGAGAAGCAACAGGGCGGATAAAGGAATGGCTACTCAAACTACAAGTCACAAGAACAATTCCGGACAATCCACCGATCAATAGCAACCGCAACAAGAACTACCGCCAGGGAGCGGACGGCGAGATAATGACAAATACACCCCGCTAACCAAAACTCCAAAGGAGATATTTGCGACGGAAGGCGCGAACTTCCCGAGACCACCACCAATCGCACCCCGAAGATAGGCGCGCTGGGGAACGGATACACTCGACTACCATGGACGGGGCCACACCACTAATGAGTGTGTCCAATTGCGCCAACTAATTGATAAGTTGGTAAAAGAAGGCAGATTGGACCATTTAGTCAAGAATATTAAGGAAAGAAAAGATAAGCAAAAAACCGGGAACAAGAAGGATGATGCACTCCAAAGATAAAGCGGACACCATCTACATGATACAATCATGGCAACGAATGACTAGGCAAAAGATCACCAAAGTTTTCCGCTGAAGCTAAATCTCCTTCCCCAACTTGGCGGCGGAAAAGGGTAAAGCCGCCACCATTGAGATTAATGCGGGGGTCACGACATCCACCGGATGTATATTGATGGAGGGCATCTGCAGATATAATGTACTAACATTGCTTCCGCTAATGCGACCGGAGATACTAAGTCGCTAAGCCCGGTCATGACGGCATTGACTGGTTTTACAGGAGAAAAGATATGGCCCATAGGGAAAATACGTCTACTAGTCAATATCGGTAATCAGGAACACTCAACGACGACCTGGATGAATTTCATGGTATTACATCCGCTTCGCCATACAATGGCATCATTGGAAGACCAGGGATATCAGCCAAACGCAGCGTTAATCACGGCACATTGGATGCTCAAATTCCAGTGAGGGAGGCATTGTCACTCTCTACAATACCACCGTACCACCTAGAGAATGTAACAAGGTTACATGTGAGACGGCGACATTCCGAACAACGCCGCACCTAAGGTATCAAACCCGAGGGTTGCAATTCATCCGGTACCCGCAACAAGAAGTATCTATCGGAGGATCGTTGTCCGAGCAATCCAAGAAGACCTGCGCGCTGCCTTTGCAAAAACCGATATCTTTGCATGGGAACCAAAAACATGAATGGTGTACCACGCTCATTACGGAGCATAAGTTATGGATCTGACAAGGATACCCCTGCATCAGTAAGCGCGGGCTGCCCGCAGAGCGCACAAGCAATTTCGCGTAGTACATAAACTCGTGGATGCGGGCATCATGCGAAGTTTACTACCATGACTGGCTTTCCAACCCAGTGATGGTCAAGAAGAGCGATGGTAGTTGGAGGATGCGCGGACTTCACGATCTCAACAAGGCATGTCCACAAGATCGCAACCCGCCACGGAGATAGACCGGAAGGTAGAATCTTTGTGTGAGTACCCACTTAAATGCTTCCTAGACGCACACAAAGGATACCACCAAATTCAGATGGCTAAGGAAGATGAGGAAAAACGCCTTCATACAAGCCAAGCGTTTATTGTTACACTAAGATGCCCTTTGACTTGAAGAACGATGCCCACCTACCAAATTGGTGGATAAGCGATTTGAAAAGCAGGTCGACCGCAACCTAGAGGTTTATGTTGATGATCTTGTCATAAAAAGCCATACGGAGGAGGAATTGGTGCGTGACATTGAAGAAACATTTAAAACAACGGCGAGATCAACATGAAGTTAAATCCTAAGAAATGCACCTTTGACGCTACAGAGGGCATGTTCCTTGGATACTTGATAGAGCCTAATGGCATTAAACCATGTCCAAAAAACAAAGGTCATTATCCAGCTTCCCTCACCGCTGACGCTGAAGGAAGTCCAGCCTTTGAATGGAAAACTAGCCGGTCTAAACAGTTATTGTCCAAATCGCCAGATAAGTCACTACCTCTCTTTAAAACACTCAAGAAGTGTACAAAAAAGGTATATTTTCGCTAGACCGCAGAGGAGGAAGAAGCTTTTGTACAACTTAAACAACACTTAGCCAGCCCCCATGCTAGTCGCACCCGCGGGAGGAACCGATTATGTATTTATCCACGACTCATGGAGTACCAACATGCTACATCACGATAGGGATTCAAGACAAACACCGATACTTTGTAAGCAAAGAGCTCAAGAAAACGGAGGTTAACTACAACAAGAATGGAAAAGTTGGTCTTGGTGGTATTCACCGCCAAACGGTCGCTTGCAGATACTCCGGCACCCAATAGCGGTGATTACAGATCAACCTATAAAGCAAATCATTTCCAAACCGACGCATCGACGCCTACATGAAGGGAGTGTATTGCTAGGTGAGCATAACATTTCCTACGCACCACGCACCGCTTAAAGGGCGCGATACTAGCGAGACTTTATCATTGAAAACCGACACGATGACACATCCCAAAACAAGGTGGAATTACAAGAACCATGGATCTTATTCACGGATGGATCCTCATGTGTATGGGTCAGCGCGGGCCTTATTCTCACGAGTCCGGATGGAACGGAATTCACTTACGCATCAAGTTTTGAGTTCACAAAGAACGAACAACGAGGCAGAGTATGAAGCCTTGATTGCGTGACTATGCATTGCAGCCAAATGGGCATACGTAACCTAGAAGCAAATGTGGATTCCCGATTAGTAGCCAACCACGTGTTAGGCGAGTATGTGGCTAAGGAGGAAAACATGGTTCAATACCTTGACAAGACCAAGTCCCTAATCCAGACTTCGCTAGTTTTACCATCAAACAGTTCCAGAGGGGAGAACAGAAGGCGGATGCACTAAGCAAGATCGCATCCACAAGCTGCAGACCCAAAACAAGTATTGGTGAAAACCCTGAAGATCAAGTCCATCATGGAAATGGAGGTATCCACGGTGATAGAGGAACAAGGTCCTACATGGATGACCCCAATAGTCGAAGTTCATAAGCAGGCGGCGACCCCAAGAGGATGTCTGGCAATACGTATACCGTGAGGGTTTGAACTTCTCGAGACGGTGTATCGGCGCTCCTTTCTACAACCATGGCTTCGTGTTGGACCACCGCAAGCAAATTATGTTCTGGGAAATCTACGCCGTTCATGCATATCGTGACCACGGTCCGTGGTGGCCAGCGCTTACGGTCGTAATACTATAGCCCACCATGCATCGTGGACGGGACTTAATTAAAAGGCTGCACGCCAGTTCATTGCTGCACCATTCCACGCCAACCACAACAGGAGCTAACACCTATTACGGCACCATGGCCATTTTACAAATGGGGTATCGACATTGCAGGTCCCTTTCCTATTGCAGCGCGGAGGATTGAAGTTCCTCATAGTAGCCATAGACTATTTCAACAAGTGGATCGAAGCAAAGGCGGTTGTAACAATCACCGCATCGTAAAACGCTTTGTTTGGGAAAATATTGTATGCCGCCTGATTACCTGGGAAATCATCTCGCATTAATGGGAAACAATTGCGACAACCCTTTCAAGGACCGGTGAGAATTTAAATATCACACAAAGACTTCGATCAGTCAAACACCCACAAACCAACGGCTTAGTAGAGCGGCAAATCAAGTAGGGTGAAGGAATTAAGGCACGCCCGACAAGCACAAAGGAATGTGGGTAGAAGAATTATCGTGATGTTCTCGGGCACACCGCACTTCAATCAAAACTAGCACGGAGACACTCCCTTTCTCTTGTCTATGGGACGAAGCCGTCATACCAGAAATTGGGATGCCAACTATTCGCGACCGCCAAAATTAATGTTGCAACCAATACCGATGAACGCGTATCTACTTGGACCGTTGGAAGAACGGCGTGAGCGCCAAATATATGTGAAGCAAGAGCTAAGTAAAAAATGAAGGGATACTATGATGCTAAAGTGCGCAGTGTTTCATTCGCAGGTGACTCAGATATCGCGCCAATGATGCGAGCCACGCAGAAGATACATGGAAACTTGGACCGGCGGGAAGGACCTTATGAGGTCATTGAAGCATTAGGAAAAGGCGCGTATAAGTCAAGTGGGACATGGATGGCCATGAGCTACCACGCGACATGGAACATCCGCAATCTCAAACGATGCTATCTCTAGGAACGGCTATGGCCCAAATGCATCTTTACCCTTGCACTCTTTAGTACAATGCTCAATAAATATCCGTGTATTTACATTTTGTTTACTTTGGCAAATGTTTTTCTTTTTTTTTTACAAAAACATGAAAGTATTAATAAAATGTCGTGGTTTCTAGCTAACTCCACGACACATTTTAATTTTTACGATTATTCATATCTCAACATTTTTGTTATATTATCTTTTGCCTACACATGGTGCATGCACATAATACACCCACGATGGTGCACAAGATGAGTAAACCTACTAAATAACTCGTTGAGTAAGAGGGTTGCAAACCTATCAACATTGGATGACGCATCCTTGTTAAACACCTTATTTTCAAGACGCTGGAATAAGTTCGACACGCATTCCACGGCGATGTGCAACCAGGCGCGACACCGTGTACGCTTAACAAAACCAGAATTAAGACTTTTGGCTCCTTACTATGATATTTACAAGATGTCGATATCACACATACACGATTATGTTAACAATACTTAGACATTATAAGTACGATAGTTCATACATGATTATGAACTCCACATATTAGTTGCGCTTATGTAACAATTTGCTCCTTAAACAATAAGTACGCAAAGACAGATAACTAAGTACAAACATTATAAGTTGCAACCACATCAGCACGCATTCAACAAAAGGAAAATTTTATTAAGGACTACAAGTTCTTACAAAAGGATGTCTACAACGATACAACCTATATACTATTAGAACGCTTAAGGGACGAGCTCTCCACATGTTTGGCAGCGTCCCCTTCTTTAACTTCCTCAACAAATCGTAATCTTGACGTGACACCGCGGGAAAACTCCGACAGTATCCCTTCAGATTCCGGAAGATGTACCACGCCAACACCACACAAAATGGCTTGCCTTTTAACATCATCTTCTTCTTGGCAAGTCTCAGTAGCAACTTCCAAAGATTCCTTTAAAGGTTTCCTTCTCCAATGCGAAAAGGATTCAAGATATGGCAGGCGCAAAAATAGGCACCTGTAGCGGGACTCATCCGCTTCAAAAATAATCGGATCAGCCTGCATTTTCAGACCATGGCGGCCAAGGTTAGTCCCTCCATAATTACCTTTATGGGATAATCCCGGTCAGCCCAACTCAAAGAATCAAAGGAAGTTCCAAAGCAGTTTTCATCTTCCATTGCGGCAACCGTGTCATCATAAGCGCTGCTCATTATAACCGTGCACCTTATCGCCAGAACTTTCAGACCACCCCTCATGAAGCTCCTCTATAGCTTCTACCTACCACGCGCCAACAAGACACCGCACAACCCTCCAAATGCATCTACCACCTCTTTTGACTCCAAAGTAATCGAGGGCGAGCATGCAATCCATGACCAATGAAGCCAATTAATAGTAGAGACTAATCAGGATAAAGCTCTTCATCATACTCAATGCTTAGCTTTGAGCTTCATCTCTTGTTTCTTCAACGCCTCTCAACGACGAAAACTCCCCCGAAATGTAAGTGTTCATCTTACCATGTTCCATAAAACCAAGGGCCCGCGCAGTAGCCTTATACTCTTTTGCTGACCGCCCCGGCTCACCCGGTAAGAAGTGACATCTTCTCCTCGCAAGTCACTTGGCATACAAGTCGGCTCCTCGATTCACCGAAAAGCAGCCAATAGCTTCTCTTGAGCAATCTCTTCATCCTTTTGCGCGCTTTGGCTGCTCTCCCCATCATACATTGTCTTTAGCTGCGCAACCAATGCAACCTGGTGCGCAGCAGCAGAAGCAAGTTCCCCCATTAGCTGACCCACTGCACCCAGTGCCAATGGCTTAGTATCTTTATCCTTGGAATCCGGAGGGTCGCAAGCGCGGGACCGGCCTTAGGCAATGAGTCTTCGACCGCTCGAAGATAACCCAATAGCTCCGATACTGCACGCAAAGAGACGGCAATTCATAACGCAATCAATAAATGAGATACGTGATCTAGTGATAATACTTACTTGGGCGGAGTAGTCTCCTTTGAGCGAGAGGCTGAAAGATCACTTGATGAAGACTCCACGTCAAGAATGACAGGGCGCTTTTTCCTGGACGCGCTTGCACCATCTCCACCGAGCAATCTTTTGTGCTTCAGTCCTAGACTCTCCTCCTCTTCCATGCTTTCCGCCACATCTATGTGCGACGGCTCCACCAGAGGAGACGGCGCCCGGGGGCTGGTACACTTTGCACAAGAATAGCCTCCAAAGACACCGGGACCACTACTCCCAACCTCCTCTATGTTCATCTCCATGACACGCCCTGAAGACGAATCCAAAATGGGGACTTCACCCTCCCTCACCGGGCGCACTCCCACAGTTACTTGGCGGCCTCGCCAATGAACAACTCCGAATAGATCCATCTCTGCGAAACGGAAGACAAACAATAAACAGGTTACAAAAAGTGCAGAGATGAAAAGAGACGCTCACATTAATAAAGCAAAGGAATGTGAAAGGATGAGCACCCACCCTGGCCATCCGCGTCTAAGAAGATTGGCACTTCATCAGGTCTACCCAAGTAGTTACGACTGATGCCCATATGCACCAAAAATTCCTCGGGTAGGAATTAATAGGAAGACGATTGGCGTTTATCGTTTCTGCATCTTCGCTGCTATATGATCCAGGGAGGGGGCTCTCATCCTTGGGCAGCGAACTTTGGGTGTAAAATGCGAAATGCAACGGGAAAAACGCTTCATCGACCCAGAAAAATTTTTCCCTCCAGTTCCTAAGTGCGTCCAACTTATCCGTATAGCACTATAGCCTCCCTGCACGCTTAGCGAACGACACCCACCCATTTGACCACGTTGTGTGGTAGAATGCGCGGAAAAGGTAGATTGTAGGGTTTATTGCCAATAAACGGCAGTTGATCTCAAAGTGAATTATTTTTGCCGCACCTATACCGTGCAGCTGAGATATGTGCAGACGATAATAATTTAACACGTCGCACAAGAATAAGGATATGGGCACACGTTGATTCGCGAACTCGAAAAAACGTGTGTATACCCCTACTTTCCCTTCGTGGAAATCCGCTATCGACGCCTGCGCTGTCGGGACTTTCGGATGCAGCGCGAGTGGGATATAATAATCCGAGGTGAACTGACGAAGTTCATCCTCAGTCAGGTCAGAGGTAAAGTCAGATAAAACACGGACCATGATACAGTTTTAAAAAAAAAAAGAAAAATCGCACGTGCGGTTACCTTTGGAATACTAAGGGTTTCTTGGTTGAAGGTTTGGAGCTTTTTTAACAATGACGGAAATGATTTTTACTGTGATAATCACAGTAATGAGGGGGCGAAAGGTTATATAGGTTTTTTCATCCACGCGATGAACGCCACGCGGATCCCACTATCTCTAAATGAGTGGATAGGATCTGTGACGACACGGTTACAGTTACTTTCTCCCATTTTACGAGGCTTTCATTTGAAATATTTTGACTAGATTCACCGAGTATTCTTCAAAGCAGGAAACTTCTTTAGCTTCTCCGCTACGCTTCGAAGATTTAGGTGCTACAATTATTAGTCTAGCATCCGCAGGTGGTCCCTGCGCATACTAGACTGGGGGGACATGATGACGTATAGTCCGTATTCGGGTCATGAACCCGGCCAATAACGCTACTAACAATTGAGCCCAGTACGCATGGGCTAAACCAGTAACGGTTTAGGCCAACGAAGGACCAAACCCAAAGTTATTTATGGTTTTGGATATCGGATATCTCTTATTTATGAGATATGTATTAATTGCCCGACTTAGGCGGGATACGCCAAAGGTTGGGGAACACGAAACCAACAAGGACCTCGTGTATATATAGAGGTCCTTGAAGGTACCTCGTGTATATATAGAGGTCCTTGAGGGTGGGTACCTCTGCCCTCATTAAAGGTACGATCTACAACCCTAACTCTTGACTAAACCCTAAAACCGATTACTTACTCTCACGCCGGAGGATAATCGTGGGAGACAATCCCACGGTAAGCCTAACGGTGTTTTCTGTTTTCTTAGTGCGCAGGTCTCAAGCATTAAGAACCAATTGATACGGGAACCGGAGTTCAAACAAGGAACGCCCAACTTTTGTATCAACAGTATTTGTACTCATGTTTTTTTTTCTTGGATTACAGTTTAAATTTACAATGTATATGTTGTTGATATAAACTTAAGTGGTCTTAACTTTGATCAAAATATGTTTAAACGTTTAACAAAGATAACCAGTTAAGAAACATTTACATAAGTATATGCAAAGTTTAAATTCTTATTAGAAATGAATTAAATAATTTATTAAGATTATTTGCAAAATAACAATTTAAGTTGAATGACAATATCTAGTGATTTTCTCACTTAACTTAAACGCAAACCCAAGTTAGTATTTAAAAAAAATTATGCTAACAACACCGGATATATACATGGACTTAGTTCTTATATAGGAGTAAATGCTCTCTTGAATATGTATCACATTACTTGTAAAAGATAACATTAACTTCTTTGAAAAATTCTCTTTTATAAGCAAAATAGAAAGTGGCTACTTGCGGGGTAATAGGAACGTATCGAGCATCTATCTATAAAGTAGACTGCTACCTTACTGCATTAAATATTTTTGTTATTGAAAGATGTTCAATCTCATTTTAAGGAACAGTGTTGACAACTGTTCACACCTTTATATAAACTCTAGTACTTTGTCTGACATTCTTTGATAAGTACTTTTCAATTTATCTTTTCTAAAAAGTTCTCACCTAACATATCAAATACTTAGATATTTTTCTATTTAAGTTCATAATGTTTTTGGTTTTTGAAGAGATCAATGAGATTCAATGAATTATTTTCAGTACCCACTGACTTCATCATCTTCTTTTCTGGTTCATAGACTTCACTTAATGAGTTCCGCCTCAGGAACTGGTGAGACCTTTTTTGTCTCTGATAAACTCTGAAGATGACTCCCTCGATGTTTACTCATTTAGGAACTTAATTTACAGTTAGGATATTTTATGTTCAAACCCTAGTCAAAGATCACTGGACTCTGAATCGGCCTAACAATCTCCCTCTATTTGGATATAGAAATGGTATAAGTGTTTTTCAATGTAAGTGAGAAAAACAACCTTTTCTTACTAGCGAAAATAAAGTAAAGTAAGACTTAAATGATTCTAAGCACAAATGAGACAAAAATATTATATTATCATTCATGGGTTAAAAAAAGTAAAAAAGTCTCTTTTCAGGCTTGTTCGTCGGTCATGCCCATCAGCTCCAGTTTCACTTTCTTTAATAGCAGGAATTCCTTGTTCTCCCTCTTCTAGATTTCATTTCTAAGATTTTCGCAAGTCTTGTAGCTTTAGGGGGTGGTATGTGCTAAAACACATACCTTTTCTATATCAAAATAGACCCAAAATAACCAAGAAAGAGCCGTTTATTGCTAATATTTGCTGTTTTCTTGAGTTTATGCTTGTGCATGTACGGATATGATAAAACACGCAAAAGATAGCCAAATCTGACAAAAACCCGAGCACGAGAGACGAAGAGTGCTAAAGCTGAGCCGGAAGGTCAGAATTGAGCATCTGTGAAGATTTCTATGCTGAGAGGATTATTTTTGAAAGATATGTTCAATTTTGAAGAATTGTCAGAATCAGTCCCTGAACATTCATCAATTGGCAGAATATACCCTTGAAGTTTCAAAATTTACAAATTCAGCCCTTGGATTATTTGAAGGTTGACAAGAAAAGCCCTTGAATCACTTTCAGAATTTACAGCCTTGATCCCTGAAGTTTCAAATTGTACACCTTTAATCCCTTAAATGCTAAATGGATCACTAAATGAGTCCTAATACAAGTTAACAATACATTAGGCCCAAAATAATCCAAAGCCCAAAATCTTATTACCCACACCCGGTCCAAACCCATAACCCTTATTACCCACACCCGGTCAATACTAGTCAAAACAGATAAAAAAATAAAAAAACCTTTACCCGCCAAAACATTTACCCCCCTTTTACCATTTACCCAGAATTACATGAACCCTAAATTACCATTTCGCTCAATTCGCCACATTAGCCAAAATTGAGGGTGAGATATGTACTTTCTGACGATTCCTGACACATGGGGAATGCCATGTCACCTATCCATGTGCTCTCCTTGCCTATGATTGGCTGATGGGACGTGTAAGATTGATCCAAGGGCTGTGATGATTGGGTGAATGATGGGAATAATCTAACGACTGACAAAGGCCAAGAGAAAGCACAGATTTCAGTTTCTGGATCCTTCCATGAGCTCAAGTTCATCTATAAATAGACCCCCTTCATTCACGAATTGTATTCACCTTTAATTTTCAGTAGCTTATTGTATTTCTTATTCAGTTTTTAATGTTTTAAGTATTTTTCAGCTTTGTAATTCCATTGTAATTTCAATTTGAAAGTTTTAATGAAATTCAGTTTTCTCTGAAAATTATTGTTCTAGTTTTAATGCTTTAAATTTCAGCTTATTAGTTGTTTTTAATTCATCTTAGCTTAATTCAAAAGTGTTTGTAACTTGTTCTTTTCATGTATCAAAAATACAAAAAAATCAGAAAAATAACTAAAAAAAAATAAAAAATATGAT
This sequence comes from Chrysanthemum makinoi, assembly GCA_910596185.1. Classification (NCBI taxonomy): domain Eukaryota; kingdom Viridiplantae; phylum Streptophyta; class Magnoliopsida; order Asterales; family Asteraceae; genus Chrysanthemum; species Chrysanthemum makinoi. Next base: position 269,173,468 of record OU343220.1, read on the forward strand.
AAATCTTTTTATAAGCTTTCAATAAGCCAAGCTATTGTTTAGATAATCCTTTATAAGCTCATTATAGGTTTTTGAAGGATTATTTCTGTTTGAAAACTCAATTCACAAGCTAATCTCATCTCAGTCAACTTTAGTCAAAAATAGATGCTGCATATGGGTTGATTTGATGAACTGATCACACCTGGGATTGCATTTAGTATCATTGTGATTTGATAATGGTTTTTGATCATTTTTAGCAAGCCACAGTGGCTGGACCCTTGTAAGTGCTTATAATCTGTTTTCCTATAGCTTTTTAGTTAACTGTTTCATCAGCATAATTAGTTAAGCTTCTAGTTGTTAGTTTTAATTGTTAGATTTGCATTAGATAGTTTTAATATTGATAATAGATCATAATTGTTAGCTTTCATAATTTAGTATTAAGTAATTGATAGAGTAGTTTGCATTTTAGCTTCTTTAAGGACTGTTTGGCTTAAGTAGTGAAACTGTGTTAGAGGGTTAGTTTTATAGCTTCATTTAGGTTAGTAACCACTAAATCAGTCATTACTTATCATTTAGGTAGGCTAAAAGTCAAAATACTTTAAAATCATTCCTAGTTTTCATATCAGTTAGAGTTTTAGTGATCAAAAGCTTGATTTAGGTTTAGAAGTTGGAGTAGTAGCTTAATTTAGCTTCATTACATCATAATTTAGCAATTTAAGTTAAATGGATTGAATCAAATCTCATTTTGGTCAACAAATCCAAATCTGTTCTTAATAGTCAAATTGTCAAAAGTGATTTTTGTAAAACTTTGTGGAATTTTCATACACTCATTACTAGTTCAAAATAGTTTAAATTCTGGGACAAATAACTCCAATTGGTATATTTTTGAAAAGTGATTTTTGTGGAATTTTTGGAAAGATCTATAAGCAGTTTATAAGCTCTCAACAAGAGCTGTTTTGCCCTGTTCACACTCAACTGATTCTGAGTGTGAACCTGGCCTAATTGCAGATCCACTCTAGGCTTCAAATTAGATTGTTAGGAGCTGAAACTTGGTCTAGTTGTTGATTGCTTGGTAATCTTGGGTTTCTCACTTCTGGTTTCTAATTTGGTTCATTAGGATAGCTTATAATTAAGCTTAAAGTAGGTGAGTAAAAGCTGTTTACATTTTAAAATTCAATCTAGTCCAATTAGTTTTGTTTGCTTTTCTGAGGTTTAGATTAGTTAATATAGGTTGCTTTTAAGTAGTTTTAGCCTAATTAGGCTTCTGTGATCATTTGGTGCTCTTTAGTGCTGTTTAGCTTATTTTGAGTGCTTAATTTTAAGCACTTTTCACTACGGCTTGTCATTCCTGCACACTAGCATAGCTTTTCTCAATTTTCCTATAATTAGAATATTATTTTAGAATTTTCCTGAATTTTTCATAATTTTCTGGAACTTTTTACTATATTTCCCATTTAATCTTAGTTTTTAATACTTTTTAATACAATTAATTCAGAAAAGCTTCAAAAAAATAAGTTTCTATTTTTCCTAAATTAAGAAAAATAAAAAAAGCCAAAAAAAAATTCCATAATTTTCCTAGTTCAAATTATAATTTTTAGCAATTTAATTAGTTTTAATTAGTTTTTAATTCAAATAAATTCGAGAAAAATCCTAAAAATTAGTTTTAATTCTTAGTTAATTTTAAAATATCATTTTTAGTTAGAAAGTAATTTTAGATCATAATTAGGATTTATATTAGACGTATTTGAATTTTATTTACGTTTCTTTTAAATCGTTTTAGTTTAATTCGCGTAATTAGGATTCCCCGTAGTATAAATTCCATTTAATTGCCCCCCATTTCCCGTAGTTTAGATAAAATCTACAATATAAAACATCGAGCATTTTAATAGCAAACCAATAACGACGTTGCCCATTCACACCTCGTTGGGACACGACTCGGATTTCCTAATCCGTATCACTATCACTCACGGGATTTGATTCACTATCCTGTTTCCTAAAGGGATTTTGAATCATTCCTTGTGGTTATTTTTGATATCGATATTGAAGTTTTATCCATGCACACACACCCCTAAACCTACAACAAATCAAATTTTGGCGCCGCTGCCGGGGAGGTTGTATCGCGACAATATCAATGACGGTTTGACGATTAGTGACTCGAGATCCTTCCTTCGTGAAGTTATTGTTTTTATAAAATCAAAAAAAAAGTAAAAAATATTTTCCTTTTTCTTTTGTATATATATATATCATATTAAAAATACAAAAAGATTTTCCCTTTTTGTTTTTGAGCTAAAAAAGAATACATCAATTATATAACATCTCTCAACTTGAGGTGTTATCATTAGTAAGTTCCCGAACTAAAGATCAAAAACTTGTCTTTGTGTCGCTTGTGAGTCGATTTATTTCTATCGGATAAACAAACTGTGTGGGGGGTATAAGGACGGCCTGACATTAAATTGCGGCTGAAAAGAGGCGGGTTTTTAATAAGCTTCGCGCTGACCTCATAAAGCTTCTCCGCTCCCTTGTGAGTTTGTCTTATAGAAGTGATTGATTCACTTGGGATTATTGGTATAAATTCACTGTTGTTTTCGAATACCGTTCTCATTTAATTGCCTTGGTTTTTAAAAGTGCATGCGCACTCGTTCTAATAACTACAGACAGATACGTGAAACCGCTACAATTCCAAGAAGGCGAAATAGACATGCTCAATTAGTCGAACCCGAGATTCGAACTAATCAGACTCCGCCCTTCGTCGAAATGGCGAAGGATAACCGATCCATGCTAGAGCAACTACAAGCACCCACCGAGGGTTATGGAGAAGCGATCGTCGTCCCGGCAATCGTTGCCGATAAAACTTGGTATCGTCGAGCCAATTTTACGGATTTGAGAGGGACGATCCTCACTCTCATATCCGAAGATTCAACAAGCTCACATCCACAATCAAATATCGAAACGTTCCGGAAGAGGCTATCAAGCTACTACTCTTCCCGTTTTCACTCGAGGGGGCCGCCCGAAATTTGGCTCGAAAAACAACCCCCTCGTTCGATCACTACATGGGAGAATTTAGTGTCAAAATTCGTGAACGAATTCTTCCCACCGTCTAAAAAACAAGCTTACAAAATGAAATAACAAAATTCACACAAATATTTGATGAATCATTTAGTGAGGCATGGGACCGATTTAAAGATTTGCTTAGGCAATGTCCCCATCATGGTTTTACGAAATTACACCAACTTGATACGTTTTATAACGGTTTGAATGAAACTGATCAAGACTCTCTCAATGCCGCCGTGGGTGGTAATTTGTTGACCCGATCAACGAGAGATGCCTTGTCGATTATTGAGAACAAGTCTAAAGTTCGTACCTCACGTAGCAAATCGGTTGCTGCCGGAAGTGATTGTTTCACCATCGTCCTCGTCCTTACGAAAATACGTCTAGCACCGATGCTAAGATTGATAAGCTTACGGATATGATACAGGCTTTGGTTAAGATTAAGACTGCTAAGATTAATTCTTCTCCACCCGCTCAAGTCAAAGCGGTGGAATCGACTTGTACTACTTGTGGTGGCCCGCATGCCTACTACAATTGTACCGCCACCGTTGGAAATCCTTTTGAAGCTAATGCCGTAACCGGAGGTAACCAATACCGTCCTCAAGTTGAAACGAATCCTTGTGTTAGTAATCAAATGGGACCTCCGGGATTTTCTCAATCGAACAATCAAACTCGTTTTAATCAGAATCAAGTTCGTGGACCAAATGTTCAAAACCAATTCAAAGTCCCACCAAACCAATACCCGACCCAGGGGGTCAATTACAATCAAGGATATCAAAATTCAAGCTATCAAGCTCCGCCTTTGCCTTCTAATGAATTCTCGAATTACGTTCAGCACAATAATGCTAAAATCCACACCATGCAAACCCAGATTTCAAGTTTGAGAAATGAATTCCAATCTTCGTTAACTAGACAAAGCAATGAGTTTAGGAATGAGATTCGACTTCAGAACAACAAAATGGATGCTTCGCAGAATAAACTTGAGAATATGTTAAACGTTGTTTTGTACCAAATAAGTCAACCCTCGGGTTCCGGTTCTCTTCTGAGCAATACTATTCCAAACCCGAAGGGAGAGATGAAATCCATAACCATTCGAGATGATGGGCCCTCGATGACTACTTCCTCTCCGGTGAGGAGTGTAGCACGAGAAACCGAGGCGACAAAGGACCCGGTAATTCCTCTTGATAATGGAAAAGCCAAATATGTCCAACCTCTGGTTGCCCAAGTTCCTTCTATCTCAGTCAAAATGCCAAGTTCTAACCTTACACCGTGCAAATCTATTCAATCACGGTTCGACAAAATGAAAGTTGTTTCCGGAACCAAGTTCAAATTTACGACTGATATGATCAACTGCGAAAAGATTTATGAAGAGAAATTGGAACAAATTTCAAAGATTTCACTTGAGCCTACACCATCTAATTCTTCCTCGAACCAAGCTCCCGAGAAGCTTGGTGATCCCGGGAAATTTCTCCTTCCTTCCTCTTTGGATGATATTGAGGAATATAATGCCTTGACCGATTCAGGTGCAAGCATAAGTCTCATGCCTCTTGCGATATATCAGAAGCTTGGATTGAATAATCTTATACCGACTCGTATGACTATCGAATTAGCTAATCGAACAATTGCTTACACGGTTGGTATAGTCAACGATGTTATGGTTCGAGTGGATAAATTCCATTTTCCCGTGGATTTCGCCGTCATTGATATAGAGGTTGACGCCCGAGTCCCTCTCAGTCTTGGAAGACCATTCTTGAGAACCGCGAAAGTCCTTGTGGATCACTACCAAGGAACGTTAACGATCAGAAAAGGAAATGAAAAGATAGTGTTTTATGCCGAACAAACTTCAAAACCTCCACCCGATGATCATTCTATCCATAGCATCGGTGTGATTGATTTTTCTCAAGAAAGTGGCGATCCCACTTTACCGTCTCATTCGATTATGCCCGACTCTTTCCCGTCTCTCACTACGGAAAGTGACCCCATTTGGGAAGAGATCGAGGCCGTTCTTAATGATTATTCGATTCCCGTTGAGATTAATGATGATACTTTTGACCCGGAGGGGGACATTCGTTTAATTGAAAAATTGTTATATGAGCCGTCTTTTTACCCCCCTCCGGATGATGTGAAGAAAGTTGAGCCTAAACCGTCTCGAATTGATCTTTCAAGGTTTACGATTAAGAGTATGTCGACAATACGTGCTGAACGGAAAAAGAAATTAGAAGAGGAGTCTACAATGGTAGTGGTGGAAAATGCTAGCTCTAAGAGCACACCACTTGTCCCACCTCCGATTTCTAAGAAAATCAACCTTCCTTTGAGTGGCAATCCTACTCCTTCTTCTGAAATCATGGAACCTTCTTCTGAGAAACCTTTCGATTCAGAAACTTTCAAAATGACATTCACAAATCCCTTGTTTGAATTCGATTCTAAATATACTCTAAAATTTGATAATCAAATCTTTGACGTAGAAAGTGAGGAGTTCACCGATGAACTTGCTCCTACCGATTCGATTCTTTCTGAGGATGAAGAAGAATACGATGATCCGTTTTTCTCGAAGAAAGATAAGGAAGTGAAGATTTCGATAGATGAACTTGTTGATCCTGAGGTCCAATATTATTTTTTAGCCGAGAGTGATTCCTATCCTCGTGAGGATTTTCACGTTGATGATACGTTGATTCCGTTCCTCTCCAAAGACAAAATTTTTAACCCTGGGATACTCATCGTAGAGGAAATTCATAAAACAAAAGTTAACCGGAAAAAGGATCCTCGCTTGGATGCCTTCATGTTTGAACCTTCGAGTAACAATTCTCTGTACAATGGACTCCCGTCTTCTATGGAGTCGTTTCTTTTTTATCCGTCATCCCGACGTCCGCCCGTAAAACCACCGGATGATGGATCATTCTTTCTTAAACCTTTTGTGAGTTTGGGAGAATTTAACCCATTTGTGCTTGAGCCCGACACTTTCTTTCCCTCCCAACCCACCCATTCTCTTTCCCTCCGGAATGAGGATACCATCTTTGATCCGGGTATCCTTTCCGCTTGTTTCCCCAAGGACAAATGAATTCGGGGATGAGTCAGGCTAGCAACTCGTTGAAGAAAAACCGTAGCGCTTCGTGGGAGGCACCCCATGCTTATCTCTATCTTCTTTCTATTTTCTAATAAGTGACGTGAAGGGGTTAGCCTCTTCTATTTCTCGTGTTTGGTTGTTTGTGATATTGTGTTTAGGATGTTTCCGATATGAAGACTCTCGAGCTCGAAGTTTGTCTTTTCTCCACTCGAGTTTCATGATCGATGCTGAAGGAGATCCGATATCCAAAATCTTATCGACTAACGTTTATCTTTGAGCATATGATGCAGGTTTTACTGACCATGTCTTAATATTTATAGTGTCTCGCTATACCTATGGTCTACCCTAATGCACTAACGGAAGTGTACCCGGTCGTGTGTAGTGTAGTAAATGGTAAAGCCGAGGTCGTCCCAAGAGCTATGTGTGTCGGATAATTACTAAGTCTAATTGTCACAGAATATAAATGGTTTGATAGGGTTTTAATTAATTAAACTACGAATGCAGAATATAAAAGCAAATAATTGGTAGAAAGGAAATTAATAAAGAATAGTGGTGCTAACCTAGTCAATCCTCCTAACTAGTTATGTCTACGTCTACTGACTTCCAATTACTTCAGGTGGGGTCAAATTCGAGAGGACAGTATTTGGTCAATTCGCCCTAACCTATCAGCAAAGATGCCACCACAGGAGAAATCAGGTACACTGTCATAAGTCCTGTTGTTCCTGGTCCCCTAAGCCAAGTCATTAAGTACCGCTATACGCTAGATTCTAAATAGTGAGTGCCCGGCCATTAGGAACTTAGACACTACACCCCCCAATTCTTAAGTTCATCCAAACGATAGGTGATCAGTTGGTCAAATCGCACAAGTAGAAAGGGTCGTCAGTTGGTCATATCTTACCCTTCCCGTCTCAGTCCGCTCACCTAGGGTCAGTTGGTCATATCTCCTAGGCAATTGGCCTCTACCGCCATTCAAAACTACCGAACCAGGGGTGACTACCAAAGAACTATGCATGCATACACTTAGAAATAATTGTACGGAAGTAAAGGTAAACTTAAACACAACAATTAAGGAATCATAACTAGGCTAGCACCAAAGGGTGCTTAGCCGCTCATATTAATCATGCACATCAATTCAATATTCAAAGGTATGAAATACATGAATTGAAAGTAAAAGAAAAAATAAATGCTAAAGCTTATCGTAATGGTGTGACTTCTCCCTTGGAAACAGCTTCGTATGCTTCCCTAGACCTCCCTAGAGCCTTTTACCACGTTCTCAGAGTATTGTGTATGGAATGGAATGAATAGAAATGCTGGAATTCGTGGGTTATAAGGACGGCCTGACATTAAATTGCGGCTGAAAGGAGGCGGGTTTTTAATAAGCTTCGCGCTGACCTCATAAAGCTTCTCCGCTCCCTTGTGCGTTTGTCTTATAGAAGTGATTCACTTGGGATTATTGGTTTAAGTTCACTGTTGTTTTCGAATACCGTTCTCATTTAATTGACTTGGTTTTTAAAAGTGCATGCGCACTCGTTCTAATAACTACAGACCGATACGTGAAACCGCTACAATTCCGAGAAGGCGAAATAGACGTGCTCAATTAGTCGAACCTGAGATTCGAACTAATCAGACTCCGCCCTTCGTCGAAATGGCGCAGGATAACCGATCCATGCTAGAGCAACTACAAGCACCCACCGAGGGTTATGGAGAAGCTATCGTCGTCCCGGCAATCGTTGCCGATAACTTTGAGCTTAAACATGGCTTAATCAACTTGGTATCGTCGAGCCAATTTTACGAATTTGAGAGGGACGATCCTCACTCTCATATCCGACGATTCAACAAGCTCACATCCACAATTAAATATTGAAACGTTCCGGAAGAGGCTATCAAGCTACTACTCTTCCCGTTTTCACTCGAGGGGGCCGCCCGAAATTTGGCTCGAAAAACAACCCCCTCGTTCGATCACTACATGGGAGAATTTAGTGTCAAAATTCGTGAACGAATTCTTCCCACCGTCTAAAACAACAAGCTTACAAAATGAAATAACAAAATTCACACAAAGATTTGATGAATCATTTAGTGAGGCATGGGACCAATTTAAAGATTTGCTTAGGCAATGTCCCCATCATGGTTTTACGGAATTACACCAAATTGATACGTTTTATAACGGTTTTAATGAAACTGATCAAGACTCTCTCAATGCCGCCGTGGGTGGTAATTTGTTGACCCGATCAACGAGAGATGCCTTGTCGATTATTGAGAACAAGTCTAAAGTTCGTACCTCACGTAGCAAATCGGTTGCTGCCCGAGTGATTGTTTCACCATCGTCCTCGTCTTACGAAAATACGTCTAGCACCGATGCTAAGATTGATAAGCTTACGGATATGATACATGCTTTGGTTAAGATTAAGACCGCTAAGATTAATTCTTCTCCACCCGCCCAAGTCAAAGCGGTGGAATCGACTTGTACTACTTGTGGTGGCCCGCATGCCTACTACAATTGTACCGCCACCGATGGAAATCCTTTTGAAGCTAATGCCGTAACCGGAGGTAACCAATACCGTCCTCAAGTTGAAACGAATCCTCGTGTTAGTAATCAAATGGGACCTCCGGGATTTTCTCAATCGAACAATCAAACTCGTTTTAATCAGAATCAAGTTCGTGGACCAGATATTCAAAACCAATTCAAAGTCCCACCAAACCAATACCCGACCCAGGGGGTCAATTACAATCAAGGATATCAAAATTCAAGATATCAAGCTCTGCCTTTGCCTTCTAATGAATTCTCGAATTACGTTCAGCACAATAATGCTAAAATCCACACCATGCAAACCCAGATTTCAAGTTTGAGAAATGAATTCCAATCTTCGTTAACTAGACAAAGCAATGAGTTTAGGAATGAGATTCGACTTCAGAACAACAAAATGGATGCTTCGCAGAATAAACTTGAGAACATGTTGAACGCTGTTTTGTGCCAAATAAGTCAACCCTCGGGTTCCGGTTCTCTTCCGAGCAATACTATTCCAAACCCGAAGGGAGAGATGAAATCCATAACCATTAAAGATGATGGGCTCTCGATGACTACTTCCTCTCCGGTGAGGAGTGTAGCACGAGAGACCGAGGTGACAAAGGACCCGATAATTCCTCTTGATAATGGAAAAGCCAAATATGTCCAACCTCCGGTTGCCCAATTTCCTTCTATCTCAGTCAAAATGCCAAGTTCTAACCTTACACCGTGCAAATCTATTCAATCACGGTTCGACAAAATGAAAGTTGTTTCCGGAACCAAGTTCAAACTTACGACTGATATGATCAAAACTGCTGAAAAGATTTATGAATAGAAATTGGAACAAATTTCAAAGATTTCACTTGAGCCTACACCGTCTAATTCTTCCTCGAACCAAGCTCCCGAGAAGCTTGGTGATCCCGGGAAATTTCTCCTTCCTTGCTCTTTGAATGATATTGAGGAATATAATGCCTTGACCGATTCAGGTGCAAGCATAAGTCTCATGCCTCTTGCGATATATCAGAAGCTTGGATTGAAGAATCTTATACCGACTCGTATGACTATCGAATTAGCTAATCGAACAATTGCTCACACGGTTGGTATAGTCAACGATGTTATGGTTCGAGTGGATAAATTCCATTTTCCCGTGGATTTCGCCGTCATTGATATAGAGGTTGACGCCCGAGTCCCTCTCACTCTTGGAAGACCATTCTTGAGAACCGCGAAAGTCCTTGTGGATCACTACCAAGGAACGTTAACGATCAGAAAAGGAAATGAAAAGATAGTGTTTTATGCCGAACAAACTTCAAAACCTCCACCCGATGATCATTCTATCCATAGCATCGGTGTGATTGATTTTTCTCAAGAAAGTGGCGATCCCACTTTACCGTCTCATTCGATTATGCCCGACTCTTTCCCGTCTCTCACTACAGAAAGTGACCCCATTTGGGAAGAGATCGAGGTCGTTCTTAATGATTATTCGATTCCCGTTGAGATTAATGATGATACTTTTGACCCGGAGGGGGACATTCGTTTAATTGAAAAATTGTTATATGAGCCGTCTTTTTACCCCCCTCCGGATGATGTGAAGAAAGTTGAGCCTAAACCGTCTCGAATTGATCTTTCAAGGTTTACGATTAAGAGTATGTCGACAATACGTGCTGAACGGAAAAAGAAATTAGAAGAGGAGTCTACAATGGTAGTGGTGGAAAATGCTAGCTCTAAGAGCACACCACTTGTCCCACCTCCGATTTCTAAGAAAATCAACGTTCCTTTGAGTGGCAATCCTACTCCTTCTTCTGAATCATGGAACCTTCTTCTGAGAAACCTTTCGATTCAGAAACTTTCAAAATGACCTTCATAAATCCCTTGTTTGAATTCGATTCTGAATATACTCTAAAATTTGATAATCAACTCTTTGACGAAGAAAGTGAGGAGTTCACCGATGAACTTGCTCCCACCGACTCAATTCTTTCTGAGGATGAAGAAGAATACGATGATCCGTTTTTCCCGAAGAAAGATAAGGAAGTGAAGATTTCGACAGATGAACTTGTTGATCCTGAGGTCCAATATTATTTTTTAGCCGAGAGTGATTCCTCTCCTCGTGAGGATTTTCACGTTGATGATACGTTGATTTCGTTCCTCTCCAAAGACAAAATTTTTAACCCTGGGATACTCATCGGAGAGGACATTCATAAAACAAAAGTTAACCGGAAAAAGGATCCTCGCTTGGATGCCTTCATGTTTGAACCTTCGAGTAACAATTCTCTATACAATGGACTCCCGTCTTCTATGAAGTCGTTTCTTTTTGATCCGTCATCCCGAAGTCCGCCCGCAAAACCACCGGATGATGGATCATTCTTTCTTAAACCTTTTGTGAGTTTGGGAGAATTTAACCCATTTGTGCTTGAGCCCGACACTTTCTTTCCCTCCCAACCCACCCATTCTCTTTCCCTCCGGAATGAGGATACCATCTTTGATCCGGATATCCTTTCCGCTTGTTTCCCCAAGGACAAATGAATTCGGGGATGAGTCAGGCTTGCGACTCGTTGAAGAAAAACAGTAGCGCTTCGTGGGAGGCACCCCATGCTTATCTCTATCTTCTTTCTATTTTCTTATAAGTGACGTGAAGGGGTTAGCCTCTTCTATTTCTCGTGTTTGGTTGTTTGTGATATTGTGTTTAGGATGTTCCTGATATGAAGACTCTCGTGCTTGAAGTTTGTCTTTTCTCCACTCGAGTTTCATGATCGATGCTGAAGGAGATCCGATATCCAAAATCTTATCGACTAACGTTTATCTTTGAGCATATGATGCAGGTTTTACTGACCATGTCTTAATATTTATAGTGTCTCTATACCTATGGTCTACCCTAATGCACTAACGGGCAGTGTACCCGGTCGTGTGTAGTGTAGTAAATGGTAAAGCCGAGGTCGTCCCAAGAGCTATGTGTGTCGGATAATTACTAAGTCTAATTGTCACAGAATATAAATGGTTTGATATGGTTTTAATTAATTAAACTACGAATGCAGAATATAAAAGCAACTAAATGGTAGAAAGGAAATTAATAAAGGAATAGTGGTGCTAACCTAGTCAATCCTCCTAACTAGTTATGTCTACGTCTACTTACTTCCAATTACTTCAGGTGGGGTCAAATTCGAGAGGACAGTATTTGGTCAATTCGCCCTAACCTATCAGCAAAGATGCCACCACAGGAGAAATCAGGTACACCGTCATAAGTCTTGTTGTTCCTGGTCCCCTAAGCCAAGTCATTAAGTACCGCTATACGCTAGATTCTAAATAGTGAGTGCCCGGCCATTAGGAACTTAGACACTACACCCCCCAATTCTTAAGTTCATCCAAACGATAGGTGATCAGTTGGTCAAATCGCACAAGTAGAAAGGGTCGTCAGTTGGTCATATCTTACCCTTCCCGTCTCAGTCCGCTCACCTAGGGTCAGTTGGTCATATCTCCTAGGAAATTGGCCTCTACCGCCATTCAAAACTACCGAACCAGGGGTGACTACCAAAGAACTATGCATGCATACACTTAGAAATAATTGTACGGAAGTAAAGGTAAACGTAAACACAACAATTAAGGAATCATAACTAGGCTAGCACCAAAGGGTGCTTAGCCGCTCATATTAATCATGCACATCAATTCAATATTCAAAGGTATGAAATACATGAATTAAAAGTAAAAGAAATAATAAACGCTAAAGCTTATCGTAATGGTGTGACTTCTCCCTTAGAAACAGCTCCGTATGCTTCCCTAGACCTCCCTAGAGCCTTTTCCCACGTTCTCAGAGTATTGTGTGTGGAATGGAATGAATAGAAATGCTGGAATTCGTGGGGTATTTATAGGCCAGGTCTGAGTTACGACGTAACCAAAAGATGAGTTACGCCGTAACCTCCATAAATGCACTAGATCTGCTAGTTACGGCGTAACCTAGTAAGTGGTTACGCCGTAGTCTTCAATAAACCAAGTTACGTCGTAAATGATGCCGTAGTTACGGCGTAAGTATCAGCGGCGTGGAACCTCATTTTACCTAATGGATTTATGTCGTAATCTTTAGAAGGAGTTACGCCGTAACCTCTTGATGAGTTGGACTTCGGGGTCACGCAATAGTTACGGCGTAATGTGAGAGACGAGTTACGCCGTAACCTCTTCAAAATAAGCATACTGTGATAAATCCTTAGTAAAGTTTCCATTTCCGCGTCTCTTTAGCTCTAATGCTCGCAATTTACCTGAAAGTGTAAAACAATGGAAAACAAGCGTAAATCCATATAAATGATATAAATAACGAGCATTAACGGGGGAAATTGACACTTAATAATCAGGACTATTTGATGTTATCAAATATCCCCCCACTTGAACTCTACTTGCCCTCAAGTAGACCTTATTAGATAGATTCCTAAAAAGATATCTCCCAAAACCCTGGAAAATATGAGTTTACAAATCCCTTATGCTAGAATAAAACAAAGTCGAACACCTCGCGAAAGGGGAACAAACACTCAAATCTCTCAACTATTCTAAGTGTCAATTTTGGGGTGATCACTCAAACACACAGTCATAGCATGTATTCTATCATAAGCTTGGCGGTTACACAAATTTCCACCACTAGAGTTAAGGGCTAAACAGTTCTCGAAGGCAATATAGGTAGACACGACAAAGGTTAAGGGGTGACTCGTCATTACTAACATGTCACGGCGAAGTGGAAAAAATCAATGATACATGACCAAATCCATGGCCAAGACACCAAAGATTGCTCGCTGCATCACCTAGACATGCTTCATGACTAAAGGGTAGGATAAGACATGGGATATATAAATGGTGTAAAATGAAAAACAAGCAGGTAGTCTATATCTATAACTAAGTCATCACCACTTACCGTCCGCCCAAAGTTCAATTTTAGAAGTCTAGAGACCGGATCATGAAATGCAAGGCATATGTGTCATTAGAGGACGTCGTGATGGGCACACTACCTTTTCTTCTTCAGTTGGTATTATTCCAACTCTAATCTTCAAATGTGACCGAGGTGGCCTCCTCGATACTAAACAATAAAGCTCATACTATAGTGCTTATAACATTGCACTTTACAAAATTGAATCAACTATTTTTTTTATTTTCTTTTTTTTTTCGAATCATAACTAATAACATAACATCCCCCACTTGAGATGAACAATGGGAATTCGGGGGGTCTTCAATGATCTTCATAATTTTTGTCGATGAAAGCGTGATTTCCAAACCCTTCCACTCGAACCTTGAACTTAGGCAAATGATGACTTCCCAATTACAAATAAAGACTACAGGGTAGGCTAAGGTGTAAGGGTGTGACGAAACAATATATTGGGGTGACAAAATGAAAGGAATGGCTCAGAAGGGTGTATCTAGGGGTATCTTGCACTAAAGGGGAGTGCAACAAAAAGGGTTTCACATGGGGGTCGAAAAGTCGAGGTGACTAATCGATAGACTCACAATGATAGGCTGTTTGGGTGATAATCCTATAATACTGCCTTCTAAACTGAAAAGTCCAAATACATCGAGCTAACTCAACATACCTCGTCTATGGTCTCGAAATGATGCAAAGGCCAAGTTCTAAAGTTTACAAGCTACCGGCACACTCATAATTTGGTGGATTTGGGGTAAAATATTGGAAACGGATAAGGCTAATCTCACCATGTAATATCAAGGGTTGTATGTGCTCGGCTAAGGTCTAATCTAGTTAGGTTCGGAAAAACATGTCAAAATTTTAAAAATGGCATAATGTTTCAAAATAAACTAGAAAACTGGGGGCGAAATAAAGTTCACGAGATAATTCTACTCCCGTCCCCCCACTTGAATTGTACAAAGTCCTTTTTGTACTAGGCATTAAAATAAAGGTGAAGAGAAAGGTAGAATTAGAGCGAGAACTTCCCTGAATTTTGCTCCAAAAAGAAGAAGGCTCACGAGAAAGGATCGTGCCTTCGTAAAAGCGTCATGAGCAAATTTCAGTCCCTGAAATCACAATACCAACAAGCATAATTCTAAAAGGAAAAAAATAATAATAATAAAAATGAAAAATAAACCTAACTCACTTTCGTAGGAATCACGGTTGCATTTAGCGAATGCAACAAGCCTTTTAAACCACTTGGTGTCCCAAGTGGACGAGTGAAGTCTCGTGAGGGTTTACAGGGAACACACCCACAAAGTTCATTTAAAAACTAATACAAGGTTACTGTGTTTTAAAATGAAAGAATTAAAGCAGAGGAGAGTTACGTCGTAACTCCAATAAGAGAGTTACGTCGTAACTTGCAAAACCTGGTATGAGCTGAGAAGCGAATGGTTACGGCGTAACCAATGAGATGGTATTACGCCGTAGTTGGTAATGCGTCAAGAATTCTGCCGCTAAAATGTTGGTTACGACGTAATCACCAAGATGAGTTACGCCGTAACTCTATTCAGATCAGCAACTGCAGCAGTAATTACTTCATTGTTTCCTTCAAAATGGTAAGAAAACACAAAACCCAACAGAAAGGAAATAAAAACAAAAGAAAGAGATAATTTGGGTTGTCTCCCGAAAGAGCACTTTTCTTTATTTACGAGTCTTTAAGTTAGACTCAGAGCCGTGGGCTACCAGTGTTTGTATGTTACTGGGCGATCTCCATGTTGAAGCCAGTTGATCAAATTCTCGTCCCGTTTGTATCCATCTCCCAGTTCTAAACACCCTAAGTAAAAAAATTTGATCTTTTGGTAGGGGTGATCAAAACCTTTGGCTTTATCTTCTTCACTAATACCAAGCAGGGGTCTAGCATAACTCAACTGTTTTTTAGTCCAATTTTTAAAGTTTTTAACAGTCCTTGGCATTTTGAAAATAGTTTTATCATCGCCAATTTTTAGCCAAACCAGTCCTTCCTTCACGTTTTTATCAAGCCCAGATATTTCTTTAAAGGGTTTTCCGAAAATTACCCCAGTCAGCCCATCTGCCACGAATTCGCTAACATCTTCCAAAACCACAAAGTCGACTAGAAACGAGTGTGTTCCTACAAAAACTCGTATGTTTGTTGCTATCCCGAGGAAGTTTTTTCTTTTGTAATCAAGCTCCTTTTCCATAACCTGGTTGTAGCATTCCTTAGAGATAATATTGATTGGGGAATCTGTGTCGATAAAAGGGTGAAAGTCAATGAATCCAATTTTGCATGAGATCTTCAGATATAGGGATTCCTATGATGGATTCGTGCCCCCATCTCATAAAACTGCGGTTGGTTTGATTGCGAGAATGCTTTTTCAGAGTTGTCTTGCCAATGGGTCATCTCGACATCACTACAGAGGTCTTCATCACTTAATCCTCCGTTATCTTCTTCCTCAAAATTCACGAAAACATCAAAATATTTCCCTAAGTCAATCTCTACAGGATCCGGAGGGTTGCTAAGAAACTTTTCAAGGGCTTCACCAAAATCCCCAACTTGGTCAATAGCACACACCTTTTCTGGGGTGGACAAATGTTCATTAGGTCCGAATGTGGCGACCTCTCCATTAGCCTCCAGTGTCATTTTACCGGCAAAGACATCTACTTTAGTGTGAGCGGTAGCAAGCATGGGTCTTCCTAAAATAACAGGTATCCTGTTGTCTTCCGGGATATCAAGAATCACAAAATCAACTGGAAAAAGGAATCTCTTTTACTAATACATTTTCAACAATTCCTAATGGCGATTGCATGGATCGATCGGCCATTTCAATTTTCATCTTGGCCGGTTTTAAGTTGCCAATTCCCATAGGCAAAAACATCGAACGAGGCATTATACTAATACTAGCTCCAAGGTCAGCCAGGGCGTTACACAAGTTCAGGCTCCCGATATAGCAAGGGAGAGTAAAACATCCTGGATCTTTTTCCTTTTGTGGTAACTCGTTCCTCAAAACCGCTGAGCATCTTTCGTTGAGGCGAATAGTCTCATCACTACTTAATTCCTGCGTAGAATCATTGGGAGGGTTCACCAGCAGAGTTTGGTCCAAAAGTTATTGCTTCTCCATGCTGATCCGTCGCTTAACCTTCTCTGAAAAGGTCAAGGGTTCTTCGAGGATAGTTTCTACAGTGTGGACAACTTCTTCCTCCCGAGCTGCTAGGTAATCAGAGATTGCTTCTGAACATGAACTGACACTTTCCTCTAATCTTTTTAAACTATCGTCGTGAATTTTTATAGATGAAACTGTATTATCCACGAATGCTCTCATCATCTTTTCAATCCTATCGTCGTGCTCTCTTGATTCCTTAATGTGGTCGAGAATCTTTATTTCAATATTGCTTCCGAAATCGGTCTCAAATACACTATTAACTTTTTCAATCCTACATGCTTCAACTTCTCTTTCCAACCTCCGTTTTTCGAAACTTTCCCCGTTATTGTATTCTTGTTTTATTATAGTCTTCATTACTTTATGATCGAAGTTATCTCTTGGTCCATATCCAGTATCCATGTGCCACTTGTAGCAATGTTCAGAAATCCTCTGAATACATTCCAATGCCTGATCAGGAGTCATGCTAGGAATGGGTCTTGGTGAATCAAGGAGTTCTCGAGTTTGCGCATTAATCCCCCGATAGAAAACATATACGATCTGATGTTTGTTTAAATCATGAGTAGGGCAATGATAGAGAAGCTCATTGAATCTTTCCCACGGTTGGTACAGTGTTTCTTCACCAATTTGCACGAATTGATAGATTTTCCCCAGAAGCCTAGCCATTTTAGAAGGAGGGCAAAATTGTTGGACGAACTCCTTTCTTAGTTTCCCCCATGCGTCTTTACTTTCACTAGGAAGTTTGTTATACCATCTCTTAGCTGTTCCAGTGAGAGTCATGGGAAAAATCCTTGCAGTTACTGAGTAACTAGGAGTACCCCTGACGTTGAAAAGGGAGGATAAGTGAAGAACTTCATCTACGTGATCCTGAACGTTCTCATCTTTGTCCCCAGAGAACTCAAGCTTATGTAACTCTCGAATAATATGATCTGTGATGGAGTATTTCTAGGCAGGAGAATCCTTAGTGAAGCTTCGTTGGCAGTTATCGTTAGGTCGGTTCAAATACTGCTCCATGGTAAGGTCATCATTTTCATTGATGACTTCTGGTTCTGTGTCTGACTGGTCTGATTCATAAAATGAGAAGATGTTGTGAATAGGAACCGGAGAATAGATCCTCTTTTTTCGAAATTGCTTCTCCGGGTCAATAAATGGGGTAGCCAGAAAGGGCCTAGAACTGCGAGTCTTGTAATCTGAAATTATCAGAAAGAAAATTAAAAACAGACTTAATATGAAATCCTAATATAGCTCCCCGGCAGCGGCGCCAAAAACTTGATGCAGGTTTTACTGACCAGGTCTTAATATTTATAGTGTCTCGCCATATCTATGGTCTACCCTAATGCACTAACGGGCAGTGTGCCCGGTCGTGTGTAGTGTAGTAAATGGTAAAGCCGAGGTCGTCCCAAGAGCTATGTGTGTCGGATAATTACTAAGTCTAATTGTTACAGAATATAAATGGTTTGATATGGTTTTAATTAATTAAACTACGAATGCAGAATATAAAAGCAATTAAATGGTAGAAAGGAAATCAATAAAGGAATAGTGGTGCTAACCTAGTCAATCCTCCTAACTAGTTATGTCTACGTCTACTTACTTCCAATTACTTCAGGTGGGGTCAAATTCGAGAGGACAGCATTTGGTCAATTCGCCCTAACCTATCAGCAAAGATGCCACCACAGGAGAAATCAGGCGCACCGTCATAAGTCCTGTTGTTCCTGGTCCCCTAAGCCAATTACTTCCAATTACTTCAGGTGGAGTTACGTCGTAATCTTTGGAAGGAGTTACGCCGTAACCTCTTGATGAGTTGGACTTCGGGGTCACGCAATAGTTACGGCGTAATGTGAGAGACGAGTTACGCCGTAACCTCTTCAAAATAAGCATACTGTGATAAATCCTTATTAAAGTTTCCATTTCCGCATCTCTTTAGCTCCAATTCTCTTAATTTTCCTGAAAGTGTAAAACAATGGAAAACAAGCGTAAATCCATATAAATGATATAAATAACGAGCATTAATGGGGGAAATTGACACTTAATAATCAGGACTATTTGATGTTATCAGCATACTTAATAAACGGCTTTTAGATTTTCGTTGATACCCTTGCTTTTAAACATTGAGGACAATGTTTCGTTTTAGTCTGGGGTGGGTAATCTTCGATTTGATTTGACCGCACTTGCTTATTTTTGACGTGTACTCTCGCAACCCCGTTTTTCCTTAGAAAAATTTAAAATTTGTGCAAAAATGAGAAAAATTAAAAAAATTTGTAAGCTTTTGTTAGTTTTATGATTGAAAAGTCTTCGCGAGTTTCTTAGAAGTTACTTTAAATATGCGTTTTCTTGAAATAGTCTTTGCTAATTGCTTAGAAAAGAGGCTATAAAATGCGATTCTAGCTCACAAGGCCAAGAATTTGCAAGTCTCCCTAAGTGATTTTAAATATGCGAAGCTTTAACAAGAATTTGCTAGTTTCTAATTAGTGACTTTAAAAATGCGAGACTTGAGATTATTTGACGAAGCATTCGCTAAGTTAATATATAATTTGACACCTTGTTGACTTTCCGCTGGTGAGAGTAGGAATAGAATTCTGACTTGACCGGGCATGTTGAGCCCTAGCTTGTTCCCTTAACCATAGATAATCTAAAAATTATCGGCTAAGCATCCGCGGATCTCATTATTTGGGATTTTAAATTTGCGGAGATCGAGGAATGATAGAGTTAATTATGAGTTTAGATGCTAAGCGTGGAGTATATGGTTCTCTTTAGAGCCCATCGAAGGTACTTATGGCTTTTTGTTCCCACAAAATTGTTTCACCCCATATCTGTGAATAAATAATTAGAGATGTTGAGTTTTTGATGATAGTTAGTTCTTTATCTTCTTTACAGAATCCTTGCCCATGAGAGTTGGGTACACATCAAGGTATTGTCAGTGTTGCGGTGTAATAGACAACTGATTCCTGATAGTTTGCTGCTATTGTTTCTATTGTTATAAAAGCCGTAGGATTCGGAGTTTGGCACAAAAATTAACATGAAATAAAGGCCAAATGTATTAAAGTTGAAAAATCCAAAGCCATAAAAGTTTTCTATGTCTGACGGTACCCCCGTTGTCATGGACTTCTAAAAAGGTTGAGGAAAATCCAAAGTCATAATAAGACTTCTGATAAAACGGTAATCCCGTTGAGTTAGTGGTTGAAAAGACCAAGGGCCTAAATTGCAAAAATGCAAATGTGCTGAAATAAGTGTTAAGCCAAACTTTGAATCCGGTAGATATCTCCCTAAATCGTGCGAAATTAGGACCTTTATTTGGACCTCATTCTTGTGTGCAACGGTTTTCGAGGGAAGACGAATAACTAATTAGCGACTTAGCTTCATATCTTTATCGGAATAAAAGTTATCGAAACGAGAAATTTGAAGAAATTCATTTCTCACAAAAATAAAAAAATCTAGAGGAAAAATGGAAAATGGGAGCAAACGGTAATTACACAAGTAACTTCCATGGGTAGTGTTAGCATCTAGAATCATATTTAACAATGATTTCGATTTTACGCTTAGTTTGGGGACTTGTGAAAAATCAGGGACGATGTATTCTATCCGTATGGTCACTTCACGCTATGTTGTGTTTCCTACTCCGTGATCCTAATATGACGTTTGAAAAATGTTGGAGTTATTGATCGACATGAAAGTTCAACAAACCGTTACTCATAATCAGAATGTGCTTAATCGTAATATCTATACATGTGAAATAAAAGGTAAACGGGGCGTTTTTAGAATTAAGTGTTCTTAATCTCTTTTGAGGAATCTTTGCTACTTCTTCATAGGTTTAGTAGAAAGAGATTGAAATCCTTGATTTTAGAAGCGTAAGTTGATTGCATTGCGTGAGGACACGACAATCGTCTAGTCTGGGGTATTTTGGTATGTGCTAAAACACATACCTTTTCTATATCAAAATAGACCCAAAATAACCAAGAAAGAGCCGTTTATTGCTAATATTTGTTGTTTTCTTGAGTTTATGCTTGTGCATGTACGGATATGATAAAACACGCAAAAGATAGCCAAATCTGACAAAAACCCGAGCACGAGAGACGAAGAGTGCTAAAGCTGAGCCGGAAGGTCAAAATTGAGTATCTGTGAAGATTTCTATGCTGAGAGGATTATTTTTGAAAGATATGTTCAATTTTGAAGAATTGTCAGAATCAGTCCCTGAACTTTCATCAATTGGCAGAAAATACCCTTGAAGTTTCAGAATTTACAAATGTAGCCCTTGGATTATTTGAAGGTTGACAAGAAAAGCCCTTGAATCATTTTTAGAATTTACAGCCTTGATCCCTGAAGTTTCAAATTGTACACCTTTAATCCCTTAAATGCTAAATGGATCACTAAATGAGTCCTAATCCAAGTTAACAATACATTAGGCCCAAAATAATCCAAAGCCCAAAACCTTATTACCCACACCCGGTCCAAACCCATAACCCTTATTACCCACACCCGGTCAATACTAGTCAAAACAGATAAAAAAATAAAAAAACCTTTACCCGCCAAAACATTTACCCCCCTTTTACCATTTACCCAGAATTACATGAACCCTAAATTACCATTTCGCTCAATTCGCCACATTAGCCAAAATTGAGGGTGAGATATGTACTTTCTGACAATTCCTGACACATGGGGAATGCCATGTCACATATCCAAGGGCGTGTAAGATTGATCCAAGGGCTGTGATGATTGGGTAAATGATGGGAATAATCTAACGACTGACAAAGGCCAAGAGAAAGCACAGATTTCAGTTTCTGGATCCTTCCATGAGCTCAAGTTCATCTATAAATAGACCCCCTTCATTCACGAATTGTATTCACCTTTAATTTTCAGTAGCTTATTGTATTTCTTATTCAGTTTTTAATGTTTTAAGTATTTTTCAGCTTTGTAATTCCATTGTAATTTCAATTTGAAAGTTTTAATGAAATTCAGTTTTCTCTTAAAATTATTGTTTTAGTTTTAATGCTTTAAATTTCAGCTTATTAGTTGTTTTTGATTCATCTTAGCTTAATTCAAAAGTGTTTGTAACTTGTTCTTTTCATTTATCAAAAATACAAAAAAATCTGAAAAATAACTAAAAATAAATAAAATATATGATAAATCTTTTTATAAGCTTTCAATAAGCTAAGCTACTGTTTAGATAATCCTTTATAAGCTCATTATAGCTTTTTGAAGGATTATTTCTGTTTGAAAACTCAATTCACAAGCTAATCTCATCTCAGTCAACTTTAGTCAAAAATAGATGTTGCATATGGGTTGATTTGATGAACTGATCAGAACTGGGATTGGATTTAGTATCATTGTGATTTGATAATGGTTTTTGATCATTTTTAGCAAGCCACAGTGGCTGGACCCTTGTAAGTGCTTATAATCTGTTTTCCTATAGCTTTTTAGTTAACTGTTTCATCTGCATAATTAGTTAAGCTTCTAGTTGTTAGTTTTAGTTGTTAGATTTGCATTAGATAGTTTTAATATTGATAATAGATCATAATTGTTAGCTGTCATAATTTAGTATTAAGTAATTGATAGAGTAGTTTGCATTTTAGCTTCTTTAAGGACTGTTTGGCTTAAGTAGTGAAACTGTGATAGAGGGTTAGTTTTATAGCTTCATTTAGGTTAGTAACCACTAAATCAGTCATTACTTATCATTTAGGTAGGCTAAAAGTCAAAATACTTTAAAATCATTCCTAGTTTTCATATCAGTTAGAGTTTTAGTGATCAAAAGCTTGATTTAGGTTTAGAAGTTGGAGTAGTAGCTTAATTTAGCTTCATTACATCATAATTTAGCAATTTCAGTTAAATGGATTGAATCAAATCTCATTTTGGTCAACAAATCCAAATTTGTTCTTATTAGTCAAATTATCAAAAGTGATTTTTTGTAAAACTTTGTGGAATTTTCATACACTCATTACTGGTTCAAAATAGTTTAAATTCTGGGACAAATAACTCCAATTGGTATATTTTTGAAAAGTGATTTTTGTGGAATTTTTGGAAAGCTCTATAAGCAGTTTATAAGCTCTCAACAAGAGCTGTTTTGCCCTGTTCACACTCAACTAATTCTGAGTGTGAACCTGGCCTAATTGCAGTTCCACTCTAGGCTTCAAATTAGATTGTTAGGAGCTGAAACTTGGTCTAGTTGTTGATTGCTTGGTAATCTTGGGTTACTCACTTCTGGTTTCTAATTTGGTTCATTAGGATAGCTTATAATTAAGCTTAAAGTAGGTGAGTAAAAGCTGTTTGCATTTTAAAATTCAATCTAGTCCAATTAGTGTTGTTTGCTTTTCTGAGGTTTAGATTAGTTAATATAGGTTGCTTTTAAGTAGTTTTAGCCTAATTAGGCTTCTGTGATCATTTGGTGCTCTTTAGTGCTGTTTAGCTTATTTTAATTGCTTAATTTTAAGCACTTTTCACTACAGCTTGTCATTCCTGCACACTATCATTGATTTTCTCAATTTTCCTATAATTAGAATATTATTTTAGAATTTTCCTGAATTTTTCATAATTTTCTGGAACTTTTTACTATATTTCCCATTTAATCTTAGTTTTTAATACTTTTTAATCACTTTTTAATACAATTAATTCAGAAAATCTTCAAAAAATAAGTTTCTATTTTTCCTAAATTAATAAAAATAAAAAGCCAAAAAAATATTTTTCCATAATTTTCCTAGTTCAAATTATAATTTTTAGCAATTTAATTAGTTTTAATTAGTTTTTAATTCAAATAAATTCTAGAAAAATCCTAAAAATTAGTTTTAATTCTTAGTTAATTTTCAAATATCATTTTTAGTTAGAAATTAATTTTATATCATAATTAGGATTTAGATTAGACGTATTTGCATTTTATTTACGTTTCTTTTAAATCGTTTTAGTTTAATTCGCGTAATTAGGATTCCCCGTAGTATAAATTCCATTTAATTGCTCCCCATTTCCCGTAGTTTAGATAAAATCTAAAATCTAAAACATCGAGCATTTTAATAGCAAACCAATAACGACGTTGCCCATTCACACCTCGTTGGGACACGAATCGGATTTCCTAATCCGTATCACTATCACTCATGGGATTTGATTCACTATCCTTTTTCCTAAAGGGAATTTGAATCATTCCTTGTGGTTATTTTTTATATCGATATTGCAGTTTTATCCATACACACACACCCCTAAACCTACAACAAATCAAAATTTTCATTTATAACAGAAATCTTGAAGATTAATCGAGATTAAGTGTCCAGGATGTGCAAATCAAAGAATCTCCGAAAGGCTGGTTCATAAAAAAAATTAAAAAAAAATTAATAAAAAATATATATATTGTGTTCAGGGGATTCAATCACATAACCTTCTTTGAAGGGAACTCCTTCAGGAGGGGCTATGTTGCAGTGAAGGCCATGGATGAAAGTTTCAGGTTCAGGGCGGTCATTTAGGGCCTTAGTTGGTGATCCAGGCTTTTTCCCTCTTGACAAGGAAGCTTATCCCCACCGGGTTAGCTCACAAAGGATCATCTCTAACTTATCCATTGCCTTGTTTACTCTTATGATGGACTTTCTCACTTGGTGTTCCTTTCCAATTGCTTCTAACAAATGTTATTGAATCTATCTCCATACCCTTTTTTCTGTTCTGAATTTCTATATTGAAAGATTGAAGAGCCTATCTTACAATAGACCCTAGGAAGGATTTCCTTGATGGGACGGCTGGACTGAAGAGAGGAAACCGCTTCTTTTTTCTGGTTCTAAACCATCTTTAGCTATTAAACGTTTCCCTTCTCTTAAAAAGGATTTACTATTTTATGCAGATTGGTGCTTTCAAAATCCCGTGACTCTCAGTCATCTTAATGACAACATTGATCTTTCTACAATGGTTCTTTTTATCTTATTTATTTTAGGTGAAGTCTTAAGAGGATCGTGAAGAGTGTGAGACTTTCTTGTATCAATTCCTATGAATTTTTATTGTTTTCTTATTTCTCCAAATCTTTTGCCCAGGGTTGATTTTAATTTAGTAACATTAGCCCCTTTATTCTTGTTCAGGTCTGTGAACATCATTTCCCATTCCTTGTACCTAAAGAGTCTGATGTGGTGTTAAAATATGCATTTTTTTAGAGCTCATTTAACCTCTAAACTCGTACATATTTGATCATTTATTGCACTGAATCGTTTCTATTTGAGTTTTAGGTACTTGAGAAGCAAATATTGGAAATTGAAGTGTTTTTGGCTCATTTGGACAAAAAAATGACCAAGTCATGAAAACGTCCCTGAAAAGGAGGCGGGACGGCGTCACATATATAATGTGACGCCATCACTTAAAGAATCACAAAGATAATCCAGTTATAAATTTTACAAGTGACGCTTCAGATGATGGTGACGGTCTTGACGACGTCACGACCAGAAAGTGAAGAGCGGTGGCGTCACAACCCTTAAGGTGACGTCGTTACAACTAAGTCGGTGCAGTTCATGAAACCCTAATGACGGCGATCTGATGGCGTCACACTTGTAACGTGACGACGTTACAGTTATAATACTATATATACTTTTCATAGAATTTTCATTATGTGTGACACGTATTGGTAAGACTTTGGAGGAAACTTTTGGTGCATGAATATGCCAGCTTTTGTAAGGGTTTTTAGACCCCAAAACTCCATGTTTTAGTTGAAGATAAGCTATTCATCCTTTAATTGAAGATTAAGTGTTTATCTCCTCTTCTCTTTAACATGTTAGGCTTGATCTACTAGTGTTTGCTTAGTATTGAATGAAACCTAGTTGTTTATTATTGATTGTCATCTCTTGTTTAATTAATCGCTATCGCGTTAGGAGTTGATAAACTGGCTAGATCTTAGGATGCCTGCTTGAACACCCAACTAAACGCTCTACTATAGTGCAATAGATGGTTTGTTCATTGTATTTATTGCGTGAATTGTGGTTGCTGGCATTAAGGGTCTTAACGAGTCCTATATATTCTTTAACTTTAATAATTGCGGTCACTAACATTTAGTTTCTTAACGATTCATATTCATTCATAGAGTTAGGTCATTCGACACCTCCCTACGACTGATATTAAGGAATATAACGCAAGGTTTTCAAGATCAGGATCCTACCCAGGATCGTTTTCGTCTTTTCAAGACCGTGATCGTAAGATCGGATCGGGATCGCAAGATCCTACTCTAATATTATTTCTTAATAGTTTTTGTAATATCATACAAATCTACAAATTATTATACATTATAAGCACAAAATGCTATGAATGTTTTATAGAAATGTTGTCCTAAATTATGATTATGAAATATTTAAAAAAAGATTAACATGTTGTTTTTTGAATTCAACAAAAAAAACAACTCATAAATCGTAGTTTTTTTGTTTGTAATCCGAGAAAAGTAAGATCGGATCGGATTAGATCTTAAGATCGTATGGTCAAGATCGGGATCCTATAAGATCTTAAGCTTGCAAAGATCCTATGTAGGATCCGAATCTTTTTTGCTTTGCAATATCGTAAAATTATAAAATCTTAGGATCAGGATCGAGATCCTGACAACTATGATATAACGCACTAATTAAAACAAGGACGTGACAATTCAACTAATCAATAGGATATAACCAAGGAGTGGTAAGATTCTAAGTAAACACATTTACTTATCATACGAGTTCCCAATTTACTTTTCAGCAAATTTAGTTTTAATTAGTTAATTATAGTTATAAAACCAAACTCTTCAAACCGCGAGATTTTTAATTGTTTTCTAAAAAATATTAAAAAGACCAAAAATAATCATCCCTCAATCTTTAGACTTAATTCGTCATACACTTCGAGCCTTCACAACACTATTCCCCTAGAGAGCAATCAATCCCCTGTGTCTTACATATACTACACTACAAAGGTTAGATACGCTGCCTAGGAGGATTCTAAACTTCTTGTGTTTACAATTATTCGCATCAAGTTTTTGGCGCTGCTACCAAGGAATAGTTTAGGTTTTGATTTCTATCACTTTTAGGTCTACTCACAAGATTCCTATCAAGTGAGATTTTTCTTTTTTTTTATTAGCTTTCTCGTAGTCTATCTTTTATGTGTTCCCTTTGTTCGTAAAACTTTTCATTTGCCATCATGGTAAATGAGATGCCTTTTCACCAAGAACAACCAAACCATGAACAACCACACCAAGAGCCACCAAACCCACCTCGAGCCCGTCTTTTAGGTGAGTACTCCAAACCAAGCCACCAAGGCTATTAAAACACCATTGAGCTTCCTAATGAAGCCAATGTGCTCCTTTGCAATATGACACCATCATGTTGGTGCAAAATGGATATGCATTCCATGGACTTCGTTCCGATGATCCAAACCAACATTTCAAGGATTTCCTTAAAATCATTGATTCAATTGACCTTGATGTTGATACTCGAGAGACGACGTGATTGCGTCTCTTCTAATTCTCTCTATGTGATCAAGCTAGCAATTGGCTTAAGCATCTACCCGCATGATCCATCTCGACTTGGGATGATCTTACTTTTTGTTTCCTCGCATAATTTTTCCCACCAGGGAGAACTACTAATTTAAGGAATGACATTTTTGATGTTCCAACAACATCAAGGTGAAACTCTTTACGAAGCTTAGACTCGTTTCAATGAGTTACTTCAAAAAGTCCCTCATCATGGCATTGATCTTTGGCTCCAAATCCAAATCTTCTATGATCATGTCAACTACTCCACAAAGCAGACCATTGACCATGCGGCCGGTGGTAAGCTTCGTGACAAAAATGCGGAAGAATCGTGGGGCATTATAGAGGACCTAGCTCTCTATGACAACGAATATTGGAATGGCCCTCGTGAACTTACAAGCAAAACGGTCAAGGAAATACTCTTGCCTTCCAATGCTTCAAGCATTCCCAATTATAGGATCACTGAACTTGAAGATTAAGTTAAATTCTTGATGAGTTTCTACGAAGCTCCTACACCTTCACGTCAAGTGAACAGGATCACTTCCTCATGTGAATTATGTAGTGGTCCCCATGACACTCGTGATTGCATGGAAATCCCTGAACAAGCTTTTGCGGATTATGCGTCCTCGCGTACCGATGGAGCGGGGGGTAAGTGGTTCACTACAAATCTTGGACCTAGAAATTTTAATGAAGCTTATGAAGCATGGAAGGACAAACCAAACTTCAATTGGAGTCAGACTCGAACCATTTCAACTAATGCCTCCCGACCATTCACTTGGTCTCAACATTACAATTTATCCAACAAAAACTCTTATAGCTCACCTCCCAATCAACGTGGTTTAGAAGGAATGATAAATAATTTTTTGTCATCCCAAAAAGCTCAATTGTCTAGAATTGAAAATCAATTCAAACAACAACAAACGGAGATGAACAATAAAATTGACAACCTCTTAAAAGATATTAACAACCAAAAGATAAATGCTTCAATTAATAATATCACTGAAGTTGAAAAGGTTAATGTTGTTTCACCCAACTCATCCACTAACGAAACACCTTCTTATGTAAAGATAAAAGATCCTAGCAAGCTTTTCTCATATGTGTCATTAAAAGGGAAAAAGGTAAAAGACCCCTCTTCTTCAAAACATTTTCATTTTGTTAATACCATCACTTCAATTCCCCCATCTAAGAACGAAGAAAAAGAAGAATGTAAGGATAAAAAGGAATTAAGTGAAAAAATAAAACAGAAGATGAAAGGATGATGAGAAAAAGTCTAACGAGCGAGTGATGAGTCAAACTATGATTGGTTGGTTAGTAATATAGAGGAGTTAGGGCTAAAAGAACCTTGTAAGATACAAAGGTATGATCCACATAAGCTTAAAATACCATGTATGATTGGTCACAAATATTTCTACAATGCTTATATAGAGGTAGGTTTACCAATGAACGTTACGTCTTTGTTTCATTATAATAATATTTGTATGTGGGGATTAGAAGATAAAGGAACAAACGTTGTTGGTAAAAATGATGATATGCAAGTATTTGTAGGAAATATGATGTTCACAATGGGATTTACAATTGTGAAAGATATTGATGAATTCATTGACCCTAGGTTATCAAAAGTGGTCTTTGGTAGACCTTTTGGTGAAACCACAAACCTAATTGTAGATGAGAGAGATGGAACAATGACTTTCACCGATGGAATTAAGGAAGTTACTTACCAAATGCCATATAAGTTATGGGATTTTATGGAGTTCAACCGTGATTCCCAAGATAGAATAGGATCAAAAATTTTACTTAGTGATGATGATGTTAGAAGAGGTTGTAGAAGCCCTCTTGATTTGTTATGTGGATTTTTCAAAGATGTTTCTAAGCTTAGCTCTAAGTATAGGAGTGAGTATATAACCCTTGAAGATCCAAAATATATACACTTTGAAGGTGATATTGAGAGAGGGAAGAAATTAGATGTTAATTATTTCGAAATACTTCCTACATATAACGAATTTGTATTTCCTAGAAATTTTTTCCATGACTCTCACCTAGTCTTAGGAAGTGATGAATCTTTGAAAGCTAGTACATCGGAAAATAAAGAGAATGAGTTTCGTATGGTCATGAACAAGAAAATAGTGAGAATGTGACGGAGGATGGAGTCACATAATAGGCCATAACTTTGAGTCTAGCTACAAGACTCGTAAATAAAGAAAAGCGCTTCTTGGAAGGCAACCCATGTTTTTAATTATTTTATGTTTTTTTATATTTTGTTTGCATGTTTCGAATAATTTATGAAAATACTTTATTTTGTTTTAACTTCGTCTTGATTGCATATAAAGGTATTTTACAAAAAGATAAGTGTAGCGAAGTTTATATTTGTTTAAAAAGAAAGAATTTCGAACATGAAAATTTACAATTAATGATTAGCATATATTTTATCTTATTTGTGTGTTTGTTTGAGTCAAATGCTTGTATCGAGTCACAATGAATGTTTTGCAGAAAATATCAGGCCTTAAAAGTTAGATTTTTTTCAGAAATTTTTCAGGAAACAAAACGAAACAATCTGTCAAGTCATACCTGACGGCATCAAGATTTACACCTGACGACGTCGGGCACTGTAGGAATATAAATTTTCCAGATTTTTTTTTTGTTTTCGGTTGAAACTTAATTTTTGAAAAATTTCCAGAAATTTTAATTCCAGTTTCTGCAAAAAATTATTTCCAGAAATTTTATATAGTGTTTACCGCCGATTTTATGTGAGGTTTCGTGCTCGTTTTCTGTTTTTCATTCATACCGAGCTAATCAGGGGAGTACTAGTTTGTTTTACCTCTTTTATTTTCCCATTAAAGAATACAACGCACTAAGTAAAATAAAGACGTGACAATTCAACTAATCAATATGATATAAATAGGGAGCAGTAAGATTCTAAGTAAAAATATTTATTATCATACTAGTTCACCAATTTACTTTTCTGCATATTTAGATTTAATTATTTAATAATAGTTATAAAACCAGACTCTTCAAACCTCGAGATTTTTAATTGCTTTCTAAAAAATATAAAAAGACCAAATATAATCATCCCTCAACCTTTATGTTAATACAAATAAGCCGTAAAAACGTTTATTTATATTTTACGATCTTCTAATGTTTTGTCGATAACAAACATAAAATCATTTTAAATTAAACAAATAAAATACGTAAATGGTTTGAGCCAATAGTTTACTAACACACTTACGTCTTCATATAAAACACTAAACAAGTAATAGTGTTTTCATGGTTTAGTAATGCATATGTACAACAACTAGTGTTTACATAATGGGTAGATATATACATACTTAGTATGTATTATAATGGGTAATAGAATGGGTAGAAGTCTAAATATTTGACCCATTGACTAAATACATTGAATGTAGTTGGGTAAAACCCAAAGTCCATGAACCATACCCATGGAGCATGATCCATAACCCATGACCCATTGCATGACATCATGCATAAGTCATAATGGATATTATCCATGACCCATGGAGCTAACCCATGACCCATTGACTAGATACATTGTATCTATTTGGATACCCATGATCCAAAGTCCATAACCCATGATCCATGATCCATGACCCACAACCCATTTAGGGGGAGCGTCCTACGGATCCCTAGTAATACACTAGACGGATTTCTTCATTGTAAGTTGCCACTTCCACACATACTTTCTCCTAGTAATGTAAACTCTCTAACCTCATATCTAAAGGATCTTTATATGTAGTTTGTGTTTGTTTTTGTGTGATTCTCTAGGTTCCTCTTAAAGGCGAGATCACCACCTCTTGAAGTCGAGCAAGCTCAAGTCCATGAGTTGCCATGCTTCGTCATCATCAAGATTACTGAAGTTCTCTTGTTGATAGTTCTTTCTTCCTCTCTAGAAGTGTTGTGTCTAAGGCATTAGTGAAAGATGCCAAAAGGGTCAAAATGAAGGCATTAGTGAAAGGTGCCGAATGTCCGTGTCAAAGGAATTAGTGAAGGATGCCAAAAGGGTCAAGTCGAAAGCATTAGTGAAAGGTGCCAAAAGATCATGTCAAAGGCATTAGTGAAAGATGCCAAGGGTGTACAATTGATATGGTGCATCGATGTACAAATATAGATAGGGTGTGTCCAAGGATATTGATATCCTTGATGATGTTGTAATAAGGAGTGGGTATCCTTTGGGATAGGTGTTGTGTAGTGTTGGGTAGTAGTTCCTCCTTTGTAATGGAACTCGGTATCTAGCCTTGTACCGGATAAAGTGTAGGCGACGTTGTGATAGGTTTGGTTCTACCTCGTAGAAGAACCCGGTGTCTAGCCTTGTACCGGAAAAAGAGTAGGCGACGTTGTGAAGGCTTCTCCGCCATAAGGAGTTTGTGTCGTGTAGTGCTAACGAACTCTCGAGTAGGTGACTCGGGGAGTGGATTAGGGCAAGGAAGGTGTCCTTGTAACCGAACCACTATAAATACTCGTGTTGTAGTTTTGTGTTTCTTACTCTTTACCTTTGTATTACATCTTTACATACTTATCTATCAATATCCAACATACACATTTAAATAGATCGACATAAGTCAATCTAAATATATTAAAACAAAGTTTTAATCGGTAAAACTATTCAACCCCCCCCCCCTTCTAGTTTTCCACAATTGGTACCAGAGATTCGTTACCAAGTTTCTTAAGAGTATATTGTACTTTTAAAACTTGATACGATCCGTGTATATTTGAAAACTACAAGGAATGAAATTTCTTAAAAACAAAAGGGCACGTTTTAAATATTTTATAATGTTGGATAATGATATATCGTTCTAATATTTTCCTTGTTGAGAATTCTCCATACTATGATTTGGGCATCCTAAGAAGATCATGAAGAATTTCTCTCTAAGCATTTCTTTTCTCAAAAAGAATATATAGCAGAGAATTCTCCATACTAGCATTTGGGCATCCTAAGAAGATCATGAAGAATTTCTCTCTAAATAATTCTTTTCTCAAAAAGAATATATAGCAAAGGTATGATCTTCAATAAATTACTTACAAATAAATTATTTTCGTATATTTTCTAGATGAATTAATAATGTCATTGTGTATAAACAAGATTAAGTTTAGTAGTCTCATTACGCTCTCTTAAAAATCACTAAAGTGGTTGTCTATATTAAACTCATCATCAAGAATAGTATTCTTCATTGATCTCTATAGACAAAACTACAAACTAGTGATAATGATATCTCGGCTATTCGAGAGCCTTGATCATCACCCCTCACATAAGGTTATTGATATTTCATTTATGTAAATAAGCATCCATGTGAGACTCCTCATATTATGATAAAATAGGATTTTATCATAATCTTTAAAACTTCCCAAAGAATTATGATTTATTCATAAAAAGGGAACCTCGTCAAATAGGACTAGTAAAACACGTCAAAACCCCAAACCATAAGTTATAGAGCATAAACATCAACCCTAGCCAAGAATTAGAACTCCCAAACCATAATTATCAAAGATCACTTAGGCTGTCATTTTGCTGATATGCCGGATCCCTGTGCTTGAACTAGCCGGATACCTCATACAAGGGATCCGTGGGATCCGTGCAACAGAAGACATAATAAGAAAGAAATGATCACTGTGGAAGTTCAACTCTTCACCTTTCTCTCTCAAAACTCACGAACATAAAACCCAATTTACTGTTCACAGGAGTGAATTCATCATCTTCTCCAAGGAAACAATCTCTTGTATAAGTATAGACTTCACTACATTGTTATTTCCATTCTTCAATTCCTAGGAGTACAATTTTCATCTTTAAAGAAATTGAGCTCATGGGTTTGTCACAATTTGTTACCACATTGTTTTCTAAGATAAACTAAATCAAAGAATCAACATTGTTAATACAAATTAAACTCATTTTTTGAATTCAATTAAGATGTATTGAGTAAAATTGTGATGAATCCCATTAGGTTACTATTCACACAATTAAGACCACATTGTGGTTTTGATGTTTAGGACCAATCATGCCTAGCAATAGACAACAAGATTACGAAGACACCGCTCACTACATTCCCATGTATCATCGCAAGGATGGCTTGAGCCTGGATGATCGAAAAGCCTTCAAGATGTTGGAAAAGAGATTATTCCACGAAGGACGAGTTGTTTAGCCCTCATTCATCAACAACACCGACATTCCCCGAGTATTTGGGGCAATCAACTTCCATTATCTCTTGAACATTAATGAGCAAATTTGTCCGGTGTTTGTGCTAGAGTTTTACAAAACCATGAGAATCATTCGAAATGAAGATGGAACCATTTCGATAGCCTTCATCATCAATGAGCGCGAGTTCACCTTCACTCTTGTAGAGTTTACTAGGATACTCCGTATCCCATGTCAAGAAGTATGTATGTACTCAAATGAATGGTCATTGGCGGAGCTTCATGACATGGTGGATCATCACGAGGTATACTTCACTGCCATCCCGGAAGCAACCACTGTAAGGAATACCGTCTTCATGGAAAGAGCCTCCCCATCAAGAGTCACGAGAAACTCCAAGGTGATCTATAGAGATCCGTTTCAAATGGAGCTTTCAGAGATGTTCCCATTATACAAGAAATGGGAACTCGTGCTAAGGGAGAACGTACTTTGCTTGGGAGGAAATAAGGATCATCCCAATGCTTGCCTAAGCTTCATGATCTATTGCCTTGTAACTGGAACTCACTTCAACCTCGCCTATTACATGGTAAAAAGAATGGCAAGCGTGAAAAGTATGGACAAGATGGTACTCCCTTATGCCATGCTCCTGACTCGCCTAGCAAACTTCGTCTTTGCTCTAGAGGATTCTCCTTTCTCCTAAGACCACACATTTTGCAACAAGGTTATGTTTCCCTTATCCGATGGAAATACCACAAGGATTATGGTTGATGGTAAGAGACCTCACCCACCAACGGATTCATCGGATGAAAGAGAAAGAGGAGTAGAAGGAAGCAACCCCCTTGGCAACGTCCATCTAGACCCCTTAGCATACATTAACCAACTGTTGGATGTCCCAAGCCCTTCACAAGAGTTCCAACAAACAAGGGGCATATTCAAGTGTTTTGCTAAATTCCTCATGAAGAAGAAGAAGTAGGGATGGAGGGGTTAAGAGTGAAGAGTGGAGGCGATAGAGATGGAGATGAAAATGGAGGTAGAGCAAGAGGTTGAATGGAAGGGAGGTAAGGTCTTAGACCTTAATTTGTGAACAATTTATGAACAATGGTCTGTAAAAAATCTAAATAATATTTATGTAGTTTAGGACGTAGCTCGTAGTAGATGGCATGGTATAAACATTCTAACTTAGGAACCCCGTAAAAATGAGAATTTTACGACAACTTGATCACCATCAAGAAGTCGATGCCACTCATTTTGCTTACATTCTTGTCGCCCTCACTTACTATGCTTTATATTTGTTTCTTGCATATGTTTATTGAATGTAGAAATGATTATGATGAGTATTTGCTAAAGAGTGCAAAAACTGCACATTTGCTGAGAAGCTACTAGTCAGCAGTAGCCGGATCCCTCACATGAGGGAACGTGGGATCCGCAAACGAAATCAAATGCATGCAGACCTATATACATCAAACCATTCCCCTAGACCACATCATACTAGCTAAACATGATTATTTAGGTTCATTTAAGTCCTCATCAAGCTCTGTAGGTCTCACACTCACTCATAGCTAACTTAGGATCACATTCAAGGTACTTTTGATTTATCAAATCATCTAAACTCACCGTATTTCCGCTCCAATTCTCACACATTGTTCCTCACATCTCACAACACGTAGTTTGATATTTCTCTCAATTTTAGCAAATTGATTTTAGTCATCATTACCTTAAAATAGGCTTAAAACTAGTTTTTCATTTCTTTTTATTTTTTAGGAATTTTTCAAATTTCTCTTAAGCCACCACCTGATCTCTTGGATCAATTGTCCTCATTTGTCATTCTCAAATCAATAAGTATCATCCTTAAACACTTAGTTGCACTCTCAAAAAGTCCATTTTCCTACCAAAAACCATCATTAAGTATCCTCACTCCTTATGGTTGGACATTTAAGTCTCATACCATTTAAGACATCTAAAGAAAGTCAAACCCTCAAAATTTATAGGTACTAGACCTTAAAAGAGCATAATCACTTCACAATTTTGCTGTCTGTCAGACGGATCCCTGGTTTATAACTAGACGGATCCCTAGTGAGAGGGAACCGTGGGATCGTGTGTCTACGAATACCTTGTGATCAGCTTTTCTTCCAAATTCAAACTCTCTTTGGTAATCTAAACACTATTGCTTACCATTTAATGACTCCCTAGAGTAGAACAACACCATAGTTGACCTTGGTGCATGCCAAATTTCTTAGTGGTCAAGAATTTAATTCATTAAACTCAATTTCATCCTTTAAAAACCAAGCACTCTTAGGAGCATAACCACTATTCTTACCACAATCCAAAAATCAGTAGTTAAGACTTCTACTACACCCTCTCCTTCACTATGACCAAAGCATCTAGCAAGAACTCTTCAACCAAAGGTTCATCCAAAAAGAATGCTCACATGGTCCATGAGATATCATCCACCGAGTCATCACCCGTAAGAAGTCCAAATGCTAGAATTCCTCCTCAGCAAACTCAATCAACAATAACTAAAAGAACCGCTAGAATTAGCATTCAACCTTTTGAGTTGGAAAAAGCTTCATCAAGCACTAAACCAAACACACATAGTTCTAGTAAAACACCCCAAGCCTTCATTTCTAGAACCTAGACTACATTTCTTTACCGAACCTCTTTCTCATCCAAATCTCTACTCATTAGAAGTCTCACCATCAAGGAATTCTCATTTACCAACCTTATCGCTAAATAGGGAACCACCTTCATCACCAAATGGTCCATATTTGGAGACAAGGAATCACCAAAGATCTAACCATATAGAGGACTTTCCATTACCACCACCAACTCATGTATCATCACCCTCATTGTTAGTGGAACCACATCCTACGTTGCTCAACACACCTCCACCATCTTTTGTGGAACCTCCTCAAAACATCCCACCTGCTCCGGTTTCTAGTGTCACACCCCCAAATTACCTGTTTTGCAGCGGAATGGAATACCTGGGGGATGACTGTCATAGCATCAAAGTTACAGTTATATCGAACGACCTAAAATGTCATTTTGAAAATATCGTTTGATTAAGTAAAATAATCAGAGTTTACAAAACACAGGTCCCAAAAGATTTCCAATGTACCAAAATGAGTTTGTTACAATCAAACGATAGTTAAGTGCATAAAATATATGTGAGACGCGTCGACACCGCGACTCTATGATAAGTCCACATGCATGCCATGAAGTGAATGCCTTAGATATCTAAGATAAAACATGCTAAAAAGTGTCAACACAATGGTTGAGTGAGTTCTTAGAGTTTGTTTAACATGTAAAGCTTTTAAAGAACGTTCATGCAGCAAAGGCAAAGTTTATGGTCATTGAGAATAGTCCACAAAGCAAAAGCATTGTAAATCCACTCAGTTCCAATTTTCGCCCATACAAAACTTGCAACCTGTGTGTTCACAACCCACTGCCAAAAGTAGTATGTCTAGTAGTCAAGTATACGTTGCCATAATAGTTCACAGTATAGCACCACGTATATAATAATGTATGCCAGGCAAAGCCCCTAGAATAAATAATATGCGTTCCGTAACATAGTGAACGAGAGGTTGGCCGACCTCTAATAGCGCTATCCATACTACCTACTAATAGGATACTAACAATGCGAATGTACGAACGGTACATTGGTATGTGCTAAAACACATACCTTTTCATTATCAAAACTGACCCAAATCAACCAAGAAAGAGCCGTTTATTGCTAATATTTGTGGTTTTCTTGAGTTTGTGCTTGTGCAGGTACGGATATGAAAAAACACACAAAAAGAAGCCAAATCAGACGTAAATCCGAGCACGAGAGAAAGAAGAGTGCAAAAGCTGAGGCTAGAGAGGGAATTTGCAAGTTTGGACAATCACTTCTCAAAATGACAACTTTAGTCCCTGAAGATTCAGATTTGGCAAACATGGTCCTTGGTTTATTTGAGAATGACAATAATGATCCTTGAAAAATAATTTCAGAATTTACAAGTATGGTCCCTGAAATTCAGAATTGTACATCATTAATCCTTAAGTTGCTAAATGAGTACAAAGCTTATCCTTGTCCTAAGTCCAATATACTAAACCAAGTCCAATCCATAAATATTTAAGCCCAAAACCCATCCAACTCGTCCACCCAATCCATTACCCGGTTTACCCTTTTAACTCTACCCGGTACCCATTTTCACCCTTACCCGGTCCAATCAACACCTTAACCCGGTCAACACATAACCGAAATATATTAAAAAAATCCCCTGAAACCCAGAAACGCGCCTTTTCACCATTTACCACTATTCACCCTTTCCTTCCCTTTTACCCTGCACACGCCCTCATTTACCCCAACTTAATGTACCATCTAGAAGGTTTTTGAAAACGTGTCAGAAGGATGGATATCAGGATCGCCAAGGTGTCAAAAAGGAGCACTCCTATTGGCTTAGACACCTCATACATTTGATCCTAGGGCGGTGATTGAATTTGGTAATGTGGAGATGAGATCAAGGGTGGAGAAGAGAGCATCCAGAAGCATCCTTAGCTCCCCAACTCAGCTTATAAAAGGCCTTTCATACTCACAAGTGCAAGTGGTCCAGTTTTTATGCTTTTAGAAAACTGTTACCCTTTACATTTCTCTGTCAATTTCTTGTTTTCAATTAGTTAATCAGTAGTTAGTTTAAGTGTAATCTCAGTTTCA
This sequence comes from Chrysanthemum makinoi, assembly GCA_910596185.1. Taxonomy (NCBI): domain Eukaryota; kingdom Viridiplantae; phylum Streptophyta; class Magnoliopsida; order Asterales; family Asteraceae; genus Chrysanthemum; species Chrysanthemum makinoi. The sequence continues at coordinate 269,211,369 of OU343220.1, forward strand.
GCTTAAATGTGTAATTTCAGTCATTTTTTTAATAAAAGTAAAAGTTATTCAACTGCTTGATAAGTGCTTAATTTCTGCTTATGAGTCATTTTTATTACTGTTCTATTGATAGTTACTCTTTAATGTTAGTTGTGGCTAATTAGTTCTCATTTCAAAGGTTTTAGTCAAGAAAAGTAAAAAAAAGAAGTCAAAAATAAAAGTCAAATTAGATTTTGTTGAATTGTGGTTTTAATAGAGTTGAAAGTTTGTTTAGAGTGTTAAAATTGCATTATCAGTCAAGTTTGATTAAAATCTCATGTGAAATTAGTAGTCAAATCAGTTTTCATGATCTTAAAGGGTGTTTGGATTAAGCTGATTTTAGGAATTTATGTTAAGTTGAATTGCTAAATTTAAGTTTGATGAGTTTATAAACAGATTTCAAAGGCATTTTCAATCTAGTTTTCAAAAGATCAAGTTTGTTTTTGTGTTTTGGATTTCACTACTTTAGTATTTGTTCTGTCCAAGCAAGTCTGTTCTGAGTCTGATTCATGATTATCATTAGAAGCTTTTAGGTAGCTTATCTTTGATCTTTAAGTTGCTTGTTCTGTTTATAGTCTGCTGCTTATCATCAGGTTCTCTCTGTCCCTAAACAGCTTATTTCAAGTATGTTTTTCTCCTTATTCTCTTGAATTAGTTGCTAGAATTTTTGTTCTCTAAAAACTCACTAGTATGCATTCTATATAATTTGATTAAGATTTCCCTTAGAAGCTTGTTCCCTTAGTTTATTTTTAGCTTGCACAGGACTGTTGCCACAGCAGACATAGTAATGCATTGATTGATTTGCTCTTTGGTGTAGAAGTTATCTAGGATCAGTTAAGGTTTAGTTTAGACATAGATTTAGATAAAATGGATTAGTGTTTCAAGCTTTTTAAGTGTTTAAGTAAGTCTGCAAATCCAATCTCTTTCCCATTTCTGCTCATACCTTGCTGTTTGCATCAGGTACCTTTTTGCCTTTGTAGTTCAATTTTTAGCCTATGTAGTTATAGCAATCATATGTTTTATCATCCCATAGGTTAGATTTAAACTCTCTCTTGCCTTAGGAATTTGTTTAGAAGATTGGATCAGATCTGCAAAGCTCATTTCCATTCCCCATCCGACTGCACATCAGCTCCCCTTAGTCCTGAGTTGCTCTAGTTATTGATTTTTAATTTCATCACTTTAAGGGCTTTTTAGCTGAAATTTTAGACTTAAGCACTTTGGTTGGTTGTGGACATCATGGCCATTTTTACTTATTTTTGTGATTTTTCTAGATAGCTTAAATTAGTGCTTAAAGTAGCTCAATAGGACCGTTTGGTTTAAGTAGTTAGAAACTGATTTACTGCTTAAATCTCCTTTTACTTGAGCTTATTGACCCATTTCAGTTGAAATAGCTTAGTTTCAGTTAGAATAGGGTAGTTTTAGCTTATGGTAGCTTTGTGTAGCTTATTGTTGCTTCTTGCTTATTTTCAAGTGCTTATTCATTCTAGTAGTGTGTCCAAATCATAGTTCTTATACTCCAAATTGGTTTCTGTTATTTTTCCATAGTTCTCTATATTATTTTATTGTAATCTGGAAGTTTTCATAATTTTTACTGTTCATTTGCTATTTTTCTGCATTTTAGGTCATTTTCTAGCATTTTTAATTAGCATTTAATCCTATTAATTCTGAAAAAGTTCCAAAAAAATAATTTTTTCAATTTTCACAGTTTAAGAAAAATATAAAAAGCATAAAAAATATTTTTCCTTATTTTTCCCCTTTTATTTGGTATTTTTCACAATTTAAATTAGATTTAAATAGTTTTAAATTTATATAAAATAGAAAAATAATCAGAAAAATACAAAATTAGTTTTGATAATTCTCTTAGGTTATTTTAGATTTTATAAAAATAGTTTCATAATTTTCCCCTTAATTTTCATAATTTCTAGTATTTTAAATTAGTATTAAAAGTTAAAATTTAGTTTTTAATTCTAATAAAATCCAGAAAAATCTTAAAAAATTAGTTTTAATTCATAAATAGTTTTCTAATATCCTTTTTAGTATAAAAGTAATTTTAGGTTATTTTTAGGAGTTAGAATAGACGTAATTGCTTTTTATTCGCGTTTCGTTTTAATCCCGTATTTGCGTTTTAATATAGATTTGCGTAATTTGCATTTGCATTATAGATTTAGAGTTTTATATGCTTCCCATTTACTTTCCTTATCCCGTAGTTTAGAAAACATCATATTATCCCCTTCTCTTATTCGAATCCCGATAATCGAGACGTGAGTTGGAAATTCCATTCAACCCTCGTTCGGAACGATCTCGGTGCTCAAACCTAACACGTTTGAGTTACCCGCATACTACACTTCTCATCTATTATTGGTTTTTAAATCAGTGTCCGAACCGTTTTAAGTTTCTTACGGTTAGTCATTCACAAGTGGCTAGCTTGTGTGAGATAACTTGACAGGTTTGGCATTCTTTTATCGAATCATACATCATACAACTATTATATACAATTAACAACACTCCGAACATGGGAGACTTTGCACGCTCCACCAATAAGGCGAGACTTGGTATTGCTCAGTTCACATAGGGAGACTTTGCACACTCCACCAATAAGGCGAGAATTTGTATTGCTCCGTTCACATAGGGAGACTTTTAGGTCATATCACATACGGTTCAATAAGTTCAAAACAAGTCATAAGTTCGTAATTAAGTCCAAGTGTTCCATTCAAAAGTTCGTAATTAAGTTCAAGATTTTAAGTCGAGTTCAAAAGTTCAAAACAGTCAAAGAGCTCGAAACATATCAAAAGGTTCAAAATAGTCAAAGAGTTCAATATAATGTCAAACAAGTTCAATATTAAGTTAAAAGAGATTAATTATATGTCAAAATGTTTTAAATCAAGTTAAAAGAGATTAATTATATGTCAAAATGTTTTAAATCAAGTTAAAAGATATTAATTATATGTCAAAATGTTTTAAATCAAGTTAAAATAGATTAATTATATGTCAAAATGTTTTAAATCAAGTTAAAAGAGATTAATTATATGTCAAAAGAATTAAATCAAGTTAAAAGAGTTCAAATATATATGTGTTCAAATGATAGTGTTCATAACATAGTATCAATTTAGTTCGGGCATAATCTACTTACTAGCATAAGTAGTGAAACAACAGTTATTTAAGTTCATATAAGTGTAAAGTAAAAGCAAGTACTTGAGCATGTATCTCCCCCGAAGAGTTTATAAAACAATTAAACGAGTAAAAGTGGGGCTACGAACTCACCTGATGCAATGATTATGATGACAAAAGTGGATACACTGAAATGAGGTGCAATCTCTATCTGCAACCTAATATGAATGATATGTTCTAATATAAGTCATGAAACAATGTCGTGCATGCAAACTCATATGATATCCATACCACTTGTGCATTTTTAAGAATGAAGTTTATCGTCGAAATACATGTTTATGACATCTCGTCATGTTATAAAATACTTTACAAGTACTTACGTTGAAACGACATCCTACAATAGTTTCTTAGTGATTTATCAAGAAATTATAGTTTATGAGTAGTTTTCGGAAAAGTTCGAGAGATCGTATATTATTTGTTATACCTTCGTTTGACAAACGGTTGAACATTTTGGAAAATAGGATAGGCGAAATCTCTTTTACTAGAAGACAACGTTTTCTCAAAAGTACTCTATCGATATGAAAAACGGCTCTAAACATGGTCCTTCGCAATAACCATTTTGGCTAATAGAAAATATATATAAGTGTTATTACTTGTGAAAAATAGTTACGATATCCATATTTAAAACGCGTATAACTTAGTCGTTATAAGTCCGTTTTCTACGTTTTATATATCCTTAGTTTCGTGTTAATGTATACTAGTATATTTTTGATAAATTGACTCATTTAGATTTGGTTTAAAACTCATTTTTGCCCCATAAATAACTCTTGACAGCTTGCAAATTTTCAGAAAAATTAGTTTTCGTCGTTAAACTTGAAAATAGCGTAACTTCTTCGTTATAAACCCGTTTTAACCCGTTCAAGCGATCACGGTTTCGTTTTAAAGTCTATTTTCTGGAAATATGACCCAAAATAGTCCATGACCTGCTGAAATTTCCAGATTTTGTAAATACGGACAGCAACTATTTATATAACGTCTAACTTGGTTTTTCTTGCGTAATACTTGTTTCAATCACTTCAAATCAACACCAAATCTATTCTAAACCTACCATACACCTTCTTAGGGTGTCATGGGTTCCTAAACATCATCAACAATGATATTTTTCAAGGGATTAATTATAGGATGTTTAAAACTCATAATAAGTACTAAAAATAATTAAAAGTGGTATGAATCACATAATACTTGCATGTTTTGTACTAAAATAATAAAAATAACTCAAGAATGATTATGAAAGAGTGATAAAGATTATGAAAAGCTTACTAGTTATTATGATGAGGTTTAAATACTAGGTACTAATTACTTCTTAATTTTTATTTCAAAATCTTATATAGAAGTATACTAGGGTTTATATAAGCACTTGAGCTTTGAAAAACTTGTGATTTCTTCTTGGTCTTCTTGTCTTGGCCGATCATACACAAAGAGATGAGAGGATTTCTTTTTGTTTTCACCTTTGAAATATGTGTTGTGTGTTTTATTTTTGTAAAACTCATTGTTTATTGCAAATATCTAGTAAGTGAATAGGTGTACATAATCTAGTTAAGATATTTTTTATAAAACAAATGGTGACTTAGCATGGGGAGGTCGGCCAAGGGGGTTTGGGAAAGGGTTTAATGTGTTTTTGTTAGTTAATTACATTTAAAGTTAAGTATAGCGTGTATTTGGTACATGTAATTAATTATTTAATGTAGCGTTAGCTAGAAATCAATTTTAACGGAACAAAATAAAATATATTGAAGTCACAAAAATTATAAAAATACATTTCTCGCAAGAATTGAGTGAATAAATAATTATCGGGTTGAATTTACGAAAACCGTCAAATTAAGTAAATATATATATATATATATATATATATATATATATATATATATATATATATATATATATATATATATATATATATATATATATATATATATATATATATATATATATATATATATATATATATATATATATATATAACAATATATATACAAAATAATTTCAAAACATCGGGTAAATTAATAATATAATTTTTATAGTCTTAAAATGAGTATAAAAATATATTAGGACAATTGTTGGGAGTGTCGGATCAATTATTCAAAATAAATGATCGCGCGATAGCGTTTATTTAATAGAAAAATATACGTTACTGAAATATGCAAACCCATGCATGAACTAATATGAAAATGAGGTTACTGATGATATGTAGACTAACTCTAGTCTATATGAAGTGTTATCAATGGTGTTTCATGAATACGCAGCTAAACCCTTGCGGTTACGCGAATTTGATACTCGTAAACCTAGTTTACGAAAAATGATAAATAAAAATCATGAGTATAAAATTTCTCCGGGAATGAATAGTATTTTGTGAATAGTAAAATTTTGAAATAATCTCTCAAAATATCAAATCGACTTCAAAAATGATGAATAGTAAAATGATGAATAGTAACTGATGAATAGTAAATTCCCCGAGATGAATAGTAAAAAATTTTAAAGTTTGCAAAATGACCGAAAATTGAGAATTGTGACATCTAGTCATGACAATAATTTCTCTAATTGTCAAATCACCCAAGGACTTGTTCAAGAAGTACGAAATGAGTTGCATTTCATATTTAATCATCTTCTTGAACGATTGGACCAAATCAACAAGTCTACTCACCCTTAGATTCAAGCACATTGATGCTTTTTAGGTTTCCATCACTTCTTAGAATTAGTAGAAAATGTATTACATGTTTGAATCGTTCTCTTAGTTTTAGAGATATGTAGATCATTTCTCGTATTTTTATTGAATGAAATTACATGTTATATGCCATATTGTCTTGAGAATATGTTTGGTGCCTTAATACATATCTCATTTTGATGTTAACATCACATTTTGCATCACCATTGTTGTCTTAAGCTTACAGACGGATCCCTCAGTTTAGCTTAGATGGATCCCTCCAAAGGAGGAACCGTGGGATCCATGCAACAGAAGACTTTTTTATTACTAACTTGAGTCTTATTTGCAGAAAATTATGCATTATATACTTGTTTTCTAACCTTTGTTTTGTAGATTTTCAATATACACATGAAGACTTTGACACCCTTAGCTAGGGGGAGTTTCTTGTCAATGCAAAACATTGCAAAATCATTTGCAATACTTTCAAATTATTTTACATTACTTGACGTCCTGCTCACAAAGGAGCACTCTTCAAGGGGGAGCATGTTCGTCAAAAAGGACGAAACCATTTGCAAACATAATTGCAATGCACTCGCTTAGTATTTCTACTTACTTGACGCCCTCACAAAGGGATGGACTCGTCAAGGGGGAGCTAAGACGAGAATACTTCTCTTCCCTTACTCTCAATTTTTCATTTTTTTCTCTTTTCACATGCTTTTCTTAAAACAATGTGTTAGTTTCTTTTTGACACTCTTTTTGTTTCGACAAAAAGGGGGAGAAGAGAGTAAAAACTCCAATTCAAACTTTTACGAACTTTAGTTTTTCCTTAAAATAATCTTATGTTTTGTCATCAATAAATAGGGGGAGATTGTTAATACAAATAAGCCGTAAAAATGTTTATTTATATTTTACGATCATCTAATGTTTTGTCGATAACAAACATAAAATCATTTTAAACAAAACAAATAAAATACGTAAATGGTTTGAGCAAATAGTTTACTAACACACTTATGTCTTCATATAAAACACTAAACAAGTAATAGTGTTTTCATGGTTTAGTAATGCATATGTACAACAACTAGTGTTTACATAATGGGTAGATATATACACACTTAGTATTTATTATAATGGGTAATAGAATGGGTAGAAGTCTAAGTATTTGACCCATTGACTAAATACATTGAATGTAGTTGGGTAAAACCCAAAATCCATGACCCATACCCATGGATCATGATCCATAACCCATGACCCATTGCATGACATCATGCATAAATCATAATGGATATTATCCATGACCCATGGAGCTAACCCATGACCCATTGACTAGATGCATTGCATCTTCTAGATACATTGTATCTATTTGGATACCCATGATCCAAAGTCCATAACCCATGATCCATGATCCATGACCCACAACCCATTTAGGGGGAGCGTCCTGCGGATCCCTAGTAATACACTAGACGGATCCCTCAAGCAAGGGATCTGTGGGATCCGTGGAACAGTAGCATGTTTTTGTCTATAAATAGTGAGCCATTTCTTCATTGTAAGTTGCCACTTCCACACATACTTTCTCCTAGTAATGTAAACTCTCTAACCTCATATCCAAAGGATCTTTCTATGTAGTTTGTTTTTGTTTTTGTGTGATTCTCTAGGTTCCTCTTAAAGGCGAGATCACCACCTCTTGAAGTCGAGCAAGCTCAAGTCCATGAGTTACCATGCTTCGTCATCATCAAGACTACTGAAGTTCTCTTGTTGATAGTTCTTTTTTCCTCTCTAGAAGTGTTGTGTCTAAGACATTAGTGAAGGATGCCAAAAGGGTCAAGACGAAGGCATTAGTGAAATGTACCGAACGTCCGTGTCAAAGGCATTAGTGAAGGATGCCAAAAGGGTCAAATCGAAAGCATTAGTGAAAGGTGCCAAAAGATTATGTCAAAGGCATTAGTGAAAGATGTCAAGGGTGTACAATCGATATGGTGCATTGATGTATAAATATAGATAGTGTGTGTCCAATGATATTGATATCCTTGATGATGTTGTAATAAGGAGTGGGTCTCCTTTGGGATAGGTGTTGTGTAGTGTTGGGTAGTAGTTCCTCCTTTGTATTGGAACTCGGTATCTAGCCTTGTACCGGATAAAGTGTAGGGGACGTTGTGATAGGTTTGGTTCTACCTCGTGGAAGAACCCGGTGTCTAGCCTTGTACCGGAAAAAGAGTATGCGACGTTGTGAAGGCTTCTCCGCCATAAGGAGTTTGTGTCGTGTAGTACTAACGAACTCTCGAGTAGGTGACTCGGGGAGTGGAGTAGGGCAAGGAAGGTATCCTTGTAGTCGAACCACTATAAACACTCGTGTCGTGGTTTTTGTGTTTCTTACTCTTTACCTTTGTATTACATCTTTACATACTTATCTATCAATATCCAACATACACATTTAAATAGATCGACATAAGTAAATCTAAATATATTAAAACAAAGTTTTAATCAGTAAAACTATTCAGCCCCCCTTCTAGTTTTCCACACTTTAGACTTAATTCGTCATACACTTCAAGCTTTCACAACACGATTCCCCTATAGAACGATCAATCCCCCCGTGTCTTACCTATACTACACTAGAACGGTTAGTTACGCTGCCTAAGAGGATTGTAAAACTTCTTGTGTTTACGATTATCCGCATCAGAGTCCTCATTTGAATTCACTGATGAATTCATAGTTGGAGTCATCATTATCTCTGATGACGCTTACCTTGAGTGGCTTGGTATTTGGAATGATCTTGATGTCAGTGATTACCCCAGGTTTCCTGACAAGCTCCATCATATGCTTGTAGCTTTCCTACCCACTCTTCTTCTTGGATGCTTTTTCTTTAAGTTTCTCCTTAGCTGTCTTGAGTTCTTGAAGTTGAAGTTGAAGAAGTTTTAACTCTCTAGTCATTTTTACAACTTGATTAGTTGCCTTAACTTCTTCATGAGCTACTTTGCAATTTCTTTGGCAGAAGCAACATCATCCTAAGCAGCTTTCTTATTCTTATCCTCAGCCTCAAGAAGCTCACTGAGCTCTTCCCCTGTAACTTTCATGATTACCCAAGTGTCTAAATGGTAGTCAATTAGTTGAGAGCCTAATGATGATTGAAAAATGGTGGTTTCAGGGATGAGTTCGTGAGCATCTTTGGACTTAGAAAGCTTGATATCTTCAACTCCAAACATCTTCTTCTTTCATGTTAGTCTAAGCTTATGCTAAAATGTTTATCGTGTTGTTTTAGATGCCCTGCCACTCACGGTTAACTTTATTTCCATTAACTATTAATTCTAGTACGAGTAATCAACGGTTATTGTTAAATTCTTTGATGCGATTAACTAAACAAGTTGAGGGTTAGGGATGAGATACAAAAATCTGCAACCCAGACACGACACGAATTGACACCTCTAAATTATACGGATCAACACCATGATATCACTTTAACTCTCCATCTTAGAAAGCTAACATTGATAATAAGTTTACACGCCCAAAACTTATGAGAGATTTTTTAGTTACTTCGAAAATCCACAAGATCGAATAAGATGTTTTATTCAAAGCTACTAAGCCTCCAACCAATGCTACTTGGTTGCGAATTAATTGTGATAATCTTAATGAGTGAGTGCATCAAGCCATCAACAGAACTCATTGTGTCAAAGAACTCAAACAACAATCACTACAAATTGTATACTATAGTAGAGAAGATGATCACGTATTTCAAATTTAAAAAGCTTGACTATTATAAAATACAAGCTGTATGATCTAACAGATACATGTGTATATTGAGATACTTTGGAGAGATTGGTAAGATTGATTTTGTCTTTCAAAATAAGAATTTTATCAAGCAATGAAACTTGGAGAACCAAATGTCTCAGATTCTCGCTATGAAAAAGGCATTTTTTTTTTGTAAAGGAGAATCTTTATATATAATCACAAAATTTACATACCTTTTAATAATGATCATGGACAACCCCAAGAACACCATTATATTCATATATTACTGTATAGGAATTCAAGAAATATCTATTCTATACATCTTCCAAGGTTTGTCATGACTGACTTCCTTTTATTCATTTTTTACTGTATCTCTATGAAAAAGTTGATATGTACAAAAGAGAGTATAGTCTATCTATGTACATGCAATAGGTAACCAAGAATGCTGCAAGCTAGTCAGTTAGATGTTAGACTACTTATTTAAGTCGCCAAAATTAGTTAGTGGTTACAAGGTGTTGTGGAGTTAAAGATGGAAATGTTTGTTGAAAGATACTTTTGAGCTTTTGAGCTGGCATTAACATTTTGCCCAAACAAGCAGCCTTGCATATTGATAGAAACTGGTTTTTAAACATTCTTATCAGCCCATAAGCATCCCATTAACCCAAAACCCAACTGTCAGTCTGTCATATAACGAACCTTCTGTTGATAATCAGTCCCTTCCCACCCCAAACTCACACCCACAAAACACCAATCAAAACGGCAAGATTGGTTTCAATGCTTTGTATATTAATAAGGAAGGAAACTGATACACTTTACAAAGTAAACCTACCACCCTATTTATACCAACAATAAACTAACTAAAGTACATAAAACATGCAAAAGATATCAACGTGGTGTGCATGATATTCTCATATAACCCACGTATCCTTAATACTAGGTCAACACAAGACTAGGTAAAACCCATGCCTTTTATTCACATACCAAATGGAGCAACCCAAGTACCGATCTATACTTGGCCCATCAAGATTATACCTAACATTCACCCCCGTAATCTTGATGCCTATCACGGTCTCGGCTCCTACGATCAAACTCACGAACACGGTCTCTTTCTCGGTCACCACTGCATGCTTGATCTTTCACCGCTCGTCCGCCCCGTAAATGGATCAACCCACTTCTAAGATCCATACCCACTGAACCATGACCCGCTCCATAGACACAACCTGTTATGGGATCCACCGATCCACTTGCTCAAAGTTCTTGCTATAATTTCTTTCTAAACTTCATGTTCCAAAACGGTATTGATATCTTGCTAAAATACCAGTCTTGACTCGTTCTTGCTTCTTGCTTATTGATTCTTGCTTATCGATTCTTGCTTGCTTACAATTGTTTCTTGCTTGCTACTTGCTACAAACCCAAAACATTCTACTTGCTATGGTTGTCTTGCCTGCTATACAGACTATGCGACAACCTTCTTGCTTGCTAACTTGCAATAACTTGCTGTTGCATTCTTGCTACTTGCGTCTTGTTTTTTTTATTTCTTTCTCGTTCTTCTTGCTATGATTTCTTGCTAGTTTCCTGCATTAAAAACAGTCCTTGCTGCTGTGTTTTTGTGGTCACCTGCTGTAACCAAAAAACCTTGCTACTTGCTTTGGTCTTTCGCTGCCTTAGTACATAGAAGGCATTCGGTCCTTTCTTTCTTGCCACACAACAGGTATGAGCCCCTGTGGCTCTCAAACCCGCCCTTTATCGAACTCAGCTCTTGATACCATTTTGATAATCAGTCCCTTCCCACCCCAAACTCACACCCACAAAACACCAATCAAAACGGCAAGATTGGTTTCAATGCTTTGTATATTAATAAGGAAGGAAACTGATACACTTTACAAAGTAAACCTACCACCCTATTTATACCAACAATAAACTAACTAAAGTACATAAAACATGCAAAAGATATCAACGTGGTGTGCATGATATTCTCATATAACCCACGTATCCTTAATACTAGGTCAACACAAGACTAGGTAAAACCCATGCCTTTTATTCACATACCAAATGGAGCAACCCAAGTACCGATCTATACTTGGCCCATCAAGATTATACCTAACACCTTCCTTAGCTTGCACGGGAGGGAATGTTACAAAATAATGTCTATACCAGCTTTGATATATTTACCAACAACTTAACAACAACTTTTAGCACCGAGCAATTTTTGTGACGTCAAGATAGTATGTCAGGATGAAACTCACATTCATAGAAACCTCTTAATATAATAAACTCAAATGCAAAAATCAGCATTTCAATGATAATAATGTAGAAATGTTCTGCACAGTTCAGTTCAGGTCTTTTTTATATTTCACGTGTTAGAAGAAATATATACTATACAACCACGTATTGATCATTTGTGTAAACATGATGCTAGTTCACTATTTTCTACTATAAGTTTTAAACACGATATATAAATAGGAAACAAAATAAACATCAAGGCTAAAAATAAAGTGTAATTTCATTTAGATATAAAGACATTAATTTCATTATTCTAAGCAAGTCAAAATGAAATCAATATCTATATTGAAGATAGAAGACTTTATTACTAATCTTGGCAGAAATCATCTATACATTTAAACCAACCCAAAAGAAGTGTAAGACATTCTCTGGTCGTGCTAACACATAGAAGCGAAAGATCATGGACTATAGACAACCCGAAGGACGTTGAAAGCCATATGACCTTCCCTCGGCGTTTATGCAAGATGAAGCGACAGGTCCCTCGGGTCCACGATAAACCAAGTTAATGTTCTTGAGTTTGATATCTTCACATGGTACGTTTCTGCTGCATTGCAGTTTCACTGCAACCTGAGAACTTGACGTGCCACGTACTTCACTAAATGTAACATTCCTTATTTGAACGTTTGATTGGGCCTGCCAAAAAAAATATACTTGTAAGAAACAATAGAAAGCTGAAATTTGTAACATAAAAAGAACTATTTGGATTTAGAGAGTTACCTTAGAATTGCAAAGATTGTGGGGACAATATTGTTGATCGATAAAAATAGGGTTGTTCACATTGTTCATGACAATATTATCAAAAATAATATCTGAAGCAAGGATAGGCACAGATGGTGCCCATGTTTTGATCCTTAGTCCATTTTGGGTACGCCATAAACTCGAGTCTCGTATAGTTATACGGCTTACAGGTTGTTCGTTTTTGGACCCACCAAGGCTACCAATGCTAAACCCATGCCCTGGCCCACATTGAACCCTCTGGATTTCAATATCCTGACTTCCCGAAACCATTGATACACAGTCATCACCAGTCTTTATGATACTGTCTAGAATCCTGATTCGGGTTGAGAGCCCTATATGGATGCCATCAGTGTTTGGTGACCAATACGGGGCACTGATCCGAATGTAGCTAAACTCCACATTGTGACACGAAAATAAGTTGAAATGGCCGCTTCGGCTATTGAATGAGTTAAGTTGTTCTACTCTTGAATTATTAACAAAATCAAACCGCATCGTCTGTTTACATGGAAAATAACAAAATATCAGTCAGAAACAAGTATGAACAATTACTATGCTGAACTATGTACTAACATCACAAAGCAAAAAGAAAAACAATGTATCATTTTAAAAAAAAATAGTGTAACAAAATTTAACAACATTCAAAAATCTTAATATATGACAAAAGGACTTTAATATCCGTTACAAACACAAAATTTTGGATATATACATCAAACCAATTAATGAAAAAACCACTGCACTTTTCAAATTCCATTGTACCAAATCACTAAAACTTTGTTGAAGAATTTCTAAGCAAACAAGAATGAAGAACTTACGTAAGGAAGTGATTTACAATGAGGATTCTTGGCACAGTCATTATGAGGCCAAGCCTTGTCTCCATGACCATACAAGAACCCACCGCCGGTCACAACCAACCAATCAACATACCTAAAAGTAATCCAATGATCAGCAAAAATATCTGCAGGGTTATCTGAAGCTTCTAAGGTTCCCTTGATGATAAAATTAACCGGTCCCTTACACGGTCCTTGAAACAAGACTGGGCCAAGAACATATGACCCTCTCGGGATCAAGACTTTTCCACCCGTGTTAGATGCACATGCATCGTTCCATGCTCGTTGAAACGCCTAAAAAATAAAACACAAAATTATCAACAATGCACCAACTAAGAAAAAAAAGCTGCCACATAATAACATGTGTGATATTTGTCGTTATAAAGATCAAACATGTAAAGTGAAATGTACATTGGAGTTTTCGGTGAAACGATTAGCATGTGCACCATACGACAAGACATTGAAGGTTGGCTGAACGTTGTATGCGGCGGCCAGAGAGAGGAAGAAGAACAATGGAAGCAAATGAATGAAGGAAAACATTTTGATGTTCTTCTTATGTGTTTTGCTTCCAGTGTTTGCAATGAATTATTTTCCACATTATGAACGATTTATATAGTAAATGGTTGTAGTGATCCCTAAGTTGACTTATTAATGGAGGTTATATGATTTTGTGCTTGATTTACTCTATTTGTAATGAACATTGTATGCTAAAACTGACCCGTAATTTTTTACACAGAGACTGTTATTTTTGTGTGAAATTAGTTAGCACATTCAAAAAATAAAATGATTTACATTTAAATTAGACTAGAAGGGTACCCGCGCAATGCGGCGGCGGGTACCCGATGACTATAATATGATTGGAATAAATGAAATAAAGGTTAAAGTTGTAAAAATTTGAATTAAAATAAAATAAACCCACTAAAAATATAAAAACTAAAAACTCATAAAAATATATTAAAATGGATGTTGAATTAAAGAGCATAAAATTTTAGAAAATATGGTGAAATTAAATTATAATATAAATAAGTAGATAAAAAGATATTTTAATTTGAAAATAAAGATGAAGTTTTAGTTGAGAAGTGGCATCATTTTATAATTGGAGCTCCTTATCTTAATTTTTGGTGGTTAGGAGTTAGGCTTGGAGTTTGTTAGAAGTTAGGTTTGGAGTTTGTTAAGAAGTGACACATGTCAGGAGCTCCTTATCTTAATTTTAAGCCTTCTAAAATTAGAAGGCTTAATTTTTAAGCCTTCTAATTTTAGAAGGACTAAATGCATTATAAAGTAGTATAGATAACAAAAGTATGCATTTAATTGTAAAAAAATATTTGTTTTATTTATGGATAAAATTATGTTGCTTTGTCATTAATGTCTAGGCTTTTCATTTTTGGAGAATACGAAATTAATTTCTTTTAATATTTATTTCATTTTGCATAATACAGATACGTATATTTACTAAAAATATGATATCACTTCATTTAAGTTGTCGGTTGAATATAACTGATTGATCTCTACTAGTCTACACTCTACTTTAGGTTTTGGTCCGATGAAACAATGTACATGAAAACATGTTAACTTTTTCTAATAAAGTGATCTTTTAAAAGATATTGTGTGCGCATCGACATTTGACATAAGATGTGCGTGAATGTATGAACCACATCATCCAACACATGTCATCATCACTATCCTAATTTGCATGAATTATGATTAGTATTCACATGCTTCTTTTATTTTTTATTTTTTATTTTTTATTTTTTATTTTTTATTTTTGTATTGACCTACATCTCTGGCATTATAATTTTGTATTTGGACTCACGTTTTTCTGGATTACAGTTTACATTTTCGATGTAAATTTTCACCAACCGTTTTACTAGTACTACGTATTAGTTAGTAATCTATCGAATATTGAAAGTATATTATTATGGCAATAAAACAAACAGAGTGATCTTATACACCCGAAATAATACGGCGTAATTAATATTCAATATATTGTTGAAATTTAAGTAATCTGGTGAAATAAAAGTCCTTATACACACAATCCATTACACACAACCTAGTGAAACTAAATTAATTAGCAGAAAAAGACATAAGAAATAAATATAAAAAGGTCCCAACTTATGTACTTGTTTATGTTTTATTGTTTTTTTTATATGGGAGATGATTTGCACATTTCACAAAATGATTCGAACACTTCAATTTATTGTTTTTTGACATTTATACCCTTACATGAGTGAAAATATAAGGGTAACTGAGGGTATAAATGTTCAAACACAACAAATTAGAGTGTCTCAATCATTTTATGAAGTGTTCAAATCACCTCCGTTTTTTTATGGTGTCATAACTAATAATTGACTATGAACTAAAAATTATCTAAGATAGTTTCTAAATATTTTTATTTGCATAAAAAATACACACTGAATTTCAAATTTAAAATAAATACGTCCAAGGCCCTTACTGTACATTTATTGCATCTCCTAAGGTCCTTTTGACTAGACGATGACAGTCAACATCCGTTAAATCTCCCATGTGTCTTTTAAGTTAAGTCACCCATACGCCGCATGAAGGTACTTCATGTCAATGTTGCCTAGAAACGAGAACGAGATAGAAAGTATGTTGAAGCGCAGTCCATGCTAAGGTACTTTCTCTAATATTACTTGTGAAATGATAGTCTTTACACTTTTATGAACACCATTCAGTTTTGTGGCAACTAATGAGAATCGAGGAGTATAATTACAAGGTGTGAGAGTTCTTAGCGACCGATAACCTTCAATCTGTCTTGCTAGAGACCTCTGTAAGGTAGTGATTGCACGGGCATATACTTATCTTGCACAACTGGAGGTCAGAAGGAATTATGTTCACAGATAACATATACGTAATTATATATTTATTAATATATAATGAATCACGTCCGGTATATAAGGCACTAAGGGGTCACACCGGTGCATCACAAATGGAAGTAAATACTTATTATTGTGGTCATAAATATTGAGGGTCAAAAGAATTAAATTAAATGGGTTAATTTAATAAGTTATACTCCGTAAAGTTTATAATTTGAAAGTGTAAACAATTAAAGAGAATGAGGGTTAGAGTGAAACGTAGGAGGTTTCTTTAGTGAACAAGAAAACAAGCCTATATAAACAAGGCACCTCCTCATAAGTTTCATCAGTGTTGCAAAAAAAGACCTACAAGGCCGATTAATCGCCGCCTAGATGCTACAAGGCCACCAACCTTTTCGATTTGTGTAAATCGGTCAACAAATTGGTCAACTATGGTCAACGGTGGTCAATGATGATCAACGGTGATCAACCTTGCCGGAAACTTGCAAATCTTGCCGGAAATACCCAAAACTCGCCATAAATAGTTTTAGTGCCTTATAGTCGCTATTTATATCTGTTACAAGATGTTTTAAGGAAAATTTGATGGAAATACCTAAAACTTGCTGAAAAAACCCAAATTTTATCGGAAATGCCAATCCGATTAATCCCGGCTATATTGATTACAAGCTAAAAGGGGGTCGACCGCCCAACTACCGATTCGCGATTTTTGCGATTTTCAGTTTCATATAACACATTCACAAAACCAACACACAACCCTAACCATCTCCTCCCCCCTCTCCCTCGTCGACCGATCGGTCCAACCCAAAGGGTTCGAAACCCTTAATCGACCCAAAGTCAATTTTGACTAAGGGTTTCCTAAACCGTTAGTCATTCGATCGGTGGTGGTGATCCGGGGATCAACTGTGCGCTAACGAGATGAACCATCTAGTAGTTTCCAAACGTGACCAGTATCGGTGAATACCTACAGCTTCCTTGTATGAGTATTCAAGAATTATCATGCCGAGCAAATCAAAGGTACACACGTTCTAACTATTCTTGTAGTGTATTTTTTACTGTAACATATGCGTAGATCTGTGACTAGGGTTTGTAGTTAAATTTATTTTGCATGTTAATCTGATAATATATTTAGGGGATGCTTGGTTGGGGGTAATAGGGGATGGGGAATGGGAAAGATAATGATTAAGCATGTTTGGTTAGGAGTAGGGAATGCAATCATTGTTTAGTATTGAGTAATGGGGCATTACTCAGTAAATTGGGAGGTATGGTAATGATTACCCACCACCACCACCAGCCACCACCATGACCACCAGCCACCACCACCACCACCAACCACCACAACCACCAACAGTAGCCACCACCACCACCAGCCACCACCACCACCACCAGCCACCACCACCACCAGCAGCAACAGCCACTACCACCACCACCACCAGCCGCCACCACCACCACCACTTTGGAAGTTAATGTGTTTTTCTTAAACCAAGCACTATCAAAAATGATAATCTCCATTTCATTCCTTTGCATTCCCTTTGCCATTCCCTTTCTCATTCCTCATTTTGAACCAAGCGCACCCTTAATTACGAGTAA
Organism: Chrysanthemum makinoi; assembly: GCA_910596185.1. Lineage (NCBI taxonomy): Eukaryota > Viridiplantae > Streptophyta > Magnoliopsida > Asterales > Asteraceae > Chrysanthemum > Chrysanthemum makinoi. The sequence goes on from OU343220.1 coordinate 269,229,185, forward strand.
CCTAAAATCAGTAATAAAACCCAACAGAATAATATTATTTAATTACGAGTAACCTAAAATCAGTAAAAACCCTACATAATGTACTTGGTACATTTCAAAGAGTTATTATATTTCTTTTTTCTGCATTTGTATCCTTCTTACTCATTGTTCAGTTATTGATCTGTTATTGTAAAATCAGGTATCATACCTGCAATTGCAGCCTTGTTTCCAGCAGTTGAGCACAAGTTTTTACCTTAGACACATCCATGAAAATATGAAGTTAAGATGGGTTGGGACTGCATATAAAGACTTGTTGTGGAAGTGTACTACAGCTTTGACCATCTCACAATTCCAAAAAGCAATGGAACAATCGAAAGGATTCAACAAAGACCGTCATGAATGGTTGTGTAAAATTCCTCCACAACATTAGGCAAGATCACACTTTTTAGGTAAAAACTTTCTTATAAATGTTTTAATATTGCTTCTTTACGAAGTGTGAGACCACATCCTTGTTCAAAACAACGATACCACAACCTTGTTTATTCCATTTTATGTATCGCTTGTTTAAAATAGTGAGACCACAACCTTGTTTACTCATGTTTAATTGTTGCTTGTCCAAAACAGGGAGATCAAAAATTGACATGTTGTTAAACAACATGTACGAGGTGTTGAATGGTCAATTGTTAGATGGTAGGGATAGGCTAGTAATAAGCACACTAGAGTATGCAAGGGAATACATGATGAAGAGGATAGTCATAATAAAACAGATAATTGCAAAAAGTGTTGGACCTTTAACACATATTGCTACAAGATTGTTTCAAGCTATCAAATATGAAGCTAGTGAGTACACTACCCAATGGAATGGAGGGATTTTTATAAGAATTATCAACATGTCGTGGATGTAGTTCATAGGACTTGTAGTTGTAGGAAGTGGGAATCGACGCCCTGTAAGCATGTTGTGGCCAGTAATTGGAACATGGCAGAAAACAAAATGGAGGCTGGTGCGCCTGAGACTTGGGTCCATCACTATTATAGATTAGATACATGGAGCGCAATCTACAGTCACCACATCAATCCCATTAAAGAAAAAATCATGTGACCAAAGTCCAACATTCCAATTACTATTATTTCTCCAAACCATCACCCACAAATTAGAAGGCCACAAAAAAAGGGTCAATTGCATATATATCCCTTTAAAGATCGATAATTGCGTATATATCCAACTTAAACTTATAATTGCATATATATCTTTCCTAAACACAAAAATTGTCATATATATCCAAATTGTTATTCTATACACATTTAAAACCCAATAATTATAACTTAAATACAAAATTACCATTTTACCCTTATCTTTATCATTTCTCATAATTAGAAATATACCATCTAACAATTCTTTATAAAAATAAGTTAACATCATCAAACACCCAACGAACAAATATTGTATCCCCTAAATTCTCAATAAAGATCATATACTTAATTATTTCTTGGAATCACATAAGATTAGATGTTCTAATTTATTTCACATGAAAAAGTATGTCTTAATTTTTTTCGAGCACTAAAGACCTGATGTTTCAAGTCTTAATTCAGTCAAGCATATATCCTTAAGCATTGATTTTTAGTTCATTCAAGTGTTAATATTTGATAAAACATCAAATGATATTACAAGATGTTTAAAGTGGACGCCTATTAAATCTATCTTCTAATTCATTCAAGCAAAGATGAGTGGGTAGTAAATAATTGTTGGTTGGGGCACTGGGTGGGCTTATGCACAAGGATGTAGACGGTTAGGAAGAATTTAATTCAACAATGGGAAATATACGATGAAGTAAAAGCAAGAACAAAACAATAAGTGAAAATTACTGTAGTACCCAAAATCAAAATACTGTGTCTGCAGATACCCATCTTTCTTCTCAATATCAAAACTACCCATCCATGTCGGGTATATATTTTCACTATATACACGACATGGACGTGTATGGCCATAAATGATTGTTGCAAATAAATTTTTAGCATCTCGGGTACAAAATCACATCTATACACGACATGGTTTTGACATGGTTTTTTTTTATTGTTGTTCACACTTACCAAGGTCATCTAGTGTGAATTAATACACGACATGAGACAAACATTGGACAAAGTTTAGGGGCATGTCGGGTACCAATACAGAAAATACACGAGATGGGACAAAAACATGCTCATGTCGGGTATACATGCATGAAAATACACGAGATGGTAATAAAGACAAGCTTATGTAGGGTATACATGCATGAAAATACACGAGATGGGAATAAAGACAACCTCATGTCGGGTCTAATGCATGAAAATACACGAGATGGGAAAAAAACATGCTAATGTCCGAAAAACGTTAAAGGGTATAGAGGGTTTAGGGTTATCTCTTAGCGGTTTAGGGTTATCTCTTAGCATTGGGAAAGAGCAAATATTAAAAGGTTGATTTGATGATTCAATGGATGGTAGATGGACTTCATTCAAAGCTTGAATATATACACGATGTCGTGTATCATTGTTCTTGCAAGTTCATTCAAACTACATCTTCTTCATCACGTATATGAGGAACAATATACACGACATCTTCTTCACTTTATCTTGAAAGAATAAACATCTTCTTCATCACCAATATACACGACATCTTGTTCATCATCGTATGGTGGTGGTAACATTGTGGTGGTTACATTGTGGTGCGTGAGTTTGGTGGTTTTGTAGTGGTGACGTTGAAGTAGTTTGTGAGTTTGGTGGTTTAGTGGCGGTTATAAAAAAAGTGTTGGTGGTGCAGTGGTGGTGCTGTGTGGTGGTGGATATGGCTGTGAATATGGAAGGTTACCGGGTATTTTGCAATTTTTTTCCTTTACACTTGTAGTTTTTTTTATTTGTTACGTACATGTGTATTAATATATGTTTATTTATTTTAGGATTATCCTGCCCAAATTACATGTAGGAGTAGGTTATCCGTGATTACTTCTATTAAAAGTATGATTGTGAACACCGTAGGAAACATTATTTAGAGATACATGTTTTGGTTGGTTGTTAGATTTGCCAAAAATGCAAGAGTGTGGCGTGTTAGTACATTATTTCATATGCCACCAAGTGCCATGTGTAGAGGGAGATACAAATATTGTTCCTCTGAGATATCGTATACGTGATATTAATCGGGTGGGTGAGGTTGAGGTTCAGTTTGGTAGGGAGGAATTCTGTCTAGTTATTGGTCTAAGATTTGGAACAGATTTTAGAAAGGATTATGAAGTTGGACCTATTCCCTTTAGGAGACGAGTGTTCCCTTCCAACCGATTCTTCAAAATAAAAGTTGGTGATGTGTTCCGTGCGCTAGACATTAAGTTGTTGAGCCATTTGAGCGACGAAGATGCTGTTGGTCTTTGTTTGATAGCCGTGTTAGTGTTGGTGTTAAAAAGGACCGAGCTTAGGAATGTAGTCGACGATTTTGTATTTAGGTTAGTGGAGGATATAGATGCATGGAATGTGTTCCCGTGGGGGTCTTACGTATGGCCAACCTTGTACAATTATCTTAAGGATGCAGCAAATAAGCGCAGGGCAAAGCACTTTGCTGAGGGGAGGGATCCTACTTGTTAGGAATTAGAAATTCCCGGTATTAAAGAGTCGGTCACCTCAAGTATATGTAATCGTTAGAATGCTCGTAGTCATAGTTATATTTAGTTAAGTAGTATTTTGTTAAGTAACACCGTGGAGGACGGACGGGTCTTTACCCACTGTATGCCTGATCCACAATCCGTTGTGTGGCGATTTATGTAAGACTATAAATACTCTCTACCTCCCAAGGTAGAGAGTTGGAGCTCATAATAATATCTTTCACTTTCTCTCACTAAGTTCCCTAAACCTCTAACTTTCTCTCTCTAGAATTCCACTTATACGCCCACTTTGTGTTATGGTTTGATGTGTAAGTGAAAACCAATATCCTACAATTGGTATCAAGAGCCATGGTTAGATCATATCTTGCACATCTTTGGATTTCTAGTGGTTTTTAGGTGGTTTTTGAGTTTGAAAAAGTTTAGTGGTTTGTGCATCATTTGGTTGATTTCTTGTGTTAAAGCTTGGATTTTGTTAGTACTTTTATGTTTAGAATCATCACAAGTGTTTAGGTTTTCATTTGGTAAGCTTGAATCATCTTGGTTGGGTTGTTTTTGGATTGAAAAGTGATGTTTATGTGGTTTTTCTTCGTAGCGACTTGATATACGGATCTCTTTCTTCGTAGCGACTTGCTTCACAATTTTGTAGCGAGTTACAGTTTTTGAGCTAGCGACTTAGACCTAGCGATTAACAGTACAAGTAGTGGACTCTCCACTACGGGTAGCGACTTGGTGGTAGCGACTTGGTCTGTAGCGAGTTGCTCTTTAGCGACTTGAAGTTTTAGCGACTTGAGTAGCGAATTGCTGCCAAAATTTTGCTAGCGACTTGAGGCTTAGCGAGTTACTACTTAGTGACTTGCATTTGTCTAGCGACTTGGGACTTTAGCGACTTGGGGGTGTAGCGAATTAGGTGTTAGCGACTTGGTTCAAGGGTTATAGCGACTTGGTTGATTTTTACGAAGAAATGGTTTGACCAAAGTTGACTTTTTACGTCAAAACTTCAAACGGCCATAACTTTTGATCCGTAACTCCGTTTTCAGCGAAATACCTGTCAAAACGACCGGAACAGCCTGAATATTGTGAAGTTTCACCACGATGTCGTGAAACGAATTTTTTGAGGCCCAAATCCTCTCCGAAAGGAAGTTATTGAGCTTTTAAGATTTTAGATCAAAATTTCTCCATAAAATCGTGCAACAACCAACCCAAATCGCAACCAAACAACATCTCTGCTTATCCCACAAACAATCATAAGACCTAATACACAATTGTCTATCATTGTGTCGATCCATCAGTCATCTTAACACATTCCATTGGTCATTGCTTAACGGTTTGGTCTTGATTTTAGTAAAATCCCGTGAAAGATTCTATTTCTCGGTTTAAATCATAGACTTGTAAAATCCCGTGCATTCCACCACATCATGTCTTACTCTACTGACCCAGTGATTTCAGAAGTGCTTAAATTGTATGATGATGTGGACAATAATGTTAATGATTGCTACACTGAACGATTAAAGATGTTTGAATTAAACAATGAGGATGTGAGATCTTCATGTTCTGAGTACAATGAGAATGAATTGCAGCTGCTACAGAATGCCATGCAAATGGAATGCAGCATTGAGCCCTATCAGCTACTTCATCTGCACCTCATACAATTGTTATCCATAGCTGGGGATCGAACATGTAGTGCTCTTTTCCGCCAGGACTTACCTACATTGACAAGAAGCTTGTTGTTGAACTTAGAACATTTAAAGCTGCAACTTACCAATGAAGAGGTTCATAAGGATGGTTCCAGTGCAGCTCTTCAAGTAATCTACAAACAATTTCAGCCATTCATCAGTGGGGAATATTCAGCAGATTACGATCAACACTTGACTGGAATTTCCTTCAAAAAACATACTGGAATGGAAATTCAGGAATTCATTGAGACATTTATCCAACTCATGGATAATGTGAAAAGTACATTGAAGAATCTGCTCAAAAGAATGAAAACGTGAATGAGTGTCAGGTGCAGTTGAAAGATTGTTGTGATAAGTTGGGTAATGTTTCTTTTGAAGTATCGGGTGTTGCTGAATGCAGAATGTCAGTGACAACAAAAATTGATAAGTCGGATAATGCAAAAATGGAATCTTCGTGCTCAAATTCACAAGAGAGAGAGAGGTGCACCAGCACCTGTGCATGTCAATGCTGAGGTAAGTTGCATGGAAGTTTCTGTTGTACCTAGTTGTGCATCTTCTACTCAAAATGATGATTATGAACTGCATGAGTACGCTGCATTTGTGCCTGATGATTCCCTTACCACTGAGCTTAACATATATAAGGATCAGGTTGCCATCTATGAACAGCGTGCTAAGTTTGAGTTAACTACTCGTGAGCAGGAGTTGGATAACCAAATGCGTACAATTATTAGAAAAAGTAATTTTAGAGAAGAAGTGTTAAAACAAGAGTTAAACTCCTTACATGAAAAGCTTTCTAAAACTGCTAAGCAAAAACAAGAACTTCAAGAAAATGTTAAAATGCTTAAGCAAGAATTTAGTGCTAAGGAATCAAAACTTTTGAATGATTTTTCTAATCTAAAAACTTTGAAAAACAAGCTTGAAAATAAGTTGTACGTACAAGGAAATACCATTCAGACTGCTCACATGATCACTAAGCATAGAGTTCTAAGTGACAAACATAGTGTTGCCTTAGTTGATGAACCAAACCCTGAGGCTTGTAAAAGGCTAGAGAAGCTCATAAGGTACTGTATGATGGTAATGAGATCCTTAAGCCTAGACAAAAACCTAGTTGTGCTGAGTGCACTGAGGAAGATAAGAAATCAGATGAAGTCACTAGGGAGAAAATGAATAAGAAGCTAGAAGATCCCGAGTGTAAAAAGAACAAGATAACGATAAAACCCCATGATTACACTAAGGAAAATTGGATATCCTTAAACATGTTTAAGTCTCAGACTCTATTGACTCCCCTGAACAAGTGTTCTGGAAAAAGGATATGGACTTGCAAAAAGCTGAAAATCTTGTTGAAAAGAATCCCCTTGTAGGAAATTCCCTAAAGCGACTGTGTATCCTCCAAATACACCAATGCATTTAGTTCCTAGAACTATTGCCACTAAGAGCAAGACCTTAATCAGTCAATATGTTATTCTTCAACTATTTGTCGATTTTGAGAAAACTTGTAAGAAAAGGATCACACCCACTGGGATAACTGAAGGGGAAAGGGGTTTTGAGCAAACAAAAGAATGCTATCTAACTGAGGTCATGCCTTTCTTTAAACAAATAAAAGATCATTTTGAGAGTCTTAAAAAGGGGATAAAATCAGATATTAAAGAAATGGAAAAGGAATTTGATGCAATGATAGTTGAGGTTAGTGACTATGAGCGAGAATTAAAATATAATGAGATTGAGAGGAAGAACTTGCATACCTTGAATGAGAATCTTATTTCTGAATGTATTACTCAAGATGTGTTTTACACTGCTACGAATTGTTCCATTAATGCTTCTCAATTTCATGAATTATCTGTTGCTCTGAAAGTCTCCCATGATCGTGTCATTGAGCTTGAAAAAACTAATTCTAAATTGCATGAGAAAATTGAACAGGATGATCATGATAACCTGGTGAAACAGTTTTCTAAATTGGAAGTTGAGCATCTTGCTTTGCAATTAAAATATCAACATCTAAAAGAAAATGTTAAAACCTCAAATATCAAGACATCCTTGGATGCTCCTGAATTTGATGCAGTTTTTGAAATTAGCAAACGTGATGAACAGATTCGAGCTCATTGTAACACGATCAGAAGATTGAGAACCCAAGTCTCACAACTAAAAGGTGAAAAGAAGGATGTGACTGGTTCCCATATGCCTCCACCTTTAGATTCTCAGAATTTCCAACTTCAAAACATTATTGATAACTTGCAAAAAGAAAATAATTGTTTTAAAGCTGAAATTTCAAAGGTTAATGATCAACACAAAGAGTTATGTGATTCATTTAAAGTGAATCATGATAAACAAATTGAAAAGATAACTTCTTTACTTAACGAGATTGAGAATCTAAAGCGTGAGGTGAAAGGAAAGTTGCCAATCCCTAATTGCAAATATTCTGTTCCTAAGGTTTTTGATTGTGATAAGTATGCTATCGATATGTTATATATTCCCCCGCCCATTAGGAATAATGAACTCGCAAATAAGCATATCTCTCATACCTTAAGGAATGTTTGAAGGGTCTCCGTGAGATGGTTGAAGATGAAAGATTAGAAAAACCTTTTGATAGTACTATAGCCTATGCTTGCATGGATGCCAAACGATCTCAGGAACTCTTAGAGTATGTAATTGTCACAAGTCCGACATCTAGCAATAGGCGAGATAAAATAGTGGTGCCTTGTTCTATGCCTAAAGCCAAGCATGTGACCCTTGATATGCCTTGTTCCATGTCAAAATTCAAGCAAACAACCTGTGATGTGCCTCCTAGAATTTCAGATCCCAGCACTTCTAGACCAAGAATGCAGAAAGTAGTGAAGCCATGTAATGTTCCCATCGTTACTTCTACCGATGTTAAGATTGACACTAAAGTTAGCGGGTCAAAACCTAGAAGCTATGCAAAGAAGGATAGGATTACGCAAACTAAAAGTGATCATGATAAGGAAGTGAAAGAACACCATAGGGACAAGAAGTTTGATTTGAACAAAAGAATCGTGTTAGTTCTAGTATTAGCTCTAAGCTTACTAAAATTAATTCGAGGCCTTATGCTGTCTGCAAAACATGTAATGAATGTTTAGTTTCTGGCAATCATGATAAATGTGTTGTGTCATTTATGAGGTCTAAGAATCAAACCCTAGTTAAGAAAGTTTGGAAAGCAAAACAGATTAAGCAATCCTGGAAACCTACAGGGAAGGTTTTTACCAATGTAGGATTTCAGTGGAAGCCAACAGGTCGAATATTCACGAATGGCAAACCTTGCCCCTTAACTAGATCCACTATGCCTAGAGTAGTGCCTGTTAAGGTTTGGAAGCCAACTGGTAGAATAATCCCATTAAGCACAAAATGTCCCTCGACTAAGTCTAATGCTTCTACTAGTTTAGCTCCTAGTGACAATGACATTGCACCTAGGGTTTCTGCTGATTCAAAGATTGTTTGTGATAACCAAAAGGACCCCATGAGCACGTGGGGATCCAATGTTTCCAATTCTATGTCTTCGTCTGTTGTCCAAAGCAGGTCGTACAAGTCGTCCCTTGGTATTTGGATTCGGGCGGCTCTAAACATATAACTGGGCTCTAAACAATGACGTCTGTTCAAATCAGTTCAGGCCTCGTTCTTCATCATTATGGTGTCTGCAGATAACACTTCAGGCCCCGTTCTTCAAAGAAAAGAAAAGTGTACGCTTCAGTGCGCTTTATCTTCAGAAGAAGAGAAATCTTCATGTTTATGACCATTCTCATCGACATTCTTCATCAACAAGCTTCATGTTTCTCCCATGCTCATTCAGTCATCAAGTGGATCTACATTCATTAATGTATATTCTTATTCACTTGCTAAATCAAAATGGCAACTTCGGATGCAATTTTTGAGGGGGAGAAGAGTGAATATACTAAATGATGATGGATGTTTGAATAATGGTTATACGACTTAAAGTTTGATGACTCTCCTCCAACGCCTAATGTTTCACTCACTAAGGATAAATGGGATTTATTGTTTGGGATTCATTGGTTCAAGATATGTTTGATGAGTATTTACAACCGCTAGCGAATATTTGATGTTCATCAAAGAATATGTGATTCATGAGTTCAAGATATGTTTGATGATCATCAAAGAAGTACAACTCAGACTACTCAAAAAGCCCTATCTCCAGTTATTCCTCAAGGCGTTGATAATGATTATCATAATATTGCAGTTGCACTCATGAATAATGATCCGCTCTTTGGTATTCCTTTGCCAAATCTTCACGGATTATTGTTCATGAATAATGATCCACTCTTTGGTATTCCTTTGCCAAATCTTCATGGATTATTGTTCCTCACATCGTGCATGCTATAAATCAACCACATGAACTTCAAGGAAAATGTCTACCTCATCCGCTCGAAGTTATTGGTATATCCTCCAGATCAGATCTCTACATGAATACTTTTAGGAAGAATACATTGATGTTGAGGCATCATTTGTTCCTGTTCATTCAGTGGGTGAATGTACATCCGGTTGTATGTTTATTCACATGTTGGGCATTTGACACAAGTTGATTACTTCAGAGTTAATCATTTATCACTTATTTGAGATTGAAGTTGACCTTCACAAAGGCGTGTTCTTATTTGATAACTTGCTCGGGCTTAAGAATTTGAGTTGAAGGCTTGGTTTATCTAGTTACCAGCAATCGGAGTGGATGGTTGAAGACCTTGTTAACTATCACTATTAGGAGTTACGTTGTTTTACTCAGTGTCACATGCAGATGACGATGTGGATAATATCAAGAGGTGTTAATATCTCATACCTTGTTTGAGTGTGAGTACTTAGAGATTTGCTTGAAGCATAGATTCTAGACACCGTTCTTCCATCTTTAAGTGCAAGCTTAAGACACAAATGCGGGGAATTCGACTTCAGTTTCAAGTTTGGTATATTGGGTTTTTCTTCAACAGTGGTCACTTCAAATTGTCTACATATGGGTTGATAAAGATAGTCAGAGAGAGTTTATGTAGCAATTGATTCTCACAGGATTCATTTGGGCTATTTGAGTTCTTCTCACAAGATTTCAAGTTTATGGATATATTATGTTTTGCTGATTCTGAGGTATCAAAACCATTTGGGGGAAGGATATATTATTCCAACTATTTGGGGAAAGTGGTCTCTGGAGACCTTTGGTTTATGTTACTTCAGTGTTCAGTTGGAAGAAATGTGAGAAGAATATTTGGAACGTGAGATGATATTGCCTATCGACATCTTATATACGGTTTATGATAAAGTGCTTCCGGTTATATGCACAACATGTTTACTTGATCAAGCTAATTCAGTTATTTCAGAGTTGACATCCACAGAGATGATTAGTGACTCAACATGTTACATGGATGTCATCGTCTCTACTCTTGTTGGGTACATGTGTACATTATGTGCTGATTGGTTATATGTTATATAACTGGAATGCACTTGGTAAAATGAAGATGTTGATATATTGTTCCCTAAATAGACAACTGGTCAATCTCGAAGAGTAAGGTGTACATCGGGGATGCACAGCAGGTTCATGTGATCGGTCGTAATCAGTTAATCCGGATTTGATAACCACGGAGACGATCAATGTTTCAACTTGTTACTTCGGTGTTCTCGTGTTCTTCAGGGTGCTGAGCTTCAATCAATGAGACCTCTTTGTATTCAACTCTACTTCTTAGGGAAATGGTCTTTATTCGATGTTTGTCGGTTTGGGGGGAAGCTACCAAAGATTCAAATTGAGAAGGCTCATGTCCAGACGATTTTCTTAGAAGCCTCGAATGCTTTGGTGGCGAAAGTTTAAGAGATGTTGATTCCTTTCTTCTACAACGTTCTGAACGATATCTTTATCTCGGTACTCATTTCATCATTCTCTTAAACTAATTTATCTCTTGTAAATATTTATTCGAAAAACAAAATACAAAATTATAAAACCTTCAAAAAAATCAAATAGAAAAATATAAAACTTTCAAAATCCATAAAAATTTAAAAAATTCGAAAAATCTTCAAAAAAAAATATTGTCTTTTTGTCATGTTTCTCTCGATTCGATAATATCTACGGTCTTGATGTTGTCATTCAAAGAATGACACGGGACTTTAGATGTTGTTCGAATTTAAAAAAATAAAATAAATAAATAAAAAATAAAAAAAAATAAAAAAAAAAATTATTTTTGGGAGAAGGAGAAACAATGGTTTATTGTCATTTCAGGAAGTAACCCGCTTTTTCAAAGAAAGAACAGAGCCATACTTTATCATGTTTTCAAAATTCCATGCTCTGATTCTTTAAACATTTATCTGCTGAAAACTAACTGCTTTGAAAAATAACTCAGTCTCTATTTTTGATAATCATCTGGACTTATTTGTCAAAATATCAATCTCTCAATCAACAACCTATGTCATTGATTGAGGGGGAGAATGATTTCAATGAAATTAAAAAGTTATTTGGCATTCAATTTTTTTCAAAAGATATTCAAGCATGTTTTATCAATGGAGTTTAAAGTTTTAAAATCCGATCATTATCAGTTAAAACGCTTTCATAATCAAGTCACAATTCTCCTTAAAAGCTTTCAAAATCAATTTAAATCTATAAGAGATCACAAATCTCAAATGATTTGATAATTGTGAACGGGGGAGAATGTGCGATTTAAATTGGATTTAAACTGATAATTCGGTAAATGGTTTTATAAGGATGTACAAGCTCTCCTTCCCACATGTGACAAACGATTTCAAATTTTCCATGCACATGTTGAGGGGGAGCATCTATCTTAAACCTATGATTTGAAACGTGATAACTTATCTCAAGGTGCAGGTTCCCTCTAGTATGTGCAAAACTCTTTTCAAATCTCGAGGCACATATTGAGGGGGAGCAAAATCATGAAAACCTCATCCTTCCCCAAAATGCTTTATCTACTTGATTCGATTAGGGAAGTGATGTTGATATTTTTTTTGAAAATGGTAATCAAAGAAGTTAATTCTTTCTCTTGCCTCCGTATGGAAAACTATTTCAAATACTTGATTCACATGTTGAGAGGGAGTTCTTCTTCAAAAAATATCAAAAACAATTCAGGTACAAAATGCTTTGATAAAATATCATAAGTATCTGGATTGATTTTCAAATGGTTTTCAATTGGTTCCTATGGCAGATGAACAATACCAAAAAGACCGACCAACTTTACATTATGTATGGTGATATAAGGGCGATAAGGTTAGGTATGTGTTCCCATGATCCGCCAGAACCGGAGGGATCTACCAGGGACTATCCACTAGTTAGTGTAGAGTTCTTAGGTATGATGATAAAAGGAGAAAAATGAGATATGGGAAGAGTGCGGACTAAGACCGAGCTAGTACTGGAATAAACCCAACAAGGTTCTTGCTATGAAGTCTCGGTAAGCACTGAAGGGGTTGAAGAATGAAAAAGAATTGAATGAGAAAAGGGTGAAAACAAATAGCCCTCCATATATTCAACCTTAGGGCAGAAACCGGGTTCAATTCAAATGCTACAGATGGTAACATCGGTATTGAAGACAAGACGTCATGGACCCAGTGACGCACTGCACTTCAACTTTCCAAACCACTCAAGTTCCTCTTAAAAGGACTTGTTTCATTCTCACGGGGAACCGACATTATCTATCAACTTTCTCTTAGAGATTGTTGATATTGAAGGAGGAGACCATCTCCCTAGTCTCCGATATAGGATCCAAATATGCACAAATTGAGTCTAGTGCCACGAGATCATCAATAAATCTCATTAGGACACTTTCAATGAAGACTCTCTGTTTTACACAATGTGGAAAGAGAGATTATATCTTGAGTCCTACGCATTATCCTTGTGGTATTGCCAGAACATCTGAGTGATATGCAAACATACTCACAATGAAGATGGAAAGCCTTCTGGAGCCAACATCTAACAAGCTCCTGGTAGGTGGCATGTGAGATCTATTATACAGATCAACCATGTGACAACTGAACAGAAACAATGGGGCGATTCATTCTTTTGAATCAATCCTGGTTCAGGTTATGGATTGACGGATACCTTTGAAAAACCGGTCTTTGTGCTTTAAAACTCTTTTCATTAGCACGTCGACCGTGTACTAATTTTTCAAATCAAAAGGTGTTTTATGATTGATAATTGATTTTCATTAAAACCTTCGTTATATTGCAAAAACAATTTCTATTGAGCAATACACGATTGTTTTTCAAATCTCTTTTCATCAATCAATGGACGTAAATTCGCTGGTTCACTCACTCCGTGTTGTCTTCTTTGAGACGTTCCGGTTTGAGAACAGCTAGAGCAGCTGCGAAACCCTGTCAAGGAAATTCTTCAGAATTATACCTGATCACAGGCAGTACTTGTACTGATCAACGGAGAACCGTGGGCCGTGTACCTCAATTCATCGAAAGTGATCAAAGACACTTTCGTGTGCTTTATTGCTAACTGTCTTATGCAGGTACACCCCGACGTTTGCAGCTGATCAGAATGAAGCATCAGTCCATAGCCGCATGCTCACACAACACATTCATATCAAAAGATATCATGATTGGTGCATCAATGACTCTGATAATCTAACTCCATGCTTCGCTACGCTGCGCCAATATCATGAATCAACGAATGCTTCCGCTACTCTGATGAGAAGATATCATGATCCAGAATGTGAGCATGTCGGTCCGAAAGTCACAACATCACATAATACCAACACCACAATGGATGTATCAGAGATTTTCTATTAGCTGATGATCTCAAAAGCTGGCTCAACATTATTATCACGTGGATCAGTAAAAGACCTCCACTTGGATTAACCAAACATGCAATGAGTGGAATCAATGACTACGAGCTTCGGAGCAAAGTACTACATCAAGAATGCAAGATCAATTGTTAATGTAATATCTGATTGTATTCAATGTCATTTTAGTATATGTTTGAGGTGACCTCCCTTGGGGGAGATTGTTAGGAATTAGAAATTCCCGGTATTAAAGAGTCGGTCACCTCAAGTATATGTAATCGTTAGAATGCTCGTAGTCATAGTTATATTTAGTTAAGTAGTATTTTGTTAAGTAACACCGTGGAGGACGGACGGGTCTTTACCCACTGTATGCCTGATCCATAGTCCGTTGTGTGGCGATTTATGTAAGACTATAAATACTCTCTACCTCCCAAGGTAGAGAGTTGGAGCTCATAATAATATCTTTCACTTTCTCTCACTAAGTTCCCTAAACCTCTAACTTTCTCTCTCTAGAATTCCACTTATACGCCCACTTTGTGTTATGGTTTGATGTGTAAGTGAAAACCAATATCCTACACTACTAAACTTCCTAAGTACAATTTGAATGGCTTTATATGGGCCTTCAAGGTATGTGATATATAAATTTATAAAGTTCATGTATATGTATATCGTTAACAAATTTAAAACAAATTTTCCTTTTACAGACGTGGATATTGGAGTGTTTCCCTCATGGTGCGACCCCAACGTTTTTTTGTCATAAACAGTTGTATCCCCGATCAATTGTGTGGAGCTATAGAAACGTGGTATTTAGAGAGTCTATAGACCGGTTTTTGGATGACCAATTGAATGTGACTTTGAAATATGACCTTAGTTTCTTACAATATGATTATAATTTTTTGTTGGTTTTTATTAATGTTGTGTATATTGTCCATGTTTTTTAAAGGTAAACCCACCTTTGATGAGGCTTATGCCGGATGACTATGAGCAAAATACCGAGTGGTGGGCTCAAAGTAGAGCATATTTTGCTGGGAATTCGACCTCAATTCCATCGAAAAAGCGTCCACTAAACGAACCTATTTACGATTTTATCGCACCGGAAATTATACAGCAGATGAAGGAACTTGAGGCGAAGTTACAAGAACATGACTTGAAGTTCAAACAACTTGATCCACGATTTTTTGGTGGCGATTTTGGGGTAAGTAGCTTACGTTAATTTATTTATTGTTATTCAAAACACCTAAGTAGGTTTACGTGCTTTTATCTATTTTATATTTAAATATGTTTGAAAATAACCAACTCTACATTATAATTTTTCATTCAGGGAATACCAAATGCCGACCGTCCATTTGGCGATCCACCGAATGACTCGTTCTTTGACGGTGTTCATGTACCTACACCGCCGTTAAAGTCTACTGGTCCATCATGGCTTCCCTCCACCGGACATACGGCTACCCGTACGCCACTTGGGTTTGGCTCTTTTGCCACGCCTGTTGATTATCAGGCAGGTCCATCTCACGCCTATGACGTAGGTGTCGACGTCCCGGTAACCTATTAATTACATAAAATATTTCATGGTTAATATTGTTATTAGTAATTATATTGATTTTTAAATTTTTTATTGTTTATTTTTTTTAAGGATGCGATCGAGCGACCAAAGAGGGATTGTCGTCCGGGTAAATGTCTGCAATATCCTTACACCGAACAGGGGCCAACCACAATCTTGCCTAAGAAACGTGCCGCTAAGAAGACGCAAAAAAAGAGTACCTCGAACATTCTAGCGTTTAATTTGGAAGAACAAGCGGTTCATGAGTATAAAGAGTATGATGGTGGTGTTGCCTGTTTTGGTAGTCGTCGTGTCGGACCTGTTGCAGTTTATAATGTTGACCTTAATAAGGTATACTGGACCCTTTAAATTTATTAACATGAAGTTGCTAATTAACAATGTTTGATATTGTATTTTATCGTTTGTTTTTTCAGGTGAGGCGTGAGCGTTATGTTAGTTTGGAGGAATTTATATTAAACCCATCCCCGATATACCTTGACTGCCATCCAAAGGGTTGGGTAGCAGAGCTTAGCTTCTTTCAACAACTACTTCCGGAATTATACAAGAACGACACTGATCCAGGAGAACCTGGTACAATTGGTTGGCTGTCTGACGACGTAAGTATGGTGTTATATTTTTTTAAAAGTTTACATTATATTAGTTTGAAGAACATAAAATGATTTAGTTTAATCTATTGACTCAGCAAATGAATTGTTGGGTTGAGCTATTAATAAGAAGAAGGCAAGATGGCGCGCCATGGACAGTATCGTCATCATGGACATCATCCGCTTACCCCACAGATAATGGTGGTAGTGTACCCATGCTTTCGATAGCTCCTTCGATTATGGGAACATTAGATGGTAGCATGCAGCCATACCCTTCATGGGATCAAGTAAGATGGGTAAGTAAATGTGTTTCAACCTATAATTAATTTTTCTCATAAATTATGCTTTACTAGTTTATTTAATTGTAGAGTTAACTACATTTTTGGTCCTTGTGGTTGTACCTGGATTCCACTTTTGGTCCATTTGTTCAAAAAGTTGCGATTTTAGTCCAAAATGCATAGTTTGGTTCCACTTTTGGTCCATTTTGGACTAAAATCGCAATTTTTAGTTAGTCCAAAATGCATAGTTTGGTTCCACTTTTGGTCCAAAATGGACCAAAAGTGGAACCAAACTATGCATTTTGGACTAAAATCGCAACTTTTTGAACAAATGGACCAAAAGTGGAATCCAGGTACAACCACAAGGACCAAAAATGTAATTAACTCTTAATTGTATATATTTGAATACATTTTCGAGGCAGGTGGTGATGCCGATGAATGCAGGAGGGAATCATTGGGTCACAGCAGTTATTGATCTAGTGTTATCCACCTTTCTGGTTCTCGACTCTTTGCCTAGCACGGAGCGTAGTGATTATTTACGAGGGTATGTTCTAGAATGGACCGGAGTTCTTAACAAATGTTTAGAAGAGGTAGGACATTTCACAAGAACCGGACGTCCGCACTACAATTTCAAATTCCGTTACAACAACCAAAAATTTCCGATCCCACACCAAACTAACACTCACGATTGTGGAGTCATCACTTGTTGGCGCATGCATGAGTTTGTTCTTGGTAAGTTTCCACCACAATGGAGTTATGATGTTGAAGGCTTTTTCAAGAATATTAGATATAGTATCTCTAAGATGTTTTACGATTGTCGTTGCGAGGAGACTAGTTCTTGTGGATATGATTGAGAGTGATTTTTAATGGAAGTTGTATATATTTTTATATTATATGTTTAACTTATATTTGATGTTAATTCAAACTTTTATTCAAGTAAATCAACATTACATATAGATGACGTTGATTTAGATAAACATTACATAGATAACATTACCTAAAAGTAGGAGATGAATATGTAAAGATGCATCCAATAAAAACTGTATCCTTGTCGAAAACAGCAACCATGTTCCTCAATGTAATGTTAAGAGAAGGGGGTGTTGATTTTGGGGTAAACACCGAAACATTACGAAGTACCAACACAGCTCCGACTTTGATAGACTTTTTGTAACCTTCCTCTTCTGTAAGGACTTTGTGATGAATTGTACCAGACATTGTCCCTGTTGGATCTTTTAGTGTCACTGTTAGCTCACCAAGCGCGTTAGGTGTACAAGTCTTGATTACAGGTACAACAAGTTCAAGCTTCCCTTTCACACAATAGTTTTTTATATCGCCAAGACAACCAGTTACGATGACATCTTCATCATTATGAAGCTTATGAATCGCGCTTAGCCATGGCCCACGGGTAAAATGATCATCCTCCTTGACATCCTCATTTATTTTCCTTACATATTCTTGTGTTGGCACTACACAATATTCGGGGCCACCTTCCCTAATGTCTGAATTTTTGCGGAGAATAGCCGCTTGAAGAATACCAGCAGGACCAGGTATTATCCTAGTCGGGTTGTTGGAAGAGGTTGAAGAACCCCCAATGTTATGTTGGGGTGCATATGTTGTGTCCCTTCTTTGGGATGGTGGAACGAATGGTGAGTTGTTGTATCGTTTGGTGTTTCCGGTATTGTTTTGTCGAGACATATTGTGGAGAGTAACCTTCTTTGTAGAGAGTAGAAATGTCAATAATGTTGATATGTGTTTAGAAAAATAGAAGTAAATGAGGTTTTATAGGTAAATTTTTTATGGTGTTGTCAAATCATGTCGGGATAAAGAAAATATTCTTGTCATATATCGCGTAATAAATTACACATACATGTTAATGTCAATGAATTGTCAAATCTATGTCGATTAAAGAAAATGAACTGTCAAATCCTTGTCATATATCGCGTAATAAATTACACATACACGTTAATGTCAATGAATTGTCAAATCTATGTCAGTGTACAGAATACGAACTGTCAAATCCTTGTCATATATCGTGTAATAAATTACACATACACGTTGATGTCATGGAATTGTCAACACATGCTACCACTAGAATTGGCTTTATATAGCTGACCATTTATAGACCAATAATTCATTAACTATTGTAGAGCAATAATTCATTAACTATGTCACTTTTTATATAGTTGACCATTATAGAATCATGTTGCTGAATATGACATTGCTAAAAATGTGGAACATTGATTAGTTAAAAAAACACAAACAACTTGCATTTAAATAGTTAAAAAAAGAGTACAGAAACAAACATTGATAACGGTAAAGACACGAACTAAACGACAATCGTATGATTTGGTTCATTAAGAAGAATTAGTGATTCTTTATATGGGCCAATGAAAAATGAACCACCATTCGCTTCAATACCCATGTCTTGCCACAATTCAGAAGCTCGCTCGTACACTTGTAGCGAGTGAGCTATCTCTTGGTCGATCTTAGCTTCAATAATTGGATCATCATCCTTAGTAAACCCAACTAATTTTACCACATTCTCTATTGGGTATGGAATGGTGAATAGCACTGTACACGATGATACAATAGCACCATCAATTTCTAACACCCATGCACACAAAACTTTGTACCCGTCTGCTAGGAAACTTCCTGAAATTACAATAGAGTTCCGTAGCTGGGATATACGGAATGGAGGCCCAACCATGCATCTTATCTCTTCTGGTATGCCTACGTCGGTAAATTGGTGACTAACCAAATCAAATGAAACTACCATATAGCGTTTGTACAAAATACCATCATTGAAAAGAAATTTTTCATAACCAAGCCAGTAAATTTTACCACCCACTACTGCTTGGCCAGACCTTTTTAGTCTAATCCCTTCTCGAGGCAAAAGGTCATTTTCAATATGGTTCCAGCGTCTCGAACTCAAGGTATACACTGACACGTACCATGGCCCATCACCGTATAACGGGTAATTAATTTTTAAAATTGTTAGGTCTAAATTGTCAGGACGTACACCAAAACCGATGACCATTTTTGGTGAATCAGGTTGATTCAAGAAGCTAGGGACTAATACCCCTATAGATCGTTTTATTGATGGGTTCCAAATAACGACCATCATGTTTGAACCATATGAAAAGCACGGACACCTTCGAAGTAGCAATTGGCTTAAGAGTTGGAAGATGAAGAGTTGTATCTAGGTGAGTGAAAGCTAAACTTCCATTAACTGAAAACATAAAACCTACATTACCTTGCATATATGTTAAATTAAAACAACACACATCGTTTCCACGAAAGCCGTAGCTACGGATGAAGTTGGAAAAGTTTATGGAAGACCTCCATCTCTTTGAGACACTACTGGCTGCATAAAGACTTAACTGGAAGTCTATTCATGATATCAACTTGAAGGTCGAATGGTATGTTGTCTGACATTTTATTTAGAATGTAAAGAGATAAATTATTGAATGATTTTTGTTAAGCAAATAGATTGACAATGTAAGACTTAAATAGAGTCATTGAGTTGTCAAATCATTTCCCATCTGTGTCATATTTCGGGTAAAAATTACACGTACAAGAAATAGTCATGGAGTAGTCAAATCGTTGTCATAGAGTTGTCCCATCTGTGTCATATTTCGGTAAAATTTACACGTACAAGAAATAGTCATGGAGTAGTCAAATCGTTGTCATAGAGTTGTCCCATCTGTGTCATATTTCGGGTAAAAATTTACACGTACAAGAAATAGTCATGGAGTTGTCAAATCTTTGTCATAGAGTTGTCCCATCTGTGTCATATTTCGGGTAAAAAATTACACGTACAAGAAATAGTCATGGAGTAGTCAAATCGTTGTCATAGAGTTGTCCCATATGTGTCATATTTCGGGTAAAAATTTACACAGCATTGTATGTATATATATATATATACAAACCGAAATGTATATCCAAACATAGCAAATTCATAAATACATCGCCATGACTTCAGAAATTCATAAATTCAACTGTTTATTACATTTTGATAATATCCAACGAGGTGTGGTCATGTACACTAATATCACATACTCATGGTTAGTTGAGTTTGTGCGTTCTAAATTCAAGTTGGATCCCAATATTCAACTTAATTTTAAATTTAAGCACCCGTCATTTGATTTTCGAATGGATATCACTGACGACGACGAGGTAACTTTTTTTGCTGATTACACTTATGCGAATACAGGAATGTCTCATCTTTATGTGGCTAAAACAACACAGTTGGAAGAAACTACATATTTTAGGTCAACCCAAGAAAACCGAACGTTTTACAATTTTTTAGAAACACCTAACGAAAACACCGGGTCATCTGCTTTTCAAAACAATGTGTCTTTTTTAAATGATGGCCCATCTAAAAAATTTGAAGCAATTGATTATGAAAATAATGATTCCGGGTATAAAGATGAGCCAAATTTCAAAAAACCAGGATCATCATTTGCATTCGGGTCAGATGATGATGCAGACGATGAAGAAAATGATTGTTTTGTTGGTGTAGATGATAAACCAAAACCAGTTCACCATGACTGGAAGAATATTTTTTCATTGATGACTGATGTTCCTGAAGCACCTATTTACCACCGAAACCAATAATTTCAAATCAATATAATAGCGATCGACGTTTATGTCGGAAAGTTTTTTCACACAAGAGAAAAGTTAGACGTTGCAATTAGGTTGAAATGTATACAAGAAGGTTCCCAGTTTTTGGTAAGTAGGTGAACCGATAGGTTTTCTTGTAAGTGCTATCATTTTAAAGAATGCAACCGGAGAATTTGCGCTAAACGTGTGGAAAAAACAAATGTGTTTCGAGTTACAGGTATGATAGATACTCACACGTGTCCCAAAACTCAAACATATCCTAACCATCGAAATGCAAATAAAAAGGTTATTGGTCACATTTTTAGAGATAAATTAAAAGACAATAACCGTGATTTGAAACCGAAAGATATACAAAAAGACATCTTGGCGCAGTATAAAATAAATATATCTTATCAACAAGCATGGAGAGGAAAGGATTATGGGTTACAAATGATACGGGGTTCACCGACGGAATCTTTTGAAATGTTACCGTACTATTGTGACAATCTAGAAAAAACTCGGCACTATCACACGTATCAAGACAAACGAAACAGAGTTTTCGAGATGTTATTCGTTGCCATTGGTGTTTCAGTAAGTATTTACAACTATCACATGCATATTTTTTAAATAAATAAACATGAAATAATTATTGTAAATTTATTATAATGTGTGTTTACAATTATTTTTGTAGATTAGTATGCGTTCGTGCAACATCTCCGCCCTCTGCTTATAGTCGACGGGGCTCATTTAAAGGGTGTATACAAAGGTACAAACTTGTTAGCAGTAGGCATGGATGCAAACAACCAAATTGTGTCAATTGCTTACGGTATATGCATAGGGGAGACTGGTGAATGTTGGTCATGGTGGTTTTCCGTACTTAAAGAATGCATAGGTGATAACCAGGATTTGGTTATAATATCTGATAGGCATCCTGCCATTGCGTTAGCAATACGCAATGAATACCCATTGGTGTTTCATGGTATTTGTTGTCGTCATCTTTTGATGAACATTTCGTTAAAAGAAAAAAACAAAGGGCTATATTGGAGCATATGCAAAGCGTATACACCTGAAGAATTTGATAGTCAGATGCAAATTCTACAGGCTATTGAGCCTGAGGCCTACAACAAGTTACTTGAAGCAGATGTGCAAAGATGGTCAGGCGTATTGCCCACGCAATCGTTACAATTATTGTACATCAAACAGCGTTGAGTGCGTTAATGCTTGTATTGTAAAATCAAGGAAGCTTCCAATCACAATGTTGGTGAGCAATATCGATCAATGGTGCAAGATTGGTATTATAAACGGCGACAAGCTGCAAGTATTTATCTTCCAAAAGAAAATATAATTTTTAAATGGTTTTGTTTACTACAAAGAAACTTATTCACGTCTTTGTGTTCATGCAGCGAAAATGAAGTATGAAATCACAGATTGGGCTGCCCATAAGGTGGATAAAAGGAAAATAAAAAGCGCAACTTGGAGTGTATATGGGGTTAATGAAAGTCGGTTCCAGGTTTATGATGGGCGATACAATCGTGAAGTGAACTTAGAGAACATGTCATGTGAATGCCGCAAATGGCGCTTTCAGGCATACCTTGTGGTCACGTTATTGCTGTTACTAGGTTTTTGAATCAAACGGATTGTGTGCAATTTGTTCAACATTGGTTTAAAAACCAATATACCAGGCGACGTACGCAGAGTCGGTTAATTTTGTAGGAGAGTTTCACGAATGGGATTATCCAGGGTATATACAACCCATCACTCCTCCACGGATGGACAACCCACAACCAGTGCGGCCAAAAATACTGACCGTATCACGATCTCGGGTGAGGAACCACAAGTTAAACATTGTGGTAGGTGTAGTGAAGCAGGCCATAAACGTGGGCAATGCAAAAACCATTTGTCTTCCAGCCACTAAAACGGAAAGAATACCCAAAGAAAAAAAAGTCGGTTAACGAGCAACCTGAAAATACACCTACGGCCAACTCATACCCGACTCAAACACTTGATCACAGCTTACCTAATTATGACTCATACCCAACGCAACCGTTTGAACAAAACACATACTCACCACAACCATATGATCAAATGTTTTACACAACAGACCCATATGACCAAGGTCAACCAAGTCATGAACAAAATGATCATCAAAACCCGTATCCAAGTTATGACCAATACGACTCACAACCATAAGCCTCTCAGCATTTAAATGATCAAAACACTCAGTCATCGAATAATAGTTGGTTTAATTTATTTGGTTTGTAAACTAAGTAGTACCTTTTTTATGTTGTTTTCTTACATTGGTTTGATTTTGTAACATATGTCATGTTTATGTTATGCTAGTATGTATTTCCACAACCACCTTATTTCAGAAAGTACAAATGGATGATCACCAAAACATAATCATTTACAATGTTGATTTGATAACACATAATATTTGACTTTTCAGCTTTAATCATAAAAAAAAACATGACGTGATAACTCATTCACCTATTCTGACAAAGAAATGACTAAGCACCTTTAATCATATATATATAACCACTACTTTGTGGTGGTTTCATTACTCAAATTCAATTGTTACTTCTTTCATTCATCAAATGTCAACATCTAATATGCCTACATTCAACTTCACTATCAACTTCAACGGAAAGTTTACACTTAACCCAATAACATATCAAGATGGTTCAAACATGAATATCAATGTTCCAGAAATTGATTTTCAGGATATGGTTACTTATCTAAAGAGAAAAATACCAACGAGGGTCAACAATCTATATTACGCATTGCGGAGAAAACAAAACCTTGAACGGTCTGAAACCAATTGAAAATGATTATGATAAAGATGTTATGTATGACATCAAAGGTTCTTTGGGAAGCTCCAACTTTTCGTTTCGAGCAACTAATACATTTAAGCACAATTTTGATTCCGGATGATGGTTCTCTAGAAGAATCATTTTTGGTGTAATTTCGAAGAAACAAAACTAAAAGCGTGAAGAGCGTGTCCGGTATCTACATGAAATGGTTAAAAGAAAAAACAAGCTTGAAGAGCGTGTTCGGTATAAAGCTTGGTACAACAAAAAAACAAAACCTACTACACCGTATACACAAACCATTTTCACAGTTTCTGTGCACAATAACGGTCAATTGGTTTGCATTGGCGGAAAACCACAATATGTAAATGGTTGGAAGATGAACATCAATATTCCAAGAATGAAGCTAGAAGAAATGAAGCAATATCTGTTAAACATCGTTGACAGGAAGATTCATGCTCTTTATTATGAAGTACCACACTTTGGCATTACAAGCACCGTCAAACTAAGAAACAACTATGATATGTATGTTATGTTTGACATTTCACAGCAGACAAGGCAACTTGGAAATTTACATTGACCATGTGGGTGTCGATTTTGTTATAGCAAATTATATATGCCCAAATGCTACCTTGGCAAAAATAATGGATCGTGTGATAACAAACTACACAAGTGACAACGAAGACGGAAAAAAGCACGTAACAGAATCAGATGACACATTTGATCAAATGGTTGAATGGGCGGAACAAGAACACTTTCAGAATGAGGAAGCTAAAGCAGCTGAACGTCGTCATAAAGCCATATGGAATAATCGTTCGTATTCATAATCATATGACTGAATAAGTGTCATGTATGCTTTAAGATTGTCTTATTTGTATTATTTTCATTATCAATGTTGGAATGAATGTTAGCATATGTATTCAAATTACATTTATTCAACTAAAAGTACAAACGTTCATTCTTGAAAGACAAACCACATAAGATAAAAACATAAACACAATCTTCTTATTTGTTGGGTTGAACAACAAACATCTGTGCCACTCCATCATAAGCAGTAGAAGCACATTCAACGAAAAAAATTACCTCGTCATCTTCAGTAATATCAATACGATAGTAAAATGAAGGCAACTTACAAGACAAATAAATCGGAAGATTTGGATCTAACTTGAATTTCTTCACCACCAAACCAAGTAACCCTGAGTACGTCATATCATTATACATAATTACACCTCGATCTGATCATCAAAATGTAATACACACTTGAACTTCTTAATATTTGAATTCATGGCTACCCTAGAGAGAAGTAATAAATCTATGTTTATTTCAATTCTAAGGTATGCTATAAGGTAGGTTATAAATGACAATGTCGATATGACAACTCATTGACAATGTCGTATATGCTTTAAAATTTACACGAAATATGACATTTTTTAGAACTAACATTGATTTGACAAATCACTGACAATGTCGTGTATGCTTACAATTTTATACGAAATATGACATTTTTAAGTACGAACATTGATATGACAACTCACTGACAATGTCGTTGTAAACTTACAATTTAACACGAAATATGACATTGACATGACTAATCAATGACTTTCATATGAACTCTTTTTACAATTTTGTAAATGCTTCCAGAATGTTTTCAAGTACGTAATTTTTTAATTCTACACACAAGATAAATTAAAAACCGTATATCTAACCATTGACATATATTTAAGTACGTACTTTTTCCCATCATTTTAAAAAACTATGAAAAAATGTAATGTTTAAAGGATTTGTATACTACGGAGGTGAAAATACATTAACCATTATATTGAAAAGATTTTATGTGTGAGATATGTGTTTCTAAGTCTATACATATAGAAATTCTATTGTCATTTACCATGTCAAATAAACAAAACCCTAAAACATGTATCATAGAAAATAAACAAAACCCTAAAACATGTCGTGTATAGGGTATTATATTACACGACATTGTCTAGGGCTTGAAATGAGAATGCAAAATATGTGAATGTCGTGTATTTCCATCCTCTATACACGACATGGCCTTGTCTTTTTCCATGTCGTGTATTTTCATGCATCTATACCCGACATGCCCTAAACTTTGTCCCCTGTCGTGTATAGAAATACACTAGATGTGTGTGGGTAAGTGTGAACAACAATAAAAAAAACCATGTCAAAACCATGTCGTGTATAGATGTGATTTTGTACCCGAGATGCTAAAAATTTATTTGCAACAATCATTTATGGCCATACACGTCCATGTCGTGTATATAGTGAAAATATATACCCGACATGGATGGGTAGTTTTGATATTGAGAAGAAAGATGGGTATGTGCAGACACAGTATTTTGATTTTGGGTACTACAGTAATTTTCACAAACAATAACAATATGATTTACCAATTCAATTTAGAGTGACTTGAAGAAATATGTTTATTGAGATGGGAATACTATAGGTGTATAGATTTAGAGGGGTGATAGACCCACAAAAAATGTTTCACAAAAGAAATCTACAAAATGAGGTGGATGTATTTGATTGGTGCATTTGGGTGTGGGGTCTCTCTCTTTTCTCTTTTGCACCAATCAAATACCTCCACCTCATTTTGTGGATTTCTTTTGTTGAACATTTTTTGTGGGTCTAGCATCTCTCATAGATTTATCATAAACTCAAGGGTATAATTGTCATTTTATATTTAAATTACAACCCCCTCCCCCAAAAAAAAGAGAAATCTGCTGGAGAAGATATTCCTATGGTTCACAGAAGAATTTTCATTTGCTTACCTTTATTTTGGTGCTTACCAAGGGACAAATCCCTACCGTCCATCTAGTTTAATCTAATGGTGGGGATTAATCTAAGATTTATTAGATAAACCTAAGTCCATGTTTTTTTCTTGTCATTTTGTCTTTCTATTTTATTCATTTTTTTTTTCTTTTTTTTAATAAATTCACGATTTTTAATAAATTAACATTTTTTTTTAATTCACGTATTTTTCTTCGCTTTTATACGTTTTCGTCCATTTTCTTACGTTTCCGTTCATTATTCATACGTTTTCGTCCGTTTTCATACGTTTTCATCCGTTTTCATACTTTTTTTTACGCTTTCATACGTTTTCGTCCGTTTTCATACATATTCGTCCATTTCTTACGTTTTCGTCCGTTTACATACGTTTTCGCCTGTTTTCTTACGTTTTCATTCATTATTCATACGTTTTCGTCCGTTTTCATACGTTTTCATCCGTTTTCATACTTGTTTTTACACTTTCATACGTTTGCGTCCATTTTCATACATATTCGTCCATTTTCTTACGTTTTCATCCATTTTCATACGTTTTCGTCCGTTTTTAAATGTTTTCGGCCGTTTTCATACGTTTCTGAATATCACAAATGATATTCTGATGATCACAAGTGATATTTTGTGATATTCAGAATATAACTTGTGATATTCTAAATATCACAAGTGATTTTCTACTAATGTTTTGTAACATGAAAATCACAATTGATATTCAGAATATCCCAAAGTGATATCCAGAAAATCACAAGTGATATTCATAATATCACAAAGTGATATTCAGAATATCACAAAGTGATATTCAGAAAATCACAAGTGATATTCAGAATGTCACAAATATATAATTTGAATAGCAACTACATAGTTTGGGGGTATTTGTTTAACCTTATTTTATTTGCTTATGAGCTTATGTGATTTCGGTTTATATTTCACAAGCTTAATTTGCTTATTTTGAAACTTATAAAAATATGTAAGTTTATATTTATCACGTATAAAGAGAAAATGGTCAAATTTTGGTTTAGAGTTCATACATATTCGTACGTTTTCATACGTTTTTATTCGTTTTAAATATTTTCTGCCGTTTTCATATATTTCTGAATATCACAAGTGTATGTGATATTCAGAATATCACACGTGATATTCTGAGTATCACAAATGATATTCTGAATATCACAAGTGATATTCAGAAGATCACTTGTGATATTTCAGAATATCACAAGTGATTTTCTGAATATTACAAGTGATTTTCAACTAATGTTTTGTAAAATGAAAATCACAAGTGATATCCAGAATACCACAAAGTGATATCCAGAATATCACAAAAGTGATATCCATAAAATCACAAATGATATTCAAAATATCACAAAGTGATATTTCGAATATCACAAAGTGATTTCATCACAAGTGATATTCTGAATATCACAGAAAATCACTTGTGATAGTCAGAAACGTATGAAAACATAAGAAAACGGACGAAAACGTAAGAAAATGGACGAATACGTATGAAAACGGACGAAAACCTATGAAAGCGTAAAAACACGTTTGAAAATGGATGAAAACGTATGAAAAATGGACGAAAACAAAACAAAATTGATGAAACCGGACGAAAACGTATGAAAACGAACGAAAACGTAAGAAAATGGGCGAAAATGTAAGAAAACAGACGACAACGTATGAAAACGAACGGAAACGTAATAAAACAGACGAAAACGTATGAAAACGGACGAAAACGTATGAAAACGGACAAAAAGGTAAGAAAACAGGCGAAAACGTATGTAAACGGACAAAACGTAAGAAAACGGACGAAAACATAAGAAAACAGATGAAAACGTAACAAGACTGACGTAAACGTATGAAAACGGACGAAAACGTAACAATACAGACGAAAACGGACGAAAACGTAAGAAAAGCACAAAACGTAAGAAGAACGCAGCGTATGAAAACGTAAGGACTAAACAGCGTGTAAGAAACGGACAAAAACGTATGAAAGCGAACAGCGTAAGAAAGCGGACGAAAAAGACAAAAGCATTATAAAAAGCGGAAAAAAGAAAACGGCGGCGTAGAGAAAAAAAAAAAAAAAAAAAAAGTGAAATTAAAGAAAGGAATTTAAAAAAAAAAAAAGACAAAAAATGAGAAGATAAATAAGAAAGATTAAAAGACAAGAAAAAAACATGGACTTAGGTTTAGACATATTAAATCTTAGGTTAATCCCCACCATTAGATCAAACTAGATGAAATGTGCTTAGTATGCAAGAATTTTTGAGTAAGCAAAATAAAGTGCCTCATGGTTAACAATGGTAAGATGTGTAGGAGATCTAAGACTGTCACCTGTGTCTTGTGCAAAAACAAGGGTCACAATAAAAGAAGCTGTAAAGGTGCTAAAACTAGTGCAAGTAAAAAGAATAAGACTACAAAGGGTAGAAGTAAGAAGAAAAGGACAGTAGATGGTGCAATTGGATATAATATTGTTGCTAAGAAGAAGTGTGCTTCTGTTGCAGAACCTTCTCAAACTGCTCATGCTACTCAACCAAACAGAATGTATTTGGTGCATCTGACAAGTCAAAGAAGAAAGGTAAAGTTGTTGCAGAATCTTCTCAACCTACTCAACCATCTGGAAATGCAGCTAAGAAGCAGTCAAAGAAGAAAGTTCTTGTGCTGGGCTAGGTCCAATTTTCATGGTTTTCTTTTGGTTTATTGGTGACGTGTATGCACCTAAGACTTCGCAGATTTATTAGTAATTTAAAGTGGTATTATGCGTGAACTTTGTTGGTACCAAACACTTAAGCTTATGAAAAGCTCCAATATTATTCAACTTTATATTATATCTGTGTTGTAAGTTTGTTTGATGTTTTTCATTCTTGTTGGATTATCGACAGTTTAATGATGATGCAATTGGTAATGTGTGTTGTTCTTTGCTTGTCTTTTATAAAGTCAATGTAAAAGTTATTTGGTACAAAGTCACTGATTGACTTTTATAAAGTCAATGTAAAAAAGGACCCATTGTGCATAAAGTCATTGCATTCATCTTAAGCAATGGTTACTGTTTGACAGTGGTAACCACTGTTCGACTTTCCTCAACTCACTGCATACATGTCATTGAAGTATTACCCATTTTGGTACCCTTTGGACACATTCAAACATTACCCATTCATGTAATTGCAGTATTACCCATTTGGTCTATGACCCATTGTTTGACTTTTATAAAGTCATTTCAGTATTACCCATTGGACAAAATCAACCATTTCAAGCAGGCAACAAATAGCCATTTCAGTTGGGCCAAAAAAAAAATCAATTCAGTAGCAGTTATCGCATTTTGCTCATTTCAAGAACAACAAAAATACTTAATTAAACTTAATACCAAAAGGACATAGCCATTACATATTCAGTAGTACAAAACACAAAAATGTCATTTGCCATTACATCATTCATTACTTATGCTAAACTTAATACCAAACACGCAAACAACATCTAAAGGTACTTAATTAAACTTAGTGAACCAAACAAACAAAGCAAATCCCATCCAAGAAATATACAAAAGTTTTCTAATCCATGCACGATCTTGTTCCACTTGTCTGAGCTTGTGTTCAAGGTTATTTCTTCCCCTCAACAATCCTGGTATTATAGAAACAGCACGTTGGCACATTGGGGGATCCACGCAACCAATGAATGGACAATCAGACCGCTATAACATCAAAAGATTATATCATCCGTATGAACCCTAATTAAAAAAAAAGTTAAACTAAAACACTTTACCAATATGGGACAAGCATAAAACCGATGATCAGGGTTCTGGTTGGTCCAAGATGTACGTATTAATGCAACTCGACCACAACTCCACAAGAGCAAAACACCATTTTTGATTTTGACTTAGGAAGAAAAAAGAGAATGAGTTGTGGTGGGTGAGAAAATAAAGAGGGGTTTAAATGCAGCTTTTGCAAGTATAAGCGTGAAAAATAGAGGGAAAAGGAAAATGACAAAAATGCCGCCACGCGGGAGGCACGTGGGCAAACTAAACGAGCAAAGCTAACGGGAGTTAGTGATTGTTAGACTACATAATTCCCCCGTCGAGATACGTTTTATTGATGCACTATATAAAGACAATACATAGAAACCCTAATGGACCATTTGCCCACAAATCGGGCTTGGGCCTCATATTTATCCCTAATACTCCCCCGCAGTCCTAGCGGCGAAATCGCGAAAGCTAGGACTGGAGTAGAAAACTAGAAAATAAAATAAAACAATAAACCAAAATAAACTAAGAAAGCAAATTTGACACCAAAAAAAAAAAAAAAAAAAAAAAAAGTCGGGAATTAATACCCTGGATTCGACACCGAAAAAAAGTCGTCTCGGGAATTGATACCCTAGATTCGACACCAACAAAAGTCGTCTCGGGAATTGATACCCTAGATTCGACACCAACAAAAGTCGTCTCGGGAATAAGACCCTAGATTCGACACCAACCAAAGTCGTCTCGGGAATAAGAACCCTAGATTCGACACCAAAAAAAGTCGTCTCGGGAATTAATACCCTGGATTCAACATAAAACAAAAACAAAGAGAAGTTCTACTTTTTAACCAATCATAAAATAGAGTAATGAAGCCAAAGCTAATGACAAGAACAACGTTTGGTAAGATCTTTAGTCCACGTGCATCATCTGTGTAAAACTAGAGCATGTTTCCGGCAGTTCCACCTGATGCCCCTCCCGTGCTGCTAGTCTTCCTCCTTCTTACGTTGGCAGTGACTGCCGCACTTCCTTGTGGTAGAGCTGCTCCGTTCAAAGCCATTGTACTTGTATGAATGAATTTGTAGGGTATTTGATTTGGATCTGGGAGATCGGATGTAAAGTGGTTGCCTAAAATATTGAACAATGATTGAACATAATACTTGTGTTATTTATTCGAATGGTTGTTGTGGGGTTGATTATAATACTAAAACAAGGAATGAATTAGGCTGTTTGTGAATATAAAAAGATTAAAACAAAATGCAATGGAAGTTTATGTATGAATTGTACGTGACATATGTGAAGAGGCAGCGGAAGAAAAAGATAATTTATGGTTTTTGTATGAAATGAGCAGTTTAGTGATGGTGGAAATTAGGGTTTAGACATTCTCTGAAACCATGTTAGACTACATAATTCCCCCGTCGAGATACGTTTTATTGATGCACTATATAAAGACAATACATAGAAACCCTAATGGACCCTTTGCCCACAAACCGGGCTTGGGCCTCATATTTATCCCTAATAGTGATAGGGACGAATAGTGTTACGAAACTTCATTATAAGGATTCAGCATGCAAAAAAAAAAGTCGAGGGACGAGCATAGGGATTTCGCCCAAACAACATGGACGAACGGTGTAATTTACTCTTGTTCAAATAAGCTTTCCCAAACACCCTCCTTAGTTTTTAAATTACAAAGGAAGTTGGATATTATAAGTTTATAACCAAATGACTGCTTAATATCATAGGTTTTAGGTGGAAATTATTACTAGTCAACTAAATGATCCTAGAGCATATATTACAAAGAAAAAAAGATCATACCCGTTTTATCATTCCATTCATAAGATCATCCAAAGAACCATAACCGTTGCTTGTAACATAACCACTTGGCAACTTATTCTGGTCCAGCAAATAGCCTTCACCTTGTCCTATTTGTCCCATTTTCAGTTCAGTACTTGACCTTCCAGTCTCTCTGTTCCAATGCATATGCAATGCATCGTTGCCATTCGCTCTATTGTAGACCTTACAAATTTGGTCGTTCGATTGACTCACAGGTCCACCCAATCCAACATCATTGGATGGTGGTGCTGCAGCCGCTAATGTGCTAAAAGCATTACCTGAATACTGATTATACATTGGCTTACCATACTGTCCATGCCTTTCACTTTGACCTTGACCTTCAAGAGGTATCGAGGCTGTGCTAGTAGTATTAGAACCAAATCCGATAATTGTGTTACTTGCAGCAGTGAAACCATATTTTAGGCTGCTATCAGGCGGTAATTGGTCATGGAAATTATTACCAACTGGGGGTGGGATATCAAGAAAAGTGGAACTACTTGATGCAAGATTTAAAGAAGATTGACCCCCCAATGACAAAAAGGTGTTTGACCCATTAAATATTCGAGACTCGTCAATGGTATTGAAATCTGAGAGTTGGCTACTCGGTTGATTAAGCTGTTGAAGGTGGCCCAGATCAAAAGACGTCGGAATCCCTTGAAAAAGATTTGTGCTTTGGTGATTTTGTGGTGTTGGTAGTACAACCGGTTGGAACTTGTTGATTAAAGCAATTGAATCGGTTAAGTTTTGGGTGTGGGTTGGTTGCATCATAGATGGTGAAGCAAGGCTATGGAGGGTCATACCTGTTGCACTATTGAGTCTACTTAGCATACCCGAAGGTACATATGATGATAATGCAGCATTTGGTAACCTTCCTGAACCTGATAATGAACGGAAATCGCTAAAGCCATCAAGTGTTCTCATATAAGAAGACGCGTCTTTACTGCCTCCAAATGCAACCACCATATTGGCTTGTTGACTAATCCTTCTCAAGTAAAGCCGATATTTCTGTAAAAAAAAATCATGAACAAGCATAATTTATTTTGTCACACGCTAAAATTGTTTCCTTGAACACGACCTATTAAGAAATAAGTAACCTGGAGATGGCTTGCCACATTTTCCCTAGTAAGACCTTCAACATTCATCAAATCAAGAACCCTTTTGGGAACGGCTTCTGCAATATATTAAAAACAATCGGTAAAAGTTTTAGAAAGCAAGTACTAATAGATGAACATGAGGAGTGAGGACTAAACGACTCACTATCAATCCCAAGTTGGTTAACAGCAGCAACAAATTTTCTATGAAGCTCAATGGACCAAACAACTCGCAGTTTCTTCTGTGTTGAGGACTCATCATCGTCATTCCCATTATCTTCAAAATCTTCATCATCATCTTTTCTTTTCCGATTGAGTTCCCCATTTGGATCCCCACTACCATGATTTGACTTGTCTTGGTTATTGTTCAACTTTGGCTGATATTTTGACTCGACTTTTTTCCTGATCACATGTTGCCATACATTGCGTAATTCATCAAGGCGGACAGGCTTTACAAGGTAATCACAAGCACCATGAGTGATCCCTTTCATTACAAGCTTTGGGTCACTATTTGCTGATAACACTGTAATAATTCCAAGAAACATTATATACCATTAGCCCATTCGAGATTTAGATATTTAACTTTTTTGGGTCAAACCAACTAAAAGCTTCAAAATATGACGAAAACTAATAAATTAGTTATTTGACTTCAAAACTTATAAATGGATGCAAAAC
Organism: Chrysanthemum makinoi; assembly: GCA_910596185.1. Taxonomy (NCBI): domain Eukaryota; kingdom Viridiplantae; phylum Streptophyta; class Magnoliopsida; order Asterales; family Asteraceae; genus Chrysanthemum; species Chrysanthemum makinoi. Next base: position 269,263,137 of record OU343220.1, read on the forward strand.
ATGAACACATAATCTTTTATCAGTAAAGATACTTTAGGTCAAACCAGTTAAAAGTTTAGAGCTTTGATGAAAACTAATCAAACCCCCATCAGGCTGATCACAGTGGTTGTTTTGAATTCGGTCGGTCAAGCCAAAAAATCAACCACGACTCAAGTGGGATGTGGGTGTAGGTCGATCACATCGGTCGAGTGACAAAAAACGCAACATCGGGCACTTTTTTTTTAAACTTTACCACTCTATAAATACTAACTCAAACACATTTCTAAAACACACAATTTCAATCATTCTAACAAAAATACAAACACAATTTTTATATGGTCGTTCGAGCTTTTATTCGGTTCTTCTTCGTCTTGGCGATGAAGTTTTTAGTTTTGGAGTTTGTTTTGGGAAGGCTTACAAAGCATCACACCAAAAGTTCGAAAGGTACATACGTAGGGATCATGAGGGTGCTCATAATCGTTTAGTGGCGGCAAACTTCTCCGAAAACCCAGTTCGGCGCTTAGAACATTTTGTCGGCGGTTCCGTATGAGGCGAGAACTATTACGAAATTGTTCGAAAGATAACCGATCACTCTACTTATTTTCGAAACTCTTGATGCTAGGGAAACCTAGTGTATAGCCCATTCGTCAAGTGTACTGCGGCCATTCGTCAATTGGGATCGCGGCGTTCTGATTCTCTTGACGAATGCACTGCGCAACAACATCCGTGAATGTCTTCATAAGTTTTCGAGGTTATCATGGAGTTATATGGCCGTGAGAGTATTTGCGAAATCCCACGTATTGACCTTGAAAGAATATATGCTCATCACGAGCATAAGCATGGCTTTCCTGGGATGATGGGAGGCATTGATTGTACAAGTTGGGAGCGGAGAATTGCGGGAATAGTGTGAGAGCTCAACATTGTAGGGGTGATCACGGGCCACATCCATTCATTTTATTGGAAGCGGTTGCTTCCCAAGATTTATGGATTTGGCATGCGTGCTGGTGTTTCGGAATGAATAACGACGTAAATGTTTTACGTCGTTCCCCATTTTCAATGATATCAAATGGGAGAGCACCGGACCTTGAATTCGAGGCTAACGATGTGGCTTATAAAGGGGATATTATCTTCTTGACGGGATATATCCACAATGGTCCGTTCTTATGAAGTCCATTTCAAATCCTCCTACCGGGTGTCGTAAAGAATATTGTACAAGAGGAGGCTGAGAAGCGTGAGGAAAGATGTCGAACAGGCTTTTGGTGTGTTGAAGAAGAAGTGGAAAATGCTTAAAGTTCTGCTTTCGAGGGTTTTATAAAAGGATATCCAAGATATTATGTATACATGTATCATATTACATAATATGATCATCCGACACAGCAATGCGCGATATGTCCTACATGGTTCGAAGATGAGGGACACCAAGATCATGATCCCTTAAGAACACATGAAGAATCGTTGGTGGTTACTCAGGAGCTAATGGACTCATCAACTCATCAAAACTTAAAATCTGATTTGGTCGAACACATTTGGAGAAATCGTCGAGATCATGGACTCATCAACTCATCAAAACTTAAAATCTGATTTAGTCGAACACATTTGGAGAAATGCATTAGAGATCATGTCAATGAAGTGAATCAAGTCGATAGTGACGATGGCGATGAGGAAGGCGATGAAGAGTTTTGTAATTTTTAACGTTATTTGAATAAGTTCATTAATTTTTAATGTTTATTTGAATTTCGTCTTGTAATGTTTTTTTTTAAATTTGAATGAATTTTAAATTTGTTGTTTAAAATGTTTGAATTAAAAATCCGGTCATCGACTGTGGCATCCGGTCGTCGGGGAGAAATCGACGCGGGCGGAGACCTGGTCACGACGGTGACCAAAATTAATCGGCTTCGTAATTCGAACGCAAACATTGGCCCCACACAATCTTTTTCAACAATGACGAAGTTCTTTAGGTCAACCAACTTAAACTGACATTAACAGTTCTTTCAAGAAAACTTAAAGACCCACATAAACTTTGAACAATTTATCGATTTCAAAAGTTCAGGTTTCGATAAAGGATGACAAAAACACACAATTATCAATTATGTGATCGATAGTATATGAAAACTTACAACGGTAAGTCCACTTTAAGAAGCATTAAGATACCATTAAAAGAACACTCCCTCTTGCTTTAAGAATTAGATGTGTGACTTTTTTTAGGTCAAACAAACCTAAAAGCTTAACGCTTTGACGCAAACTTATAGAGCCCGCATTAGTATATTGACTTCAAAACTCAATAACGGATGCCAAACATGCAGACACACAATCTTTTTCATAAAAGATGACTTCTTTAGGTCAAACCAGCTATAATTTTAACATCAAAACTTTGTTTTCTCAAGAGAACTGATTGTACATCAGTTTTCAGTACTAATCATTAGGTCTATTGACTTAGAACTCATTAAAAGATGCTAAACACACAAAAATACCAATTATGTGATTAAAGATCACATTGAGACTTACTGATTACGGAAGCTTGAGACCAAGTTAAGAAGCTTGAAACCATCCAACTGAAACAAAAACAAAAAAATGATAAAACTATAAGCACTATTTTAATCAAATACGTAGTAATAAACATGGTCAAGGACTTTCAATCCAGATAATTTAGTCAACACCATAACTAAAATCTAACAGATTCTTGTTGACACTATTCACAAACATAATTAGTGGAGTAACAATTTTTACATAACAAAACCTTAAACATGATTTAAACAACAAAACAAACAACCTTTTTAAATAACTGATAAAAACAAACAAACAAACCATGATATTGACATTTCCTCAAAAGCCCATCTAACAACTCCAAACAAGTTGGATCATCATCAACAGCAAGAACTCTCATACCAATTGGAAACCTGCAAATTTCATTATTAACCCCTCTAACTTCCTCCAATGTCATCTTATTCTCTTAACTAAAATCCAATAATTTCAAACACCAAAAGATTACAGAAAAAACTTAAAAGATTCACGAAGTTTAGATTTTTATCATATGTTTGACCAAATTAATGACAAACAAAACAAGCCCAAATACTAAAACAGATATTTTGACGATAAAAGGCTACACTTATTGGTCACTAGTGGGAGGACGCACATTCATCCCACTGAGATACAAGAAGAAAAAGGCTCGTAATGGTGAGTGAGTCAGCACTCGGTATTCTTGAAA
>OU343220.1:269266420-269509345 GCA_910596185.1 Chrysanthemum makinoi
ATTATAAGTGTATAACCAAATGACTGCTTAATATCATAGGTTTTTTAGGTGGATTATTACTAGTCAACTAAATGATCCTATAGCATATATACAAGAAAAAAAAGATCATACCCGGTTTATCATTCCATCATAAGATCATCCAAAGAACCATAACCGTTGCTTGTAACATAACCACTTGGCAACTTATTCTGGTCCAGCAAATAGCCTTCACCTTGTCCTATTTGTCCCATTTTCAGTTCAGTACTTGACCTTCCAGTCTCTCTGTTCCAATGCATATGCAATGCATCGTTGCCATTCGCTCTATTGTAGACCTTACAAATTTGGTCGTTCGATTGACTCACAGGTCCACCCAATCCAACATCATTGGATGGTGGTGCTGCAGCCGCTAATGTGCTAAAAGCATTACCTAAATACTGATTATACATTGGCTTACCATACTGTCCATGCCTTTCACTTTGACCTTGACCTTCAAGAGGTATCGAGGCTGTGCTAGTAGTATTAGAACCAAATCCGATAATTGTGTTACTTGCAGCAGTGAAACCATATTTTAGGCTGCTACCAGGCGGTAATTGGTCATGGAAATTATTACCAACTGGGGGTGGGATATCAAGAAAAGTGGAACTACTTGATGCAAGATTTAAAGAAGATTGACCCCCCAATGACAAAAAGGTGTTTGACCCATTAAATATTCGAGACTCGTCAATGGTATTGAAATCTGAGAGTTGGCTACTCGGTTTATTAAGCTGTTGAAGGTGACCCAGATCAAAAGACGTCGGAATCCCTTGAAAAAGATTTGTGCTTTGGTGATTTTGTGGTGTTGGTAGTACAACCGGTTGGAACTTGTTGATTAAAGCAATTGAATCGGTTAAGTTTTGGGTGTGGGTTGGTTGCATCATAGATGGTGAAGCAAGGCTATGGAGGGTCATACCTGTTGCACTATTGAGTCTACTTAGCATACCCGAAGGTACATATGATGATAATGCAGCATTTGGTAACCTTCCTGAACCTGATAATGAACGGAAATCGCTAAAGCCATCAAGTGTTCTCATATAAGAAGACGCGTCTTTACTGCCTCCAAATGCAACCACCATATTGGCTTGTTGACTAATCCTTCTCAAGTAAAGCCGATATTTCTGTAAAAAAAAATCATGAACAAGCATAATTTATTTTGTCACACGCTAAAATTGTTTCCTTGAACACGACCTATTAAGAAATAAGTAACCTGGAGATGGCTTGCCACATTTTCCCTAGTAAGACCTTCAACATTCATCAAATCAAGAACCCTTTTGGGAACGGCTTCTGCAATATATTAAAAACAATCGGTAAAAGTTTTAGAAAGCAAGTACTAATAGATGAACATGAGGAGTGAGGACTAAACGACTCACTATCAATCCCAAGTTGGTTAACAGCAGCAACAAATTTTCTATGAAGCTCAATGGACCAAACAACTCGCAGTTTCTTCTGTGTTGAGGACTCATCATCGTCATTCCCATTATCTTCAAAATCTTCATCATCATCTTTTCTTTTCCGATTGAGTTCCCCATTTGGATCCCCACTACCATGATTTGACTTGTCTTGGTTATTGTTCAACTTTGGCTGATATTTTGACTCGACTTTTTTCCTGATCACATGTTGCCATACATTGCGTAATTCATCAAGGCGGACAGGCTTTACAAGGTAATCACAAGCACCATGAGTGATCCCTTTCATTACAAGCTTTGGGTCACTATTTGCTGATAACACTGTAATAATTCCAAGAAACATTATATACCATTAGCCCACTCGCTCGGAGATTTAGATATTTAACTTTTTTGGGTCAAACCAACTAAAAGCTTCAAAATATGACGAAAACTAATAAATTAGTTATTTGACTTCAAAACTTATAAATGGATGCAAAACATGAACACATAATCTTTTATCAGTAAAGATACTTTAGGTCAAACCAGTTAAAAGTTTAGAGCTTTGATGAAAACTAATCAAACCCCCATCAGGCTGGTCACAGTGGTTGTTTTGAATTCGGTCGGTCAAGCCAAAAAATCAACCACGACCGATGTTAACATCGGTCAAGTGGGATGTGGGTGTAGGTCGATCACATCGGTCGAGTGACAAAAAACGCAACATCGGGCACTTTTTTTTTAAACTTTACCACTCTATAAATACTAACTCAAACACATTTCTAAAACACACAATTTCAATCAACCATTCTAACGAAATACCCACGAAACACAATTTTTAATATGTCGTCGTTCGAGCTTTTATTCGGTTCTTCTTCGTCTTCCGACGATGGAGTTTGCGGATTTTGCTTGGAAGGCTTACAAAGCATCACAGCCAAAAGTTCGACGAAGGTACATACGTAGGGATCATGAGGGTGCTCATAATCGTTTAGTGGTGGCATACTTCTCCGAAAACCCGCAGTTCGACGCAAGAACATTTTGTCGGCGGTTCCGTATGAGCCGAGAACTATTCACAGAAATTGTTCGAAAGATAACCGATCACTCTACTTATTTTCGACAAACTCTTGATGCTAGGGGCGTACCTAGTATTAGCCCATTCGTCAAGTGTACTGCGGCCATTCGTCAATTGGGATACGCGGCCGTTCCTGATTCTCTTGACGAGAATCTGGCACTCGGTGCAACATCCCGTGAATTTCTTCATAAGTTTTGCGAGGTTATCATGGAGTTATATGGTCGTGAGTATTTGCGAAATCCCACGTATTCTGACCTTGAAAGAATATATGCTCATCACGAGCATAAGCATGGCTTTCCTGGGATGATGGGAAGCATTGATGGTATAAGTTGGGAGCGGGAGAATTGCCTGAATAGTGTGAGAGCTCTACATTGTAGGGGTGATCACGGGCCACATCCATTCATTTTATTGGAAGCGGTTGCTTCCCAAGATTTATGGATTTGGCATGCGTACTTTGGTGTTTCCGGAATGAATAACGATGTAAATGTTTTACGTCGTTCCCCTGTTTTCAATGATTTCAAATCTGGGAGAGCACCAGACCTTGAATTCGAGGCTAACGATGTGGCTTATAAAAGGGGATATTATCTTACTGACGGGATATATCCACAATGGTCCGTTCTTATGAAGTCCATTTCAAATCCTCACACGGGTGATCGTAAAAGAATATTGTACAAGAGGAGGCACGAAGCAGCAAGGAAAGATGTCGAACAGGCTTTTGGTGTGTTGAAGAAGAAGTGGAAAATGCTTAAAGTTCCTGCTCGAGGGTTTTATAAAAAGGATATCCAAGATATTATGTATACATGTATCATATTACATAATATGATCATCCGACACAAGCAGCGGGCGATATGTCCTACATGGTTCGAAGATGAGGGACACCAAGATCATGATCCCTTAAGAACACATGAAGAATCGTTGGTGGTTACTCAGGAGCTAATGGACTCATCAACTCATCAAAACTTAAAATCTGATTTGGTCGAACACATTTGGAGAAATCGTCGAGATCATGGACTCATCAACTCATCAAAACTTAAAATCTGATTTAGTCGAACACATTTGGAGAAATCGTCGAGATCATGTCAATGAAGTGAATCAAGTCGATAGTGACGATGACGATGAGGAAGACGATGAAGAGTTTTTGTAATTTTTTTAACGTTATTTGAATAAGTTACGTAATTTTTTTAATGTTTATTTGAATTTCGTACTGTAATGTTTTTTTTTAATTTTAATGAATTTTAAATTTGTTGTTTAAAATGTTTGAATTAAAAAAAAAAAAACGTCAGTCATCGACTGTGGCATCCGGGTCATGTCTGGGGAGAGAGAAATCTGACGTGGCGCTGGTGACCTGGGTCACGACTGTGACCAGCCTCAGTTAATCGGCTTCAGAATTCAGTAACGAACACCAAACATTGGCCCCACACAATCTTTTTCAACAATGACGAGTTCTTTAGGTCAAACCAACTTAAACTCTGACATTAACAGTTCTTTCAAGAAAACTTAAAGACCCACATAAACTTTGAACAATTTATCGATTTCAAAAGTTCAGGTTTCGATAAAGGATGACAAAAACACACAATTATCAATTATGTGATCGTAGATAGTATACTGAAACTTACTGACAACGGGTAAGTCCACTTTAAGAAGCATTAAGATACCATTAAAAGAACACTCCCTCTTGCTTTAAGAATTAGATGTGTGACTTTTTTTAGGTCAAACAAACCTAAAAGCTTAACGCTTTGACGCAAACTTATAGAGCCCGCATTAGTATATTGACTTCAAAACTCAATAACGGACGCCAAACATGCAGACACACAATCTTTTTCATAAAAGATGACTTCTTTAGGTCAAACCAGCTATAATTTTAACATCAAAACTTTGTTTTCTCAAGAGAACTGATTGTACATCAGTTTCGTACTAATCATTAGGTCTATTGACTTAGAACTCATTAAAAGATGCTAAACACACAAAAATACCAATTATGTGATTAAAGATCACATTGAGACTTACTGATTACGGGTAAGTTCATTTCGAGACCAATAAGTTCAAGAAGCTTGAAACCATCCATGTCTGGCATATGCACATCACTGATCACAAGGTCAAACCGGTTTCGATTTTCCCTTAACATCTGCAATGCTCTTATTGCTTCAGTTGTGCTTGTAACTGAAACAAAAAAACAAAAAAAATGATAAAACTATAAGCACTATTTTAATCAAATACGTAGTAATAAACATGGTCAAGGACTTTCAATCCAGATAATTTAGTCAACACCATAACTAAAATCTAACAGATTCTTGTTGACACTATTCACAAACATAATTAGTGGAGTAACAATTTTTACATAACAAAACCTTAAACATGATTTAAACAACAAAAAACAAACAACCTAAATTAGATAAAGCAAAACTAAACTGATTTAATAAAGCATAAAAACAAAAAACAAACCATGATATTGACATTTCCTCAAAAGCCCATCTAACAACTCCAAACAAGTTGGATCATCATCAACAGCAAGAACTCTCATACCAATTGGAAACCTGCAAATTTCATTATTAACCCCTCTAACTTCCTCCAATGTCATCTTATTCTCTTAACTAAAATCCAATAATTTCAAACACCAAAAGATTACAGAAAAAAACTTAAAAAGATTCACGAAGTTTAGATTTTTATCATATGTTTGACCAAATTAATGACAAACAAAACAAGCCCAAATACTAAAACAGATATTTTGACGATAAAAGGCTACACTTATTGGTCACTAGTGGGAGTGACTACTGACGCACCATCCCCACTGAGATACAAGAAGAAAAAAGGCTCGTAATGGTGAGTGAGTCAGCACTCGGTATTCGTGAAAAGATTAATTATTTTAGAGGAAATTTATTAAATGAACTATTTACAACACTACTTTACGAATATAAACCTCGTCCATAAATTTTTTCGAAATGAATTTTCAAATATTATCCGTCAAATTGATTAGTAGATTACTTTTTAACCATACACGTGTATGCCAACGAGTGTTGGGCGAGTCTTGAGCTTGGGCGAAGTGCTAGGCGAGTCATGAGGCTGGGCGAGGCTTGGCAAGACTAGACGACATGTGAGGCGAGATGAATATAGAAGTGATGCTATATTAAATTTGTGGGGCGAAATGTTGGGCAATTCAAAAGTTCAAAAGTGACAGGTACACAAGACGTTTGTGTTGGTTTGGAGTTTTGGACAGTTTTGGAAATATAAAATCAGAGTACTTGTTATATTGCATGAAGTATGTATATAAAGTACAAATTTAATATTAATTTGACTAATGGTCAAATATACATTAATTAAATAAGTTGTGAGGTTATTTCTGACTAGGGGTAAAAATGAGCCGAGCCGCTCGTGAAAAGCTCGGGACCGGATCGGTAAAAGCTCGAACGAGTCGAGCCTAAACGAGCTCGAGCCCGAGCTCGAGCCTAAGTTTGGGCACATTTAATAATCGAGCTCGAGCCCGAGCTCTATACAAAAAGCTCGTATAGGCTTGCGAGCCTAAACGAGCCCTAGAAATATATACGTATATATATTTTCTATACGTATAAACGTGTTAACGAGCTCGAGCCTTGTGTTAACGAGCCGAGCTCGAGCTTGTGAAAAATTTCACGAGCCGAGCTCGAGCTCAAAAGGTGAGGCTCGAAACGAGCTCGAGCTCGAGCTTTTTATATATAAACGAGCCGAGCTCGAGCTCGGGCTCGGCTCGGCTCGTTTTCACCCCTATTTTTGACATACTGTGTACCTTGCCAAATAAAGTTTCTTGAATTTTGCTTTGGTAAACTACTTTGTGATATACGAATTCTTTGTCAATTCGGGCAACACAAAAGTTTGATGTGACAGATTTTGGTAATTTTTGTAAAACATAAGAAAATAGTTCACATTAGCAAAATGAGTATGAATATGGGTTATTTAGGTCATTTGCTTATTATTTTATTATTAAATATTTAGTTTGCGAATATGTGAGGTTATTTTTGTATAAAGTATATTTTAATTAAATGAAGTGATATTTACACTATATTGTTCGATGCAGTTACCATACTTATGCATATATCATGTTGTAACTTGTGCATTAAAGATGTGATATTGCGATGAAAGAATCAAAATGTGTAATGTAAGTATCATCTCTCTTTAATAAAATATGAGGGTGGTGTTCCCGGTGTAGTTGAAAAGTAAAAGGGATAGAGGGGATGAAAATGAAAAAGAGAAAGTTAATATGATGCTAAAATAAAATATGAGAGAAAGTATTTTGGTGCGACTAACAAAGGTAGTGTCACAATACGAATACCGTACATAATAACATGATTAGCTTTTATACTAGGGTATCATTTTCATCAAGAATGAATTGCTAGCAGAATAATAAATTAAAAGAAAAAATAAAAAGTTTTTTCTTTTTTAAGTTACATTAATCAAAAGCTGTCATGCAATTTTTTTGAAATTTTAGGTGAAACTTGTTAAGGTAACTATTTCATTAAAGAAATATTGTTTAAATTTTTATGTGGTAATTTAAGTTTAAAAGGTTATTTTGAAGATTAAACATTATCACTTTTAAGTTTTTTAAGTTTTAAGCAAAATATGCATGCATTATATATAAATAGAAGGGTATCCGCGCATAGCGGCGGCGGGTATCCGGTGACTATTTTGTGACGAGCAAATGTTTTTCAGGGGTCTGGTGGTGGAGGGGTCATGTGGTGGTGGCAATGATGGTGGTGGCGAAAGTAAGTGAGCCGAGAGACTGAGAGAGAACCTGTCAGTGGGGTGTGTGTATTTTTATGTGTTGGGTGTGTGATAGGCTTATGTTTAGTATGTATACTTAAGGTTGGGGCAAGACTCAATTTTAATGGACTGTTACAAGTTTTTAATGAGCTGTTACAAGTCTTCATATGGTTTAAAAAGGATGCATCAATATTGAAAGATGTTACAAGTATGAGAATTTAAGACATTAATTATGTGTATGCTGAATTTTTATGCTAAGCAAAAGTAACTTCCTTTTTATAGAAATATTTTTGGTCTTAAAAATTTTAAGAATACTATATTTATAATGTCCTAAACCCTTTATAAAGGAGTATAGACTAGACGAGTACCCGCGCCTAGCGGCAACGGTATCTAGTTTTCTGCAAAATTCCGACGACCCATAAGTTTCTTTCAACAAACTGTATTTGTAGCGTCAGAGAATCATTTTCGAATAACTATAATTCTGATGTGTAGTTGCATAGCAGCAGAAATATACAGTTTTAAAGAAAATTATGTGGAGTCGATCTAAATGTGGGAGTATATTTGTAATAGGATTATTTTAACTTTTAAGTTATTTCTAATAGTATATTTCCAACAAAGAAGATGAGCTTTTTAATCGGTTCATGGATACAATCAAAATGAGATTGTTAAGTCTAAAATTTAAACATTCAAAGGTTGTTATTAAAACTCAAAAAGAGTGGAATATCATATTGGATATTATTGGCAATGGCAAGGTTAATAACAGTTGATTGAAGGATTTGGGTATAGAGTATAAGTACAAATGGCTAATATTTTGGTAGTTTTCTATCATTGGGGTCTTTTGCCTGTTTTGTGGATCCAGTTGGGGTAACTAAATGGGTTGATTGACCTTCAATGGTTAGTAAATACTACCATAAAGTAGTTTCCTGTACAAGGGGTTTGCGATTATGAGTTAGCTCAGAATTACAAGTATAGCTAATGGATATATTCATTATGTGTGGTATATTTTCCAAGTTGCTACATATAGCTTGGATTGGATAAGCTGAGGTTATTGGAATCAGCTGATTTTAAGTTTTTATCCTTCCATTCAATTTTTATCCATTTTAAAAATTGAATGTGATTATGTTCACTTAAGTTTGATGGCTCAGTACCTTGGGATACATATTTGGTCATTTCTATTCTATCCTTTACAGCTCTTTGCATGCCTTTGTTAGGTAGCATAGGGGTGTATGGGACTGCACAGTTTATGATCATTTTGTGTAAACCATAATGTGAGTTTCCAAGCTGAGAAGGGTATAAGTGAACTGGTGTGACAATGTATGGTACTAGGAATTGTGAGGAGTGAAAGATGAACCTACATGGTCGTAGTGTACATAGTCAAAAGGAGGAATGGTTGGTACTCACTGCAAGGTGTGTGTTCTCATGTGTGTGAAGCCATTGTAGTAAATGGAAATGTAGCATTCATGGTATAGCCCTTGCAGTGGAGAGGTTATGGTTCCTAGTGAAGCCACTAATCTATATTATCATGATCATTGTGGTGGAAGGTTGAATGGTCTTGATAAGTAGATAAGGTGGAAATGTAGCTAGATGGTTATTGGTGCTATAGGTGATCTTGGTTGATGCAGTCTTTATCAATGAAGTATGTTGACTACAGATGTTTGTATGGATCTGATGCAGCAAGGTTGCATAGTTTTCTGCTCTTGTTTGTTGTTGTTTCAATGATTTTCAGTGTTTGTTTGTTATGTTTTGTGTTTAAATAGGTATAGGCATGTCTATTACCTCTTCTAATTGTATGAGAATCCTTTGTGTTTAATAAGATATTATCACCTTTTGCACCAAAAAAAAAAAACACTTTTAAGTTATTAAGATTTTAGTAGTAATAGATTCAAGCATTACAAAAAAACGTTATTATGTAGTTGACAATATTATATTGTAGTTTAGATATATAGCCAACGTGTGTGACCGCCTTTTCTTGTTTTGTCAGTAATTTAGGTAGTGATAACTATTTTTTTTAACATGTGTAGCGTTTATTATTTGGTGTGTGGCTTTTGAACTTGTAACCTTACAAATTTAATATCACCATAATAAGATTATTATCTTGTACTATCAATTTGCATAGATATTTAAGCATTGTTCAAAGCTATTTGTTTGGAGTACAAATAATTATCGCTAAAGATAACAATACTATTTAATTTTTGCGATTCTAATAAATTTACATAACATTATTGATATACCGGACAAAGGGCTATACGATTCGAATGTAAATATGTTCAATTTCTTTATTTTATTAGATTAAGAGTAAATTACACCGTTCGTCCTTGTGGTTTGCGTTGACCGCAGGAGTTCGTCCTTTGACCAAAAAAGTTGCACCGTCCATCCTTAAGTGGCAAACGTTATGCATCGTTCGTCCCTCCATCCAACTGGCCCCACCAATTCCCACTAACATCAGTTAACTAAGGTTTTTAAAGGGGTATTTCCGTCATTTCCCATTTGTGTATCAACTTCATCTATCCTCACCACAACTTTATTTTAACTTTATCTTTTTCTTTAATTAGCTTCACTTCTAACCACCAACATTTCCAACAATCTTCATCTTCTTCACAAATCCCCAAATTCAACACCCAAAAACAGTGTACAAAAACTCTATTTTTATAAAATCAAAACCAGTAAACACTAACCATTTATTTATCACCATGTATCAAAACCCACATCAACTAACTCTTAAAAAGCTATAAATAACTTTATAAATATTCAGATACTGCAAATAATCATCAAAAACTACAACCCACAAATCCCCCACACCTCCCGGATCCGCTGCCATCCAGATCCGCCTCCAGAACCAACATCCAGATCCGCCGCCACTCAAGTCAACATGACTAGAACATTTAAACAAAATAGACCTGAAGTCAGCTGGGTATATGACACGACTCATAATCAACCCGGTATCAAACAAACACTCTTAAATCTTTTTTTTTTACAACATGAAATCTTTTAAAATGTTTTAATCCAATTTGTCCCACGAAAACTTTAACACATACATAATAATCGGTTTTAACAAAAAAATAAATAAATAATAACAATATGGCTAAAGGTGTCGACATACCCAAGAATGGGAATGAGCAAGAAGATAGGGAGATGATGAAGGTGTGGTCGCGATGGCTCTCGTTTGAAAACAACCGAAGCAAAACCCTTGACCAACCCTACTCGCGACCTAGATTTAACCCTAAACCTGATCTAATAATCCACGATCTTCAAACCTTGCGTTGAAATGATGGTGGCAGCGTATGGTGGCTACTGAGGCGATGTGAGGTGATGGTGGTAATGGTTGTTTTGTGGCAGGTGGCGGTCGAGAGATGGAGGTGGGAGTCGGTTATCATCAAGAGAGAGGTGAGTCATAGGTGTGGATGGTTGTGTTGGTTGGTCGGAGGTGATGGTGAACAGACGGCGGAGGAGAGATCAGGAGAGTGGTGGGTGGCGGCTGAGATGTGGAGAGGAGGAGGGAGGCTGAATTGTGAGTGTTAGGGTTTGTAGCAAATGGGTATATACCTTTGTTGTAAATAATCACAAATGGGAAATGACGGAAATACGCCTTTAAAAACCTTAGTTAACTGACGTTAGTGGGAATTGGTGGGGCCAGTTGGATGGAGGGATGAACGATGCATAACGTTTGCCACTTAAGGATGGACGGTGCAACTTTTTTTGTCAAAGGACGAACTCCTACGGTCAACGCAAACCACAAGGACGAACGGTGTAATTTACTCTTAGATTAATAAGAAATATGTCAATGATTTGATAAATAATTTAGTTTGTAACTATTAAGAAAGGGGTTTGTTACACCCACATAAAAATTTCCACTCAAAACTCCCACTCGTTGACGTGTCAGCGGATGATTGGTTCTATGTGGGATCCACATCCCACAAAAAACCAATCACATGCTGACACGTCAGCGAGTAAAAGTTTTGAGTGGGAATTTTATATGTGCATGTATCATCTTCTTCGATTGGTAGATATTATAATATATGTAAAATTAAAAAAATGAGATAACACATGTCACTATGTCAGTTATATAGTTGTACATATATGTTGAACATTGATCATATATCTTGATGTACTTCTTTGTAAACTACGTTTGTTGTATTTTTCGAGACATTAAAATGCTTCATCACAAGTTACAACCTTCAGACCTCTTTTACTTTTGACCTTGAAAACGGGAACGTAAAGATTGTAACTTTTTAGGGATCATCTTTGAAGAATAGCATGGATACAAATTTTTATTTTTACCTGGTCTTTTAATATTTTTATGTGATCTTAAAGACTCATGTCAGCTTAAATTTTGCATAAAACATATTGTAAGTGTCAAAATTCATTAGTCTACTAATAAATGGGTATTTTTATGTATAGGTTGGGTTGATATGAAGCTTGTTGTCCAAATGTACTTTTTACATACTTTTATGAATTTAAAGTTTTCATAAAACAATTTAAATGAGAACACTTCAAGTAACTTCAAATCATGTTTCTAACAAAATAGCAGGGCCGGATTTTAACGTGTGCAGAGTGCGCAACCGCACAGGGCCTCAAAATTTTTGAGGCCTCCGATGTTATAATGCAGGGCTTAATTGATTCGGGGTTTAAAGAAAATCTTAGAACATATTTTAAATATTTTAGATGTTGACTTTATATAACTGAAATGTAGATTAGTTTTAAATAATATAAGGAAGAAACTAAAAACAGATGATAGGCTGAGGAAGATGATAATTATAGCTTATAGTCATTTTGCACCCTAAGGTTTATAGTGTCTACACTTTAGTCCTTGTGTTTAGGCTATATTTTTAAAGAAGTACAAATAGATTTACAGAATTAATTTTCTTAACTCAAGTTTGGGGATGCTGTAAAAATTAGTCCAATTGATTTTCTATATGAATTTTTATATATGCATAGTTTATAAAAAAGGTTTCAATGTGGCCCAAAATATTAATGTGATGAATATAGATGCGTCACACACAATTCTTTTTACGCTGTCGGACAATTGTCTAATTTTCTATACTTATTTTACATATACTCCAAATTTCCCGGTTGTTCGAGAGGCCTACATAATCAAAATGGCACAGGGCCTCTAAAATTCACGGGACGGCCCTGCAAAATAGTAACTTTGGATCTGTTGCACCCAAATCATATTCTACACCAAACGGTTAGAACTTCAATTAAGAAATCACAAATTCATCAATAGTCCAGCACTGCAAAAGTACATAGTTGTGAACGTATAAATTTTGTCATTATTAGATTACTCAACAAAGCTAAAGCAAACCTGCATTAATGTTATCATTGTAATGGCTAAGTAGTCGATTAGAAACAAAAGATAAACCAAAAAGATGACCAGCTTAATATTTTGTGACATACCATTAGTCTTTGTATGCATCTACTTTTAGAATATTAAAGTTCAAGTATTGCCTAAAACTAACATAATATAGTATTTCAAATAAAAATACATCATTTATTAGTAAAACCAGTATTGATTAACAACTAGAACTGTAGTATGATACGTAACTTTCAAATAAATCTCATCTAGTATGTAAAACTAATTAAGTCGGAGTTGAGATCCATAGATCTCATATATCCAATAAATTAATCTTAGCCATCCATTTTTAATCAAAATTAATAAAAATATCATTTTCATCTTTTTTTAAAAAACGACATAACTTGCAAACGGTAAATCTTCAAACTATAAAAAATACACCACCGCGACGAGAATTAAATTATCTTTCTATAAATATGTACTTCTCTATATTTTCAACAAATTTTTTTTTTCAAAAATTCCGCCCAGAAAAATCATATGTGATTTGTAAAATCATATATGATTTTCAAAAATCACATATGATTTGTAAAAATCAAATCATATGTGATTTTTTCAAATCATATATGATTTTTACAAATCACATATGATTTGCAAAAATCATATATGATTTGTAAAAATCGAATCACATATGATTTACACAAATCATGTATGATTTTTCTGTGCTGAAATTTAAAAAAAAAAATCGTTAAAAATATATAGAAGTGCATATCTATAGAAAGATAATTTAATTTTCATCACAATGGTATAATTTTTTTCGCGTAACGATAAATGGTTTGTGAGATATTTAATTTTTTTAAAAAAGGTAAAAGTTTATTTTATTTTATTTCATTAGAAAAATGAATGACTATGATTAGTTCATTGGATCTATGATAAATTTGAGATATATATTAAACTTTTGCCAATTAAGTCGTTCATTTTTTTGGAGTATCTTTTAGTTTCAAGCTATGAGGAATTTTCATTTGCTTACTTTTATTTTGATGCTTACCAATGGACAAATCCCCACCATTCATTTATTTTGATCTAATGGTGGGGATTAACCTAAGATTTAATATGTTTAACCTTAATTCTCCCAACTATATAAAGCCATTTCTTCTTCTTTTTTTTCATTCGCTTCATTTTTCCACACACATTCTTTGTGTGTTTTCTCTCAACTGCTCTCATCATTTCCCTCCAAAAAGTAGTTATTCCAATCAACTATTACCGTTTGATCATCACCAGTTGGATCACCATCACCATCACCATTCCAATCACCATCACCATTCTGATCATCATCTCATCATCAACTCCGATCATATCATCCTTTTTTATGCCTTCTTTTGATTTGAATGAACCGTTTGTTTAAGAAGTTGATTTGGTTGATGTTGTTGCAGTTGATAATGTTGTTGATCGGTTGTTAATTATGTGGATCAAGTTGTTAACATTCTTTCTTATTAAGTTGCACACCAAGTGTTTGATGAAATGTGTGAGTGAAAAATATTTGATAATTTTGTTATTTGCTCATGTGATTCTGCTTATTAATTAAGTTGTTACATGAATTTTTGTTTTTAACTGCATTTGAATGTTGTTTTTATGTCTGATTGTTGTTTTGAATCTGCTATTTATCGTACGTGTAGTATCACCAGTGATATTTGAAGTTGAACTGTATATGTGTATTATCACTAGTGATATTTATATTATCACTTGTGAAATTTGTTTATTTGATACTTTAGTTTATATTTTAAATTGTGAGTAGCATTGGTTTTAGTATGATATCATTTTAGGATGGGTGAATTGATGAAAATTTGATGCATGGAAGGTGTTTAACAAAATGCCTAAGAGAGGGATGCACAAGTTGAGAAGAAATTACATGTTCATGTTTGTCCATCATTTCATATATAACCAAATCAAAAATATTTATTTGAATAAACAAGCTTTAGGAAATTAATCAAAGTGCACTGTAGTTATTGTAAATGAGTAATCATATCCTATGTTGCATTAGTTGATGCTTATTTTCATTTCTGAATTGCGTCCTTTTGAATTATTTTAGTGCGTTTTATATTTTGCTTTCTCCATTACTCTATATTTGAGGTGATGCACATTTGATGTATTGTTTGATAATTGCGCAGTGACCTAGAGCTTAAGCCACAAGGACTGCTTACTTTAACAATCATGAAGGCGGATAATTTGAAAAACATAGAAATGATTGGGAAGTCTAATCCTTATATGATTGCATATATTCGGCCACTTGAAAAGTTCAAAAGAAAGGTTGTTGATTACAACTTAAACCCTGTTTGGAATCATGTAATTCGGTTAATTGCAGAAGATAAGAAGACCTAGTGTGTTGTACTTGAGGTTACGCTTTTCTCTTTTGTGCTTTTCTGTATTGCTGGTTTCTTAGTTGTATCACAGGTGTGTCAGCTTTCTTTTATTTTGTTGAATCAATTGTGGTAATGGATGATCTTATGATATCACAGGTGATATCAAAGTTGTTTGAGCTTCTTCAATTTGTTTTGTGGAGCTGTTGTGCTTTTTTGAACCACAAATGCCGTTGTTGTTGATTCTTTCGTTTGATGGAGCCGTTTTTTTGCAAATCGCAATTACAAATAGTTTGGTGATATCGTCTCTTTTTATGCCACATACAAAACAAACAAGTGCTTTTTAATTTGTAATATCTCCTGTGAGATTTCATTGTTTTTTGTACATTTTGTATATATTATCACCTGAGATATTTCTCTTTCCAGGTACATGATGGTTTTTGTGCCTTTTACTGCGATTGACAATCACATGAGATGTGTTACTGTTGGTTCTGGTCCGCTTAAGGATGAAACTACTGAATCTTGTATATGGTTATTCCAAGCATTCAAGAAAGCTTCTGTGCGTTATTCGAATATCATTGTAACTGGTCAAGATGGTGCTATGCGAAAAGCAATTGCATCTGAGCTTCCTGGTTCCAAGCCCCGTCTTTGTCATAAATTAGAAGTTATGTATCTTTTGTGATAAATAGTTGAAGTTAATTTTTATAAGGTCTTTGTGAGTTTATGAAATATTTTGTCATTTTATCACTTATGATAAAGCATGAAAATGATGAAATGTTTACATCATTTATGTGTTTACTTGTTTTTACGTGTTCTTTGTATCTGGTATCACTTGTGATATTCATTAAAAATGATGCAACACTTGTCTTTGATTTGATGTTTGTATCACTTGTGATATTCTGTTAAATTTGATGTAACAATTTCTTTGATTTTTAATTTTCTTTCTTGTTTTTATACATATTTGGTATATGTAATATGCAGTGTTATATCTCTTGTGATATGAAACATTTATTGTAACACAAAATGCTAAGAGTACACATGTGATAAATGAATAAAATGCTACATTAATACTTTTCCATAAAAATGATCATACAAGTCACTTAGTGATTCCCAAATGTAACAAACTCCGGCATCATGCAATGTGGCTCGGGACCTAATAGAGCACACCCTTCTTAGGTTACCCCAAACTCGCATTGCATTTTTAAACTAAGCAACATAAGGATTGCTTCTTGCTTCAACTGCTCCTTTTCCAGTCATCTTTGTTTCATCTATGATTCTCTTTATCTAGTCATCTTTATTTTTTGTAGCAATCTTTTTTGCACAATCAGACATCATCTCCTTTTTTTGTTTACTTGATGTAGAATTATCTTTGCTGCTATTATTCATAAAGTTTCATATGGATTATTTATCATCATGTGCCTCGCAAGCACGTCCATCTGTAAATATTAACAGGTCATGATTATTAGAGACCAATATATACTCGTTTATCACTTGTGATATTATACTGCACTTAAAAAAAATTCGCAACATGTTGTTTGGCTTTTGGAGGAACCTGCGATATTGTGATATCATAGGTGATATCACAGGTGTATCATATGTGATATCATATGTGATATCACAGGCATGTCGACTTATTCTATTTGTTGAATCAGTGGTGGTGATGGAGGAACATGTGATACAGTGTTAAACCTATCGAAACATGCACACTTTATCAATTAAGAAAATAAATGCATTACGAATCTAACAGAAGCATGTTACAAGCTCAACATCTATTGTGATTTCTCATATTATCACAACATTCATCACATTATCATAACAATCCATCAATAACTACTAACTACCACACTTTTATTTGCTAATTTGTCGTGTATCTCATTCTAATCCTGTTCAACTTTTTGGAGGAGAATTTGATATCACAGGTGACATCATAGATGTGTCGGCTTCTTCTTTTTGTTGAATCACGTGTGATATCAAAGGTGATATCACGTATGATATCACTTGTGATATCCAGGTAATATCTGATATTACCTGTGATTTCACAGATGATATCAGTTGTGATATCACATGTGATATAACATGTGTTTGAGCTTCTTTAGTTTGTTATGAAAATCCCGTTGTAACTTCTTCAATTTGCTGATTCAACCATAGATATTGTCAAATCCCGTTGTAAAACCTATTGAAATACGCACAATGTATCCATTAAATAAACAAATCCAATCACAACTTAACTAATAAGCAAAATTACAATAAATAACTATGTGTTTGAAGCAAAATAAACCCTTTTAATTTGTTTAATCTAATTACTTAAATGATAAGTGATATTGCACTATAATAAATAGTTTATCAGTAACTAAAGCACCATCCACAAAAAGCACATAAAACATCAAAATTATGATATAAAACAAAGATGATAAAACACACGGTAAATAGTATATCATCAAAACTTTAAATAAAAAAAAAACGAATAACTATTTATAATTATAAAACAATAACAATGAAATATCAAAAGTGTACTATACATTACATATAATAAAACTTAACAAACAAACAAAAAAACCTATCAAATAAATAAAATTTCACAAGTGATAATACAAATATCACTAGTGATAATACAGATACACAGTTCAACTTCAAATATCACTGGTGATACTACACGTATGATACTTTTCACTCACACATTTCATCAAACACTTGGTGTGCATCCATGTATACAAAGCTAACAGAAAGATCATAATATCTCTTGTTTTCAATTAGATCTAACCTCTAATATCTCATATTATCATAAAAACACAAAAATCTTCATAAAAATTCTCATAAATATCTTTCAAAACACAAATAAAATTCAGATTCAAGAACAAAATCATCACAATCATCCCATCATCACATTAATCTATCAATTAACGACTAAAAAAACACAAAAATTTTTATAAATAACAACAAAATCATAAATAAAACCACAACAAATTGTAAAATAACAACTAAATAAAGAATTGGAAGCACCGTATGATCATCTTGAGTATAAATCGGTTCATTTTGAACCGTTTTTTTCTCAGATCTGGTTCTACATGCGTTGATTGTTTCATTTTTGTGTTTTTCTTTTTGCTTTTAATGGTTAAAATTGGTTGATTTGAAATTTTTATGCTAGTTTTTTATTTTGGTTAGAGAGAGAAAGTGAGTTTTTTTTAGAGGGAATTTGTGAAAGTGAGATGTCTGTGATGGGTTTGGTGGGGGTGAGTTTGGTGGGAGTAAGTTTGTTGAATTTACACAAATGGTCCATCCGTGTTTTTTAATCTTAAAAAATGTTTTTGATCCAATGGTCCAGATATGTCCATTGATAAGTAGTGGATGTTGGGTTTCTAAAATAAAATGCCTCTTCAAGCTATATATCAACCAGGTCAATTTTTGCTACTGATCATGTAATCAATTAAACGGTTATATGCATAAAACATACACTTTATAGCATTTCTTGTTTTTATGAATGCTGCAAGAATGAAGTTGCGTTAGATTGACCGGAAATACTATTTATACAAATAATATATCAATAGAAAACAAAACAGTAAAATACGGTTACATGGAATAAACTTTTTTTGACAACATTGTTTTATTAGCTGAAGAAACCCTCAATCAAAATTAAGGCATTTTCAACATCATTTGTCATCGATCTGAAGAAAGCAAGATGCATAATCTCCTGTCTCAATAGCCAAAACAATTATTCCCAAAAGAACATTAACCAAAGGCAATCATGTATGCCGAAATCACCTGCATTACATAAACAAGACAACTAATACATCACTTTATTTCAAGTTTATAACTTACGTGCACATAGACAGCTAATTAACTTCAACATATCCTTTCTAAAAATGACTAATAAGTAACTGTTGACTTTTAGATAAGCAGTAAGCCAAGTGGTTATGGGTTTTTGTTCAAAATTGTTACAACTTTCTCAAAATAAAAATCTACTTTTAAATATAATGATTTTGGAGGCTTAATGCACTAAAATAGTAAAATACACTTTGGACGACTTCTACCTCATTTGATCAATTTCCTGAAAGGTTTATGGATAATTATTAATATTAGTATGACCGGATTCGAACTCGAAACTTCGGGATTGCACACATTACGTATGAGAATCAATGTATAAATAATTAATATATAAAATGTTATATTTAATTATTTGATCACGAAATAAATACTTAATGATATTTAATATTTGACGAGTTTTGATTATCGGTCATTAAATGTCAACGGGATATGAAGAAAAGTTAACAAGTCAAGAGAAGGTTTTAGGAATCCTCTTTTGGGCTTGTGTTTGGCCGAAAACTATAGAATCCCACATCGGATACTATAGCAATCTTGACATCTACCATAAGGCTATAAATACATCCCTATGTATTCATCCTTTGGTACACTAGATTTCAATAGAAGGCCAAACTTCTTCTTTCTTCCCTCTTGTTCTTAGGTCGACGAAGCAAAACCCCATGTAAGGGATTTGCGAGTGACCTTGAGCATAACAAAGGTGTTTGGTTAATCTATTGTGATCAAGAACCTAGCTTTTCTCATTGATTCGCTACTAATACGTGTGTACAAGAACGAAGAGCAAATACACTTGTGTTTGCATATCTTGGTGGGTCGACAAGGGTTTTGGTCGACATTCATAAACCCTAATTTATTAGGGTTTAGGGTTTCTTGGTTGTTGATCTTAATTGAGGGTTTTCATGAACCCTAATTGCATTGATTCGCAAAAGGTACGCATATACTTTTAATTCGGTTAATTAATTTACAAGTATTATTCCTATTACTTCCGCTGCATGCTTTGATGATGTTTACTTGTTTTTATATAATTGTTATGATTAGTAAAACCTAACAGTGGCATCACGAGCCGTTAATATGTTGTAATTAATTATCGAAACACATAAAAATTGAATCTTTGTGATTATTACATGCTTTTATGGTTTCTAGGGTTTTAAAAATTGGAACCCTAATTTTTTAATATATGGGTCGAATACCCTTTTATTTTTTAATTAGGTTTTATTTTTGTAAAACTTGTAGAAACCCTAGGATTGCATGTATATTTTATGTGGTTTTAATGAATAATTGTTATGTGCCATGTTTTATGCGTATCTTGGGTGATAATTGTTATACGGAATCCATGGTGGAACATGCATGTTTTGCCAGGGAGTATTGATTATATGATTAAATTGTTAAGTATATATTTATCGTTAATTGTTAAGTTTATTCACATGTATTTCCTTTTGATAAATATTGAATTGGGGAAAACCTCAATATATCTAATGAATCAATTATGTGCTATGTGGTATGTGTTTTAGCTAAGACTTACGCAATCGATTCATCGATGTATGTGGCTCACGTTGTACTTGGTGAAAACACGTGGAAGTCTTGGTTAAACATATGCATTATTAAACCTAGAATTGATTATCAGGGTTTTATCGAACAAATTATGCATGTGGCTAATTGTTTTTACATATGTTAATTGTTAAGTTATATGTATATTATTTGAGTTCGTTATAATTTTTATTAAAATGCCTTTTGTTTATATTGTATGACACGTTAGTAAGCAAAAAGGGTTTTTTGAGAATAGAAAATTAAATGGACTAAATAATGGCGAAATTTGATTTGTTTTCTAAGTATTAAATCTTGAACTTTTAATCGACTGATGCGACTGTACTAAATGGTTAGAACGGCTCACCCACTAGAACAAACTCGAAAGGGGGTTTAAAGAAGTGCGCACAGTCACACTGAAAGGATGTCTAAGGTTATGCTTCAGCGCTTACCTGGTCTTCTGCCCCCTGTGCGTTCGATTGGAGCTACCTAGTATAACTATTCTATGTACGAAGCATCTTAGTGCAAAGTTGTAAGTTTCTCAACGCATCGATTAAAACTTTGTAGAATTTAATCTTAGCAATTTAAAACTATGAATAAGGTTTTGAAATTTTTTATTATGAAGATGTATGCATGCTTCTTCATACATAAGTTTTGATTACACATAAAAAATTGTACCCTTTAAATTTTAAGTTTATGCCATCTAATGATATGAAACACTTGAAGTTGTAATTTAGTTATGTGAGACCCTGAGCTAGATTACAATGACAAGGTGAATCTTTATGTTGTGTGAGACCTCAGCTTAATACTTTGCAGTTTATAAATTAGACAACTTAATTAAGTTAGTTAGTGAGACCTATAACTTAAGGCATAAGATGGGATAAAACATGCTTACATTTTGCATAATTGTTTGGCAAAATTGTAAATCCCATATTTTCTAGAAATTGAAAACTTGTTTGTCAATTATTGTTCTTCGACAATTACCTATTCTATACTTTCATCACTAGCAGATCAACTGATGTGGTGAAGCTATGATAATGAGGGTCCTAGATTCAAGGAAAATTCTATGGTTAATATGAATATTGACCTAAGGGTATTTTATTTTCTTGAAAGATTTAATTATCGAAAATACTAAAATTGAATTTTGTTAATTCTTTGATTGTATTAATGCAACATTAAACCGTAAACGTGATTTTGGGCTTTGGTAAATTGATCTAGTTCTGTTTTCAAACAAATGTTTGATCAAGAAAAATTTACTAAAAGACAAACATAAACTCTTTTCCATGGAAGAAGAGTGAGACTCAATCCTATTCCTTTTCATGATTGAGAAAGGTATGTTAGGAACATTAGAATTGTCTAAATTCTAATATAACTTATAGCAACTTTAATAGTTAAGAAAATTGCACACCATGTTTTCCTTAAGAGATTTCATTACCCTATGTTGGTGATTGAATTCTTATATGACATTTTGGTCAACTAGAAAACATGTTTGACATTTTATGAGTTATTAAATTAGAAGCTAGACTAATTACCGCAAAATTGGTAAAAGACAAACTAGTATATTTTATCTAGTTGTTTTGTTTTGACTAATTGAAGGTGCTATACATCATTATGGCGATGGTAGACCCATTGAGGAAGAAATTGCATGCTCAATTTTTCAAGTTAATAGCATTGATGGATGATTCATCATCTACAAAGTAGAATACAGTCTTTTATTACCTAAGTAATTGTTACGAATGGTCTTACAAAGGGGTAGCAACGTAATAGCACGCTATTTTTCACTGGTTAATGAAACACTTACAATGTTGTCAAATCCAGTGGGAGTATGGTGTATTACTGAATAAGACATTATTGTAACGTTGTCTAATTCAGTGGGAGTTACAAGATTTGTCATTTTGGTAGTAACTCAGATTATTTCTAGATTTTCTTAAAATAATACATTACGTTCAAAAATGTAGACACTCATATTCTCAAGGATAGTTATGAACGTTTCCTTGATAATTAAGTGCTCATACATCTACTTATAGTACTTATATATCTATGACACTATCATATTGTTCACATAAACAAAATGCAAGTCGTGTTGTTTGTGTGTTATATGGTGTTGTTCTATGCACAAGTGGGAGAAGCATTTATTGTGTGCAAAGGAACAACACATACAAATATGATTAATGGATTCTCTTGATCGTAAGGTAAGAGATTAACGTTCTAATAAGATTGTCTTGCTTAAAGAACATGTGTCAAGATTATAGCATATACTACTTTTATGTCTTATGTCATTCAAAATATAGAAACACTTGAAGTTACATTTTAGTTTTAGTGCGTGCGATCTTGGCTAGATTGTAATCTCAAGGTAAATCTCCACTTGTCGTGGGATCGGGCGTGGATGTTTTTACAGTTTCTTAAGTTGGACACTTCGTGGAATGACATAAATAGATGGAGTAGTATATTAACTTGGAAATTAATTAATTGAAACCATTGCGTGGTGTTCATGATAACTTTAAATTATACATGGTTATGTGTTTTTTTTTAAAGTCACAAACATGAAGTCTTTTCATTATTACAAAGACTTATAATATAAAGTAAGATATTATAACTGTTATGTCTTTTGACTTGGTCAAAGAATACTCATGTTATAAAGCATGCAATTGGCTTAAATATTCTATTATACCATTAAGTTGTCTTAGTTGGTAAATAGGTAAGCCAAAAGGAATATGTTTATCTTACATATTGTTAGATTGTCTTACAATATTAATTCTAATGAAATACTGTATATATATGGTATGTTCAGTTAGAAGAATCAAACTTTTGTCATATTGTTTGATTCAAGATAACTATATCCTTTTTCTTCCAAAAGTTATCAAGGTTAGAAAATTGAGTATTGATTGGATATACTTAATAAAACTCAAACCTAGAAGATTATTAAGACACCATTTTAGTATGGAATGTGATGAATCACATTGAGTCTTATATTAAAGTTCTAATTTGTTAAAACTACTTATGGAGTAGGTTATTAACGAACAAGATTTACGAACTGTCAATGTGTTTTGTAATAACTCAAAAGAAAACAATTTAGTGTTGTTCTAATTGCTAAAGTATTTATAGATAGTCTTTAAATTACAAAAGCAAGTGGGAGTTTTGTTTAGATCTTGAAGAGATTAAATTACAATTACAAAACACATAATCTTCTAAAATACACTAGTAAATATCATGATGAGGTCAAATATGATAGACCTCAAGATGGTGGAATTCTCATTCATAGATCCGTAAGGATTCTCAGATAATTGATTGATGTGGTGAGATATATGAGTTGCAGGATTATGGTAAACCTGTTAATCATGATGATGCATTTACCTAATATTGAATTGTTATAAATTATTCATACTATGAATGACAAGATGCTGTTCATAAAGATAATCAACTTTGGAAACTTGGTTCATCTTAATAAAGATGAGTTTCTTCAAAAAGAAGGAAAACCTTAGTGGTTTAAATCTTTGTGTAGAAATCATATGGACAAAATTGTACATGTGTTTAATGCATGACTTGTGACAAGATTATTAATCACACTTAAGCAATTAACTGTGATTGAATATTCTTTCCTTGGCACATTAAATATATAATGATTATAATTGTCATACTTATTTTCATTGATATGAAAAATGACAATGGAATATTAAAACTCTTTCTTGTGTGATTGCTTTTGCGAGGACGATAAGTAATACAAATGAGTTTTATGAATTCACATAATCTTTGAAAATGTACAAACTGCAAGAATCCATAAATGGATATATGCATGCATCTAGGAGATGATTCTTATGTTAAACTATTAAATCCAAGTTTTGGTTTAAAATTAAAATAAGATAATTTCTAAGTATTCCTAAAAGCTAGTGGGAGTATTATGTTTATTTTCTTTAAATCTTATATGTTGTGGATAGTAAAATTCCATCTAAGATAGATGTTAAGTTTTAGTTTGGAATGGAACTTCACATGAAAGATTTAGGAAATAAGACATACAACCTTGTAGTATATGTTTATTGTTAGTAAACATGGCGGTATTAAAAATAAATGAGTCTAATAGAACATGATATATCATTTGGAAAATGGATATGTAGAACATGAATGAAATCTTAGTTTGACACAAGAATTTTTCATGTATATCATGTTACTGTTGTATCATGCAAGATGATTTGACAACATTGATATCTAATGAAGTTATTAGATAACTAGTGTAGTGAATATTCTAATAGAATATGTTTGAATCTAGAATTACATTCCTCAGCCTGGAATTGCTCTCAAAATTCTACTGATGAGCAATACAGCAATTGTTGCGTAATTGTCATAGCCAACGAACTTGAAAGTTTGGAAGGCATCAAACATTACACTATAGATATTGAAGTTTACGGAAATTTTTAAAGAGCATATTGTTGTTTGTATACAATGTTGCTGGTTTAATTGAGATGACACTCAATACTAGTCATGGTAGGATTTCATCCTTGTAAATGACCATGTGAACTAGGTGTGCTCAACTAAGAGCATAGTTGCATTATACATTAAAGAATAAGAATACTTTAAACTTTAAAATGTTTGAAAGTTTGATTGTCATAAATTGGTGGTTGAGGATGTCACACACTTTATGAAATATTATGTCGCAATATCAAGATATTTTGAATGCACACATACAAGAACTTCGCTAGTTGAATTCTTGAAATAAGTATTCTCAAAATTCCGATAGATCAAAGTTAGTTGAAATTATGCCTTGTCAACAAGTATGATTATCATTACTTGAGACATAATTCATTAACCAGTATTATCATGCATTGATCTATTTAGTATTTGGATAAGGGATGTTTTGAACAAATATTATTTAAATGAATTAAAATATTGGTTATGTTTATTTTCATTTTCTTAATATTATATCCTATATTTGCATGTTTAATCCGTGAATAACTTATGTTATTCTAAAAGTCCGTTGTCGATCAATGATGTGGGAATGTCATTGAATTAAGACAAATCTGAGTTTTGTAGAATATACTTTAAGTATATTGATGCGTGGGACATGCCAAATTCACATGATATTCAATGAATTGAATATAGGACAGATCCCAACTTTACATGATGATACTTTATGGATCTTTGTCATTAAGTATATCATGAAGTGTTTATCCTCAGACTTGAGATACCATATAACTGATATGAATGTAGTGCATTTGTGTAAGATAGTCTAACGCTATCTGTAACTGGTAGTTATAAGGGCTATTTTCAGAAGTGTTGCAAAGTTCATGAGTTATGTTTGTAGTCAAGAGAATTTGTTCCTTTGAATTTGTTTCAAAGTATAATACTATATTTGGGCCCCTCGTAGGATTGGCAAGATGTTTGTAAGGCCTTACCCAAGATCTATCTGGAATACGTTCAGATGATTTGGTAATCTTGTTCAATCAAATACAACGAGAAACAGAATATTAACTTATGAAATGACTTGATCCATATTCATAGTTAATGTAGTATTAGTAACCAAAGGATAAGTAAAAATGATGAATCATTAAATGGTTTTTTCCAAGAGACCATGCTCGATTCGATCTGGGGGCATTGGCGTGTTAAAGCTAGACTAACCAATGTCATTACTATATTAAGTAATATCCAAGTGGGAGCTGAAAGGTTTATGGATAATTATTAATATTAGTATGACCGGATTCGAACTCGAGACTTCGGGATTGCACACATTACGTATGAGAATCAATGTATAAATAATTAATATATAAAATGTTATATTTAATTATTTGATCACGAAATAAATACTTAATGATATTTAATATTTGACGAGTTTTGATTATCGGTCATTAAATGTCAACGGGATATGAAGAAAAGTTAACAAGTCAAGAGAAAGTTTTAGGAATCATCTTTTGGGCTTGTGTTTGGCCGAAAACTATAGAATCCCACATCGGATACTATAGCAATCTTGACATCTACCATAAGGCTATAAATACATCCCCATGTATTCATCCTTTGGTACACTAGATTTCAATAGAAGGCCAAACTTCTTCTTTCTTCCCTCTTGTTCTTAGGTAGACGAAGCAAAACCCCATGTAAGGGATTTGCGAGTGACCTTGAGCATAACAAAGGTGTTTGGTTAATCTATTGTGATCAAGAACCTAGCTTTTCTCATTGATTCGCTACTAATACGTGTGTACAAGAACGAAGAGCAAATATACTTGTGTTTGCATATCTTGGTGGGTCGACAAGGGTTTTGGTCGACATTCATAAACCCTAATTTATTAGGGTTTAGGGTTTCTTGGTTGTTGATCTTAATTGGGGGTTTTCATGAACCCTAATTGCATTGATTCGCAAAAGGTACGCATATACTTTTAATTCGGTTAATTAATTTACAAGTATTATTCCTATTACTTCCGCTGCATGCTTTGATGATGTTTACTTGTTTTTATATAATTGTTATGATTAGTAAAACCCAACATTTCCTTCATAGCCAAGTATATTTTATATTATCTGTTTGAACCATTATAGAAAAAACATAACCCAAATCCACCCATATGAGTCGAAATACCGATATAAAAAAGATCATAGCACATTTACTTTAAAGTCAAAGCTGGAGGAGGGATACCTGGTAAAGATAATGGTCACAAGAAATCAGCAAGAAAAAGAGCATTAGTTGCACCTCCTACAAGATCCATGTTGCAACGACATAGAGTTAAGCTAAATAAAGTTCTCAATAAAAGGCGTTGTTTCTTCAAATCGTTCTTATATGATATGACAAATTAACACCACATTGTATTTTATTACCTGTAATCCTCGAAGAGGATTAGTTACATCAGCGATCGCAAAATTCTACTAAAAATGCCATCCTGGAGATTTACATTAGCGTCCTTATAGGTGGTAGCATGTAGACCTAAACCATCTCTACCACCACCTCTTTCTTTGTAATGGTAGAATGCAAGAGCTCTCAAAGATCTAAGACACATGCCAAAAATTTCTTCAACCTATCACATATCAACCAAATAAACAAAATTAGATGAGAGGTAAGATGGGTGTTAGTCGATGTAACTAATCTCTCAAAACAGGTGACATTGTATGTTCAAAATACATGTCTATGGGTGTCAGTCGACTCGCATAATCTATCAAAACAGGTGACATTGTATGTTCAAAATTTGTCTTTTTTCATAAACAGTTATTGTGATCATAGCTAAGCACTATTGTTAAAAAGTAATCTAATGTTGGACTAGAAGAATGACTTTAGGAAGGGTTATGTGTTACAATCCCATTTTGTTTTGTTTAGTTACGGCTGAAGGGCAAAAATGTAAAATAATTATTTAATTAATATTCAAATAATAGGTTTAAATATTACAATAATATATACTACTTATAAAGAGTTTATCTTGAAACTTGAACTTGAAATCTTGAAACTTAAATTAACGTAGTTTGCCTAAATTACCCTTAAATACCTCTTAAACTTGACAATTTATTAAATCTAAATTTGGAAAGTTTTTAGAAACAAATACTATATTAATTTTAAAACACACGCTTTGCATCAATAGTCGAACAAAAATTACAATTTCGTAAGTATAATTATTTGCAGCAATACATCGTCGCTTTGCGCGGGTATACGTCTAGTTTACTGAATATCAAAATGGTTATTTGGATATTAATGAGTATTTTCAAGTTTTATAACGAAATTGATGTAATTATGAAATTTTGAAAAAATATTGGTGTAGTTTTGAAGTTTTGTAAAGATATAGATGAGATTCTGCCTTCATTTAAAACTACCTAAGCCTCCAACTCCGACCAACTGCTTGGTTGCAAATTAATAGTGATAATTCTAGAACTCGCTGCCTAGAAGAACTCAAACAACAATCACGGCAAAATGTATAATGTAACAGAGAAGATGATCGCGTATATCAAATTAAAAAAGCTTGACCACTGAAGTACACAATCTGATCGATCTAACAGGGGTGAATAATGAGATACTTTGGAGGGATTGATGAGAATGACTCACAAAATGAGAATTATTATCAACCAGTGAAACCTGGAGAACCATATGTTTCAGATTCTCGCTATGAAAAGGTCGATATGTACAAGAGGTAACCATGTATGTCGCACGTTAGTAAGTTAGATGCTAAAAGACTGGTCATAAGGTGTTCGGAAGTTTAAGATGCAAATATTTGTTGAAAGATGCTATTGAGCATTTGAGCTGGCATTAACATTTTGCTACAACAAGCAGCCTTTGCATTTTATGATAGAAATCCTGATTTTCATGTTCTAAGCAATAAAAAGCAAATAGAGAAACATTATTACCAAACCTTAAGGATCCCATTATCGCAACAACCTAACTGTCATATTATGAACGATCAATTCTTAACCTACCTTAGCTTGCGTTTGTGGGAGTGTTACTGCAAAATGTCTATGCCAGCTCAGGGATATTTACCAACCAGCTTCTGTGACTTCAACTCATCAACATCTTTTAGTACCAATCAATTTTTGTGACTCCAAAATAGTTTTTTAGGATGCAACTCACTGTCACGTACATAGATTACCTCTAATATAAAATTTTCATAGTAAGAATTTAGAAATGCAGTGCACAGTTTGGTTCTCTCTAGCTCGCTCTCTCTTCTTCATTTAGGCTTTGTGATGAATTTTCATCAAACTATGCTGAGTGAGTTTACAGCTTGAGCATATCTATTTAGAGATGTTGCTAAATTAAGAAGTGGACCACAACGGTTTTTTAAAGTGATCTGATTTGTCTTTCGAACAAAAACAGTTTGCATATTGCTAAGTTCTTTTGCGAAAGATTGATTCATGATGATATTGAAACTTGAAAACAATTGAAACCCAGCAGCTGATTGTTCCTGGTTTGGGTCTTGTTTTACTATCCTTTTATCTAAATGGTAACCACTCAGAACATACAAGACGAAAACAGAAGGATGAAATATTAACTTACTTTAAACCTATTGAGCAGAAATGTCCTAGTTCAGTTTCTTCATACATTTGACTCTTAAAGGCCAAAGTTTATGACACTGAGAGTGCAATGTCTCTACAAGAGAATGATACAAATAGCTCGGATGAAAAATAACGCCTAACATATCAAAAGTTGCTAAGATCTATAAATTAGCAATTCGTATATCTCAACAACATGAATCTTAATAACAAATATACTAAAACATCAAAAGATGTGAAGAACATTGTACTATAAACACTTCAAGAAACACCCTAGTCAATACATAAAACAACACCCCAAGCAGGACAGATACAGGAAGGGCAGGCAAAGCTTTTTGATAAAAAGCAAGAAGAATAAGCGTAATACCGAGTCCAGCTATGATAGCAAGGTAACAAGCATAAACCGTCATGAAATCATACATCGCAGCCCTTCCAACCAACACACTGTAAAAGATAAAATCCCCTAATCCGAGCTTAATGGCACCTGACAAACCCAACCCAATCCCCTCAAGAGCCAAGTTATCTTCCTCAACCCCACGCTCCCTTATCCGCTCAATCAATGGAGCCGATAGCTCAGGAACCTGACCCACCTGACCCGCCCGACCCTCTTCCACATTCTCAATAGCCCTCTCGTTTTGTGAGCTTCCAACGGACTCTGAATCAACGTGTGATTCGGGGTTAGCCCCTCTATCTCTCCACACCCTTCTTTGAACTATAGTATTAATCCTGGGATCAACCACGGGTCGGGCTTCATAAACAAGAGCAGGGATATCTTCATCTCTCGATATAGCAAGTTCGACCAACAACCTCAAAGGACCAACAGGCAACAAGACCGCAGCAAGATCATACAAAGACATAGCAACTAAAAGCACCCAAGTAGTCCATTCAGGCAACATCGTAAACCAATACGCCGTCAAAACACCAATCACAACCATATAACTTTGCGTCACAAAAATCGGAGCTTTCATCATAAAAACCGCCAAAACACCAACAACCGCAAAATTAAACCACAACAACGCATAAGTAAAAACATCAACCCCAACATTAAACACCTGTATCAAAAAAATACCAATCTCACCACCCATAAACCCCAACACAAGAAAAGCACTAAACCCCATATAGTACTTCAAAAACTTAGTACACCTAAAGTAAAAAAGTGCCACCAATAAGAAAGTGACACCTGTCACAACAGTAACAAACACAAGTGAATTCATTAAAGCACCTTTGAACTTATCCCGATTTGAATCAGATGTGGGTTCATTATAAACAACTGTGGCTATAGTTGATATTGAAGATGATAAATTTAATGGATTTGAGTTTAGTATTGAGACTAAAATGACTACTGAAAACATGCAGATTGAAACTGGGGTTATGATGCTTATGATTTCTTGGCCTAATGTGTCAAGAATGCTTGTGGGTCTTGTGTTTTGGTCCATTTTTTGAAATGGGTATGATCAAGATTGGATTTTTATGGGGGTTTTGGGTTGGATTTTGATCTGGGTTATGATAAAAACTGTTAAAGATTGGATTTTTTTGGGAAATTTGATATGGGTTATGATAAAGATTGAATCTTTTTGGGTTTTGAATGGGAATTTGATTGAAGGTGATGAGATTGAGGTTAATTTAGGTGGGTGGTTTGTGAAATTTGGGGGAGACTGATTATGTGACCTGAAATGTTTGATTGAATGACCCGTTTGGTTGGTGTTTGTGGGTTCGGGTATGGGTCTGATTGGATCAATTTACGGGTCAAATATGCCTACTAAGAATATCATAAAGACCCTCATTTTTTAAAGTTACACCCCTCATATTTTTTGCTTTTTTGTTTATTTTGTTTATTTTTTTATTTTATTTTTTTATATCATAAAATTGTATGAAACGAAAAGTGCGGAATAAAAAATATAAATTTTAATAAGTTAAAAGTATTAAACTAATAAAAAGTACGAAACAGAAACTGATAAAAAACTACGTTGTACTGTAACAGGAAGTCAAGAAGGTAGAATGTACAAAACATGTGTACTTTGTGCGTGCCAGGAGGGTACTAATAACATAACCCGAAGATAACAGATTGACAAGCAATCAAGTACTACATGAGGTTATCATAAAAAAATAAAGTCTATGCTAGTGTTCAACATGTTAATGTTCGTCGAATCAACACATGAGTCTTGGCTCAAGATGGGTTTAATCAGTTTTCACAAAATGTGCAACTCTTCAAATTTAAATAAAATAGCTCCGGACTAGCTCACTCGACAATGATTCATATTACTTGCTCGGGTTTCAACAAGCACGAAAAAAAACATGTATTGCAATTATAAAACGCCGCACAAGTAATATGAAAACTTTTATTAAGGTGGTGTACATCAACAAATAGTTCGACATATCAAATGATCAGTGGATCACAATGTATCTCATTTATAACTTGCTCAGCACATGTAGTGTGATCTAATCTATAATTCAATTACTTTACACATGTGTTATGACAAAAAGCCATATCAATTTGTGTAAACTTTTGTCTACATCATAAAGTGGTTATAAATTCATGTTTGAAAGGCTCAGAAACCTTTGGCGGAAACCCAAGAACCTTTCAAAGACTGCAACTTTGAAGCCAAATCTCATGTACGTAGCTCAATCGTTCTGAAAGGCAAAGCTTTGCAGAAAAAGGAAAAAACTGTTGGAAAATTTAGTGCACTTGTGGGATTAGTTCACACCTTGTAATGGGTTAGGAGGTACGGAGTGTACACCCATAAGGTCCATGAACACCCTGACTCTTATAGTGGTTTGTATTGGTAGTGCTTGGTGAAAGTCTGCTTGGTGAAAATCTGCTTGGTGAAAGTCTTGCTTGTGGAAATCTTGCTTTGTGGTTTCCACTTGATAAGCGCTTCCACTGATAGCAATGTTTCCATGATAGCACTATGAAATCTTGATGCTATGAAATCTTGATAAGCGATGTTTCCATGATAGGCTATATTTCCAACGTAAGTGAAAATCTTGCTAGTGGAAATCTGCTTATGGAAAGTACTGCTAAATGGCAGTTACAACCGCATTATGACCACGTTTAATTGGTCATGTAACCACTAACGGCTATAATGGAGATAATTATGAGGCTATTAATGGGCCGATTAATACTCATAATTCCATTGGAATAGCTCAAGAGTAACCTCCTATAAATAGGAGATATGTTTATGCATGAGGGACATACAGAAAACGTAAACACTTATTAGCGAAAGGGTTATAGAATTGTGCCTAATTCTCTAACTGCATTTGGTCTTATCCCAAGTAGATATTCGTGATACCCAGGCATTAGGGTCGAATAGTTTACTTTGGAAAGTGATCACACGATTCCAAGTGATATCCGGTAACCACCTAGTGGTATTGCTACTGTCATTGATTGTCTTAACCCTGTTCTGGGAGATACCCACCAACAATCAAAGTAAACTATTTTTGTGATAATCAATGGTCTTTGCAATGAAACACATGGCTTCAAACTTTGCTAAGCTGGACAAGTTTGAAGGGGTGGACTTTAGGAGGTGGCTGAAGAAGATGCACTTCTTGCTGTCAAGCATGAGTGTGGTCTATGTTCTGACTACTCCTATTCCTGATGATGGTGATGATGCTACTTGTTGGCAGATCGGGGAGGAGGAGCAAGTGGGAGAATGATGACTACATATGCAGAGGTCTTATTCTCAATGGTATGTCTGATTCTCTGTTTGATATTTATGAGAACTTTGAATCTTCCAAAGAACTGTGGGATTCCTTGGATGCCAAATATATGGGTGAGGATGCATCAAGTAAGAAGTTCCTTGTTAGTAATTTCACAAATTACAAAATGACTGATTCAAGACCAGTCATGGAACAATACAATGAACTTCTTGGAATACTTGGAAGGTTTACACAACACCAAATGAACATGGATGAGGCTATCAAAGTCTCTTGTGTCATTGACAAACTTCCTCCTTCATGGAAAGATTTCAAGCATACCTTGAAACATATGAAGGAGGAGTTAACTCTTGTTGAGTTGGGCAGTCATCTGCACATTGAGGAATCTCTCAAAGTGCAGGATAATGACAAGCCAAAGAGTAGCAATGCTCTTGGATCATCTGTTGTCAATATGGTGGAGCATAACAACTCCACCAGGTACAATGACAACAAAGGCAAATTTCATGATAACACAAGGCAGATCTAACAAGAAGGCAACACCTACTTATTGGAAATGTGGCAAGGACTGGTCACATTAAAAGGGACTGCAAGGGTGTTAAAATTGGTGGTAAAGCCAATGGATCAGGCACTAATGGTTCCGGGAGTGGTGGTTCAGCCAACTCACTGAAAGGTCAGAATATGTTTAATAAGTCTTTTGAGATTTATTATGTTACATATGTATCTGAATCTTTTTATGTGGAGGATGATGATGTTGCGTGGTGGGTTGACTCTGGTGCAACAGTTCATGTGTGTAAAGATAGAAGCTGGTTCAAGACTTATGAGTCCCTGAATGATGGTTCTATTCTTCACATGGGAAATGAGTCAACAGCCTTGGTGCATGGTCGTGGTTGTGTAGATCTTAGGTTTAGTTGAAAGATTGTAACTTTGTTTAATGTTATTCATGTTCACGATATCGGGAAGAACTTGGTTTCAAGTAGTGTTTTGAATAATCATGGATATAAACAAGTTATTGAATCTGATAAATTTGTTCTTTCTAAATGTGGTGTTTTTATTGGTTTTGGTTATTTATGTAATCAAATGTTCAGGCTTAATATTACAACTGACAGTGTTATTTCAGCTTTTGTGACTACATGTGATCAGAGTGATTCAAACCTTTGGCATGCTAGACTTGGTCATGTTCACTATAAAAGAATGCAAGATATGTCTAGGGATGGTTTAATCCCTGCTTTTGACATGGACACTGAAAAGTGTAAAACTTGCATGTTGACCAAGATAACCAAGAAACCCTTTCAGGGTGTTAGTCGTGAAACTAAGATCTTGGAGCTTATTCACAGTGACACATGTGATTTGCATGCCACTCCTTCTTTGGGAAATAAGAAGTACTTTGTGACATTTATTGATGATGCTTCAAGGTTTTGTTATGTATATATGTTACATACCAAGGATGAAGCATTAGATAAATTCAAAGTGTTTAAAACTGAAGTTGAATTACAACTTGGGTCTTTGATCAAAAGATTAAGGATTGATAGGGGAGGTGAGTACATGGATACTCGGTACTTTCGAGTCTGTGGGTATTATCCATGAAACTACTGCTCCCTATACTCCTCGGCAAAATGGTATTTACTGAAAGGAAAAGCAGTCTTGAAGGAGATGGTTAATTCCATGTTGTCCTATTAGGACTGAGTCAAGGGTTTGGGGTGAAGCTATGTTAACGACTTGCTATTTATTAAATAGGGTTCCAAACAAAGGAACAAGGTTACCCCTTATGAACTACGGACTAAAAGGAAACAACTGAACTATCTCAAGGTTTGGGGTTGTAGGGAACTGTTGTAAGACTCCACGATCCAAAGCAAAAGACTTTGGGTGAAAGAGGCATTGATTGCATCTTTGTTGGATATGTTGAGCATTCCAAGGCTTTTAGGTTCTATGTTATTGAACCTAATGAACATGTTTCAATTAACTCAATAATTGAATCAAGGGATGCAGACTTTGATGAGAATAGATTCTCATCAGTCCCTAGACCAAGTCAGAGGATTCCTAATGGAACTCATGACACTGGTGTATCAGAGGTCCCTGATGATGAACCATCAGTGGTCCCTGATGAGGTTGTGGTTCAGCAACCTGAACCTGTGCTCAGGAAGAGCAAAAGGGTCAGGACTCCTAAGTCATTTGGACCTGAGTTTCAACTATACTTAGTTGAAGGTACTAGGGATGAGGTCTCAGACCAATACTCCTATTGCTTCATTGTTGAGGATGACCCCAAAACATTTGAAGAAGCAATGAAGTCCCCGGACATTGCTTTACGGAAAGAAGCAATCAATGATGAGATGGATTCCATCACGGGCAACAACACTTGGGTGTTGGTTGATCTACCACCAGGCTGCAAACCTCTGGGTTGCAAATGGATTTTTAAAAGGAAAATGAAGGTAGATGGAACTATTGAAAAGTTCAAGGCTAGACTAGTCATTCAGGGCTTTAAACAAAAGTCGGGAATAGACTATTTTGATACTTATGCTCCTGTGGCTCGTATCGATACCATAAGACTGGCGATTGCTATGGCATCTATTCACAATCACGGTTATTCATCGGATGGATGTGAAAAGACTTTCTTGAATGGTGAATTGGAAGAGGAGGTTTATATGAACCAACCTCAGGGCTTCATCATGCCTTGCAATGAAAACAAGGTGTGTAAACTGATTAAGTCTCTTTATGGACTTAAGCGGGCACCTAAGCAATGGCATCAAAAATTTGATGAAGTGGTTTTGTCTAGTGGTTATGTTCTTAACCAAGGTGACAAATGTGTATATAGCAAATTTGATGAATCTGGTAAAGGAGTCATCATTTGTCTATATGTTGATGACATGTTGATCTTTGGCACTGACCAAAATCAGGTTGATCTGACAAAGGAATTTTTGTCATCAAGGTTCTCCATGAAAGACATGGGGGAGGCTGATGTTATCCTTGGTATAAGGATTAAACATGAAAGTAATAGAATTTCTATCTCTCAGTGTCATTATATTGAGAAGGTTCTGAGGAAATTCAATTACTTTGATTGTACTCGATGAGTACACCTATGGATACTTGTGAGAAGCCGATGCCTAATCATGGCAAGGCTGTATCTCAACTTGAGTATTCTAGGGTAATTGGCTGCCTGATGTATGCCATGACTTGTACAAGACCTGATATTGGTTTTGCGGTGGGAAAATTGAGCAGGTATACTAGCAATCCTAGTGCTCATCAGCAGCGATTCAAAGTATGCTGAAGTATTTGAAGAGAACTATGGATTATAGTCTCTCATATCTTGGTTACCCATCGGTGTTGGAAGGTTACACGATGCAAGTTGGATCAGTAACGAAGACAATTCGTCTACCGTGGTGGGTATTCCTACTTGGTGGAGGTGCAATTTCTTGGGCATCCAAGAAACAAACTTGCATCACCAGTTCAACAATGGAATTTGAATTTGTGGCTCTAGCATTTGCTGGTAAAGAAATTTGAATGGTTGAAAAACTTGCTTCTTGAGATTCCATTGTGGCCTAAACCTATAGCACCTATTTCTATCCGGTGTGATAGTGCAACTACATTGGCTAAGGCTTATAGCCAGATGTACAATGGTAAGTCTAGACACTTAGGTGTCGGACATAGCATGATTCGTGAGCTTATCATGAATGGGGTGGTATCTATAGAGTTTGTTAGATCTCAACAGAACTTAGCTGATCACTTGGCGAAGGGTTTGGCTAGAGACTTGGTTATAAAGTCTGCTAAAGGGATGGGTTTAAGTCCAACTTAGTCCCTGAATGCTAGGACACCCAACTCCCTCTGAGGAAACTTAGGGCTGAGTTCAATGTGGAAAGGCGAACATTGTGGATTTGGAGCACAAGTTTTATTTACATCCCAAGGTTGTGCTCAGAACCTGCTGAGAGGAGGATGAAGTCTTTACTTCTTAATGGTTAATTTTCTTTGAAAAAGTGCTTGGCGGGAGCATGACTAAAGAGGAACCACCTATATAAATGTTGAAGTTTTGGCTTGAGGGAAGCTTTGGACTTTTAGCTTTTACAACATTTATGAATTTGGATATGGACACATGGCTTGTATAGTGTCGGGAGCTTTTAAGTGTTTGAAAACTTGTGTGTATTTTATCTTCAGGTATTCAAATGGGTTGAAGGGTTCAATTCTTAGAACACACTGATTCTCGAATATTTGAACGTGTAATTTACTAAGATGGAAATTCAATCCTCTGGACATTTTCGTTTATGCACATGTTTTGATTAATGTTTATTTTTCATGCAAAAGAAGTGAACTAAATTTGGGGAGGATTGTTGGAAATTTTAGTGCACTTGTGGGATTAGTTCACACCTTGTAATGGGTTAGGAGGTACGGAGTGTACACCCATAAGGTCCATGAACACCCGACTCTAATAGTGGTTTGTATTGGTAGTCTTGGTGAAAGTCTTGCTTGGTGAAAGTCTTGCTTGGTGAAAGTCTTGCTTGTGGAAAGAAATCTTGCTTGTGGTTTCCAGCTGATAAGCGGTGCTTCCACGATAGGCGTGTTTCCGATAGCACTATGAAAGTCTTGATGCTATGAAATCTCGATAAGCGGTGTTTCCAGCGATAGGTTGTATTTCCACTGTAAGTGAAAGTCTTGCTAGTGGAAAAGTACTGCTTATGGAAAATCTTGCTAAATGGCGATTACAACTGCATTATGACCACGTTTAATTGGTCATGTAACCACTAACGGCTATAATGGAGATAATTTTGAGGCTATTAATGGGCCGATTAATACTCATAATTCCATGGGAATAGCTCAAGAGTAACCTCCTATAAATAGGAGATATGTTTATGCATGAGGACATCACGAGAAAACGTAAACACTTATTAGCGAAAGGGTTATAGAATTGTGCCTAATTCTCTAGCTGCATTTGGTCTTATCCCAAGTAGATATTCGTGATACCCGGGCATTAGGGTCGAATAGTTTACTTTGGAAAGTGATCACACGATTCCAAGTGATATCCGGTAACCACCTAGTGGTATTGCTACTGTCATTGATTGTCTTAACCCTGTTCTGGGAGATACCCACCAACAAAAACCTAGTGGCACTCAGCTCCCCAATGTAGGTCAACATTCTCTTAAGTTAGCTGATATGTCAGTTTAAAGCATAAGCTCAACCTTGTCTTTCAAATATTATATTTAAAACAATATATGAGAACAAATCGACGTCGTCATATATAAATTTTTTTAGAAAACAAGTTTATGTTTAAATTATAAACGAGGTAAAGACGGGGTTTCGGGGCTTTTTTTCAAAATGCGGGATGTGTTTAAACTTCCGGTACGTTAAGCTAAGCGGAAACATTTTTTAAAGAAAGGGTTTTATGTATTTTTTGGGAACAAAGGTTGTTGTAGCTAGCCGTACCGCGTCGTTTCACGCCGTCGATAACTGCGCGCCAGTTTTTTTTCAATATAAAAGTTCCAGTATTATAAATTAGAATACAATCTGAACAAATTCAAAAAAAAAACGTGTACTTCCATACATAAAGTAAGAAATGAAAAATGGATTTATATTTAAGGGATAATTACATATATCCTCAACTTAAACCTTATAATGACACATTTACCCAATCAAAAATCATAATGGCATATATACCCAATCTAAATAACAATTTGTCATATTTACCCATATTAGTAATTTAATCTTTTTTAAGATTTATAAATTTCTTCATAATAATATGTTGAATATTATACCCTTATTAATAAGTGGGAAATATTCCCTCTGTAATCTAGGTCTTCATAGAAACTAACAGGTGATTGCGTGTGCATGATCACATATACATGATCAAGATTGTTCATCATGTAACCTCTTTTATAGTGATTAAGCTCATTGATTTTCAAGGTTAGTTTTTCCTATGTTTTCAAAGTTTTTAGTTGTTATTTGATCTTCTGATGAGATCATGTATTCTATACTTGTCCTTTCAATTCATGTGACTTTATTGATTTGTTATCTAGGATCAAAATGTTATTTGAATTTGATAAGATGTTAAGAGATTTTTTTATAGAGCTTTTGAAATCAATAAGTGTTATTTAGAATACATCACACTACTGATATAGATTTGTCTCGCGCTTGATGTTTGGTTTCAGATTTTTTCCTTTGTGATCCATTGTTGTAGCTATGTATTAAATTTAAAAAGTTTTGATGTCAGTTGATTTTTATGATGTACTACAACAATTTGCCTATGAAATTGATTAAGGGACGTAATGATAGTTGATGGTATCATTAGGTGATGGTAAGAAT
Organism: Chrysanthemum makinoi; assembly: GCA_910596185.1. NCBI lineage: Eukaryota > Viridiplantae > Streptophyta > Magnoliopsida > Asterales > Asteraceae > Chrysanthemum > Chrysanthemum makinoi. The sequence goes on from OU343220.1 coordinate 269,305,481, forward strand.
TTATTTAGGAATAATTTCTTAAATAAAATTATCAAGGGTATAATGGGAATTTAATAACATAAATCAAATTGTAATTAGTTTTTTTTTTTAATAAAATGGGTAAATATGACAAATTATTTTTTAAATTGGGTATATATGTCATTACAATTTTTGGTTGGGTAAATGATGCATTATATGGTTTAAGTTGGGGATATATGGAATTACCCCTATATTTAACATATGATGCATCTAATTTTTGACATGCTACATATTTAGCTATGGTAAGGCTACGCCCTAACTGTTTTAGTTTCATCTTGTGCATACCCTCTTTTTCATCTTCATCTTCATCGCACATGGTATTTGTCCTGGAGTTATGTAACTGATCGTGTATACTACAAGTTATTAACTTGGTGAACGTCATTAACGCAGGCAAACTTTGCCATCTTTTAACTGTTGACGCCTTTGAACATGAAGCAAGCACGTATGTTGTTTCTTTTAACACATGATCAATCTATTGTTCCTGAAATCAAAAGTCGGGTACATGGGAATCAATCAAAATTATATTACAGCGAAAAAAAACTGGAGAGAGCATTTCCTTGTAAATGTATATGTTACTAAAGCAAGAAAAATGGACAACAGGTATAAGTGAGACGATTTAGGTTATGATTATCTATAAATTATAATACCTCGATCAAACATATGTATGTATTCTTATTAATACCATCACTTGTGTGATCCTATTTGACACTAATAACCTATATAAAATTGAAATATATATGGCACAAAGTTTTTGGAATCAACCAAAAAAGCAACCCATTTTGACCCGACTCAACCCGTTGCTGGACTTGCCAGTGCAATAGATGGAAAATATGATACCTGGACAAACTAAAAGCCGCTCCAAGATAGATACCCGGATATAACCATCGTCCACCCGTTTTAAGATGACTTCCAAGTCTGTTTTTATTCCCAAAAGAAAGTCAGCAGAATCGTTTTGCTGCCAATCGTTTCATTAAATTCTAATCGCTTAAACGAAACTGAACAAAGTTGTACATGCTCTTTAAATCAACGCTAAAGAGTGAGCTAAGGTAATATCTGTTCTGATTTCACTAATCTTTCTAAAACTAAGTTATCTAATACCCTAATACTACTTAATCTACACATGATCATTCTGAATACAATATTACACGGAAAACCTAGCACTAATTGCTTATTAGAAAAATGAAACATTATTGATTATAGCAAACTCAGTTATGTAACTGATCGGTAATCTTTATTTATTACAGAAGACCCCCAAAAATCACATATAGGGGACTTTGTGCATACCTCACAGCTGACCCTACCATAGTAGCAGATGGAGATGAATATGCTCAAGGTTGTGCCTCTGAACCACCTAACAAAAGGGACTGGTAAACCTGAAACACAAATGCAAACTTCCGTTAGAACCTAATCAAGTCTTGCATATCCTTAATCTCTCTAACTGCAACACGATCCCAATAATTATGTAAAGTAGACTAACCCGATGACTCAAACTACCGGCACGCTTTCTAGTTTGCATCAACCGACTTCAAACCGTTCCGGTGAATATGAGTGGCCTGCATCGTTCCTGAGCGTTAAAGAAAGGATTCATGAGAATATGAACTAGTATCGTAGATACTTTGAGATGAAAATAAGAAATACTTACCCACGGATGCGACTGATGAACAACGTCTTAGCCTCAGGGCTGACATAGAATCAACGTTTCAACCTTGCTCACGCTTCCACTGAATCAACTCCGGTCGCTGCATTTTTTCCAGCTGCAACATACCTGAAAGGAAGATACCAGATTCGTTTAGGAACGCGCACTCTCTAAATTTTAGTAAGCCGATAATCTCATATAATAAGCTAATCTAAAGTACCCATATAACTGATTACCTGCATATAAGCTAATCCAAACACCCCTAAGTATCACAAATAAACCATTACCTTGTGAAACCTACATGTTTTTTCAACGACAACTGCATTGCTACTGCACTTTCATATTTTTTAACAATTTTCGCCGTACCTATGTTCTTTATAGCTATATAAAATTAAGCGAACACACCTACATAGATTACGTAAACTTAACAATGTTTTTACGTTTATATATGGCTATGTATATTAAAGTCATAAGTTCGTAACCATATTGGTAATTACTTGCGGTTGGTTTAAAATACCTTTACCCAACCCTCATGATACCACCCGGAGGTTTAACTACAAGGTACAAACCTTGTAGACGTTACCAAATCCTCCTTGCCCGAGCTTATTTGACTCATCCCAAGATCCCGTCGCTCTCTCAGCAGCAGGATATTTGAAGTTGAAGCTACTGTCCGTAAGCGCCTTGGCCAATATTTTGACATCATAGGAACCTGAAACATTTAAACACAATGGGCTCTTGACACGAATCTACTCAAAACTTTTAGAAAAACAATAAGCAATCGTGAACTCCAATCCGCTGCAGCAACCTGCCGCAGCTGAATATCAAACGGTCTGCAACAACCAAATGCCCTTTGTTGCAGCAGTACATAGGGTCCAAACGCAAGCCCATATCCAACCACCCTTAAAGAGCGCAGAACCCCCTTTTTACTTTATATACAATACCTATTAATAAGAGAGTGTAATTTTTGTTCATTCATTGTTTCAAGCTTTATGTTTCCATCCTAACCCTTTTTATTTCTTAGACAATACAGATTCTAGTATGCATTTGGCCTTACCGCATTTTCCTAAAACAATAAGAAAAGGGGGTGTTTCGGATTAATTAGTTCTGCTCATCAAGAAAGTATAAGCGTTCTAAAATTTTTGAAGTGCTGGTTCATACCTCTGATTTTTACAATTCCTATACAGCTAATAATCACTTTTGCTAATCGGCTATTACAACTGCTATTACACCCAATAATACCACATCCAAACACCCATTAAAAAAACCAAAAACCCCATAAGACCACACCCAAAGACCAAAAAAAAAAACCATGAAATAACATGTTACCTGCTATTACACCTTCAAACGCGTTTTTGACTTTGAGGAGTTTCATAAATTCTCGAACTTCCGTCTCAAAACACGATCAGTTATGTTGGTAGCATCAAGGAAACCTAACTTTCATACACGATCAAGGAAACTAAACACACATAACCCATGACATAATCACAACAAAAGCGGAAAAACATATACCTTAGGATCCATGAAGGGCGCGTAATTGTGTAAGTCAACACTGCATTCAGGTAATGAAACCGCTTTCACCTAAATCTGGCCTAAATCAGTTTACAAAAGAAGAATTTATCAGGATATAAAGTGCAGCAAAAGGGGTCTAGCCTAACATAATATAAAATAAATATTATCAACATAAAGCTCTTGTAACATAATCATCACTAAAAACATCAAAAACACAACTTACTTTCATTTGGGTACGGCGATTTTGGAACCAAAATTTAACTTGGCTAGTCTCTAAACATAATCTTCTACTAAGCTCCAACATTTGTTTTTCATCAGGATGAGGACACTCTTTAAACAACCTAAAAATCCCAAAACATAAAATAAAATGAACTTTTTTTTATTTTTACAAATACAGGTTTAGTATACAAAATTAATGAAATAAAATGAGTAGTTTTTTATACGCTTTGAGTTCTCGAATTTGTTGTGGACTATGACGTTGGTATATTTTTTTTCTTGGTCGTTTTCCATCATCACCGGAGCCACAACCATCCATGTTATCACTACAGGATCTACTCTCATGCTCATCCTCACGGCTCCTGCGAGTATCAAAGAAAAAAGAAATCTTCAATCAAAGAAAGAAAAAAACCCTAAACAGATGCAAAGGAGGGAAGAGGACAGGTGGAGAAGAGGGAGGACTCAGCTAACCGGTTATCTTTTTAATCTACGGTCTGTTCGTGAGTTTGATTTAATGAAGAAAAGAAAAGAAAAGGGAAGAAGATGGAGAAGAGAAGAGAAAGAGGGAAGAAAATCTAAGCAATTTTTCTTTCAGCCAAGATTTGGAAAGAAGAGGGAGGAATTCTCTTCTTTCCTTTCTTTTTTTTTAATGAAGATCTGGCGAACATAGCGTTAAACACGTGTATATCGATACAGTGGATATAGTCGGTGTCAAGTTTAACCAACCGGGCTAAAAAAATATTTGGGCCTAGAGTATCAAACGAAGCCCAAACGGTTTTTTTCACCGACCAGTGGGTAGAAAATGTATACGAACGAGGATAATAGCCCGCTGCGTTGCAGCGGGTATTGTATCTTTGTTTTTCTAACTTTATGTGCACGTTATAGTATTTTGTGCAGGAAGATACTGCATTGGCAGATGGGTTGATTTCAAACGTCGTTTGTTGCGTAACACCGAAAGACAATCTTGTTGCATTAGAGTGTTGGTGCCACGAATATTAGCTAAGATGAAGAGTTGTTTTAAACCCTTTAAAGCACATATATCAGTACCAATATTGTATGAAACTTACATTATTAAATCATACTAATAATTGTTAATGTGCAACAAATCCTGAGATTATCTGACACCAACTTTGCATAATTAAACATTGAAAAGAAAAGAGAAGTAGATGACATTCTGATCTCCAATTCCATCCATGCCATATGCGTGCAGCCGTATCAACCCTGTTAGTAACTTGTACCAAGAAGGGTTCGTTGGTGACAAATCCAAATTGGATATGTTCACTTGGCTATACAAAGAAAAAAAAGGTATACAAATATTTCTATAAACCATAAATAAATGAAATATTAGCGGGTCAAGTGCTACAACCATGGATCAAACTGAACTGTTGGGTTCATAAGAATGCCTATGATAAAACGACCTGACTTTGTCTAGAGCTTCTTCAAGAGAAGATGGTTCTGCAGCACACGTTATCCAGACCGAATTCTTTAATCCTACCGTGACTCCCGCAAAACACAAAAACCGTCATTAGGGTCATTCACCCCATTTTTTACTTAAAACGGGTCAATGTGGTTCGATATTATCTCCGACGGGTCAATGTGGATAGCTAAATTGAGCATTTATAAGGTTCTCTTTTATAGTTTTATTAATACCTGGAAGAAGGATCACAGATTCCTCTTTAGCCAGCTTGAAACGGAAGTCGATGCCATTGTTGATATCTTTTAATAGTGAAACATTTAGCTTAACCATCATGGCCATAGATCCCTGCGGTTTTGTTGGGCATGTTAAGCAAGGGATGTATTTTACTTTCTACATAGTTGACACATATATGTATCCGAACAACCTTGAACCATATTCATAAGAAGCTACCTGAGGAACATGAATGACAACCAACCTACATTAAAAAGATTACGCATATATCCTGAATAAGCCATAAGCAAAATCAAATAAGCTTTGCTAACAAAAAAACAAAACTATTCAAAGTAATAAAAATCAAATAACCTCATATGCTGGTAAAATAAATATATACAAACACCCCTTAACAAAACAACGAAACTACCCTAAGGTACAACGAAACGGTCCGTAACAAATGTAGCGAACAATTAAACTCATACGTTATAAAATAATATCATATTCAATAGTTATAGCTAGACGTACCTTTTTTTTTAAGAATTCACTGCTGAGATATTTCGACACCATCACTTCTCTGTGCCATAATCGAATGCAAGTTAGTCAAAGTTAACTAATAAGCAAAAAATAACCATGCAGATGAGTAGATTCATGACATTTGGAGTTAGTAGTTGATGTAAAAACACATGGTCAGTCATATGTTCACTAAAATTAGTTCATGACCATCTCATCATTTTATAAAAAAAGGCGTAAACAACCTAGATCCATACCTCCTGATTTTTCATCATGTCATCATTTTTCACCACTGGACACTCACTGTTGAAAGTGACCCAAGACGCAATCGTTGATGTATGAGAGGCTTCACCACTACAGAGAGTGTGTCGTTCCACATAATCGCGTGGTAGCGTCGAACGGTGTCTATCGTCATGCGAGTGACAACGCCTCCTACAAAGTCAATATTTTGCGGTGCAGGCGAGTGTGCTAACGTAAACTCGCTTCCTTCACATCTTTTGAATAGAGAAAATGAGTTAGTATACCCCGTCTTGGCTGCTCGGCTTTACCCAGACATAACTGGAAATGCGAAATTAGCAAGCATAATAGTAAATGAGTATACAAAAAGATATTACCATATGGCTCCACCTGTGTAGCAAAAGCGATATCGCCTCCATTTGCATTGAGATCGTCGGTAAAACCTGAGTAGGACCCATCTACAGTAGGAACTTGTATCGGCGACCCGTTTAGAATACATTAAAAAGGGAAGTAGTTTCTGACCGAAACTGGAACAGACCCTGCAGCATGAAAAGAGGTGCGACGCATAACATGAGACTTCATTATATTACAACTGGTATTATGTAAGTCTCTTCTATTCATAACTGTGTGCTAATTTTTACAAAAAAAGTTGCAATACGATGATGATAAAAGAGTAATTATGCAACTAACCTCAAGTATTTTATCCGCTGTCCTATCTCTGAGTGTCTGGCTAAAATCCACATCTGACATCAGAAGTGCAGACCAGTTACCTTAGATAAAACATGCTGGCAGACCTAGTAACCACTTTTTCATGCCAGGTGCCCAGATCAGCAAGAGTGTGCCCGGCAGGTTTTCTGAAGTAGGATACGTTCACGAATTTGGATTTGGCCCAACAAATAGCAAAGGTTCTATAGACTTTCACCTACAACTGCAAATTGAGAGAATTAAAACCGTATCAAAATCATGTTTTAGGAGTTCTTTGGGGTCATCTTATGTACCTGTGTTAGCTTATAAGTTTCCCTATATAATACCTCAAACGTACGAATGTTACATGGTCTTGGTGATAATCAAACATCATTATTAGTAACAGCTGCGATAACCAAACATGTTCAATGGGAACCGTTGAATGTTCAATGAGATCCGTTGTTCTATTCATTCTATATTTTGTATTAAGGCGCTGGTCTTTTGCTATTATTAGTAATAGCAATGATCGGAATAAAAGAAACTAAAGTGTACCATATATATGTTCAATGGGAACCGTTGTTCCATTCATTCTGCAATCTGCGTAACCACATGCATCCTCTCGTTTCAAATCTGCATAACCAAACATGATTATTAGTAGCAGCTATCATGTGGTTACGGAATCTTCTGTAAAGTAATAGAAATATTATAATATATACGAATTTTAAAATTAAAGTCGCAAGTGAAGGTCTTCCATCCACACCACACGCATCCACCCAAAAAAAGGCAATTTTAATTTTTTCAAACCTGGTTAACAAATCAGTGCATCGAACTCTTGGTACAATAATCAAAATAGAAATTCAATCTGCAAATAAAAACCGGAATAATTATTATCAGGATAAAATAATGACTTATTTAAACCCTACAATTCACCCCATAAACGTAAACATAATCACATACCTGAATCATCACACTTTCCGAAACACGAAGCAAAATGAATAACCCTATATCTGTCACAACACGCAGTTTTCTAGGCGGTGGGATGATTAACATTGTCGGCATACTTATCTTATCTCTACCCATACTTGAGGCGGTGGATATGTTGGTAAAATGGGCCGGTATAAACACATACACCCAACTGGACCAAAAAACGGGCCAAAACGTTGCAGGCAAAAAAAAAGGGAATATTCTCTTGGAATCTTTTGTGTTTTAGTATGTATATACAATGCCACCGACCAGCACATAGAAAACGCTTATAAAAACCACCGACCATACCGCAGGAATTGTAAAAAAATGCACCGACTGTTGTCTTTAGTATATATAGATAATTTAAACCAAAGTTTGATTATATAACACCTAATACTTCAAATAAAAGTTTAATAAAACTACAAATGTGGTTAAAGTCCAAATGAGGCTAGGCGGGATCTCAAATAGGGTGTGTGCTCTTAGATACTTATGCCTTTTAGTTATTTATAATGGAAATGTAGGTATTTGGTGTAGCTTCTATTTGGAGAGGTTAAGTAGCTATAGCTTGCATATTGATGCCTAACCTTCTCACTTCTTGATCATTATGGATGATGGTTGAATGATCTTAGGTGTGAGTTAATTAGGAAATGTAGATATGTAGCTATTGTCTTGGTGCATTTAAGGTGTATTCAGAGTTGTCTGTTGAGTTTTTAAATAGACCGTAAGAAGTTGTCCACATTCTATGTTTTGTGTTGTATCAGACTTAGTAGGAAGCTTATCAGAGATGTATGCTTTAGTTGTATCCGATAGAGTTTGGTTCAATAAAGATCAAAGAAAAAAGTAAAGATCAAATAAATCATTCTCAACCATTCATTTTTTCATCAAAACAATAAAACAAACTTTCACCTTCATTTTTAAAAACTAAATATCTCACAAACCAATGATCGTTAGACGAAACTAATCATACCATCACGACAAGCATAAAATTACCTTTAATTTGATATCCCACATCATATAATTTGGACAAAATTTTTTTTTCCGACTTTTTTGTGGGTTCAGGGTTTACGGTTAGGGTTTAGGTATTTAAGGTTTAGGGGTTTGACTTTTTTGGGTTAAGCTTTTTAGGGGTTAAGGGTTTAGGTTTCTTACGGTTTAGCGGATAGGATTTAGGTTTTTTGGTTTAGCGGTTAAGGTTTTAGGGGTTTAGGGTTTTTAGGGGTTTAAGGTTTTAGAGGTTTAGGGTTTAGATTTTAGGGTTTAGGGTTTAGGGTTTAGGGGTTAGGGTTTTTAGGGTTTAGGGTTTGTAGTTTAGGGGTTGTGTTAACACAAAAGAGTAGTTTATGGGTTGTAGTTGAGGGTTTGTTGTTTAGGGTTTAGTGTATATATCGAAACCCGCAAAAAAGGATAAAAAATTAGTTCGTCGAAAGTATACAATATTGGATCTTTATAAAAAGATAATCTTATTCTTGTCTGATAACGCTTAAAATGAACATGTTTTTAGTAGCGTTATTGTTGGTTTTGTGCATGATAATCGGCTATATTTACTCATAATTGTTGCAAAAGTGCAAAAGATGCGTATTGTGTATGTATATGTAGCCAGGTATCACATATGATGAAGAAATGAAGTTTTTATGCACATTTGGAGAATTCCCAAGGAAGGAAGTCGAGCAAGGAAGCTTTTGGACTCAATGATTAGGAAGCGCAATTATTTCTAAGTATCTACAGCAAGGAAAGATCAAGTTTCGTCTTGGAAATCATCAGCGAGAACAAAGAAAGAGGCACAAATCAAGAAAGTCAACAAAAGTCAAAGATGAGGCACCCAACCGTTCGGTTGGAGCGCATAACAATTCGGTTGGGCGATGGTCAAAAGCAACGATCCGGTTGCATCGTGCCGGTTCGGTTGCATGGATTGGAGTTACACAAAAACGCATTTAATGTTGCCTTAACTCCCCATAATCATTGGAGGCCGATCATTTCTTGTTATTAACTTGTTGGGAACGTTTTTGGCCAGTTAGTAAAGTCCCTTTGTCTATATATTGAACCTAAACTTAATATTCTAGGTGTGACACAACCCAAAGTGTAATAGTTTACACCAAAATTATTACCAACCATTTTATTCATCCCAAAAGTTTAGTATTCACTGTAAAACTTCCAGGAGGTTGGAGAGAGCAATTCTCATCCATTGTTTTGATCATTCAGAGTTATACGGTTAAGCTAGGTGATTGGAGGCGTGTGGTTGCTATAAGCCACGCTTTCTAGTTCTTGTAATCACAAAAGTTTAGGTATTCTATGAACCTTGTTATGGATTTCTATTCTCTTGAGTTATTGGAATTACTTTGTTATTTCTTGTGTTTTGTTATTATTATCATGGAGTAGTTTTTGAATATACTTGTGTGTAAGGATGTAGGAAATCATACTAGTGTTCTCATATGTGATGCATGTATATATGATCTTGTTTAAATGAGTTTGTTGGAAAAATATTAGTCTTGTTTGATTTGTCGGTAAAACATGTTTTAAGAAAAATGACCGAAATGATTTCTCTTGTGTTTTATTCCAAAAAGTTAAGTGACAAACTAGTATGGGGATATGGTGATTGACAACCACCATGTTTACTTATTAAACAATACTAAAAACATTTTCATCACGAAAGGTCGAAAGATTCGTAGGAACGAGTTTAATAAGAACATTTTACAAACAAATGGATTTTCTATAGGATAATCATTAGGATAAAGACCGAAAGGATTACCTATATGTTTTTGTTCTTAGAATGATTTTTGCAAACATAAACCATGGTTGAAAATCATTTGCTTATGATTTGTGCATCACATCAAGAGTTTACACCAAGCCTTCATGAACACTTACTATGATTGCCTATAGACTACACACAAGTATATATATTTCTTTATATTGAATTTCACTAAAACATCACTTTTGGAGGAAGCCTTGACAAAGCTTTCTTATTACTAATCTTTTAAAACAATTTCAAACAGAAAATCCCTTGGGACGATCTCGACTTACCCACATTTGCTATCGCGAACGAGTATACTTGCTCGTATGTGTTTATAGTATTAGACGGATAAATCGTGTTTATAAATTTTTAAAACTTGCACACGGTAAGCACATCATTGTCGCAATGATATAATTAGTTTTATCTAACTATTAACGGTTTGTGAGATATTTATTTTTTAAATATAAGGGTGAAAGTGAATTTAATTAATTTGATAAAAAATGAATGGTTGAGATTAATCCATTTGATCTTTAGTTTTTATGTGATCTTTATTGATCTCACCCCGTATCCGATATTTGACAAACTTGCATGTTTGTCTCTGTTTACTGAATGGTCATGTTCATTTCAGTGTGCATGTTCTCAATTATTGTAAGTTGTTTTGATAATAATATATTATTTTTTATTATTATTATTATTGTTTTTTATTTTTTTAGCAAAGTGGTTAAAGTTGACTTTAACTTTTTAACTTTATTCTTTCCACAAGGGTAAAAATGGTAAGAAACCAAACCAAAAGGTCATGTCTAGAACATTCTCACATTAGCGGTGCTCCACAAAACAAATGGTGCATTTAGTTCCACGCAAATCAACGGCCTACACATTTCTAAAACACAATCCAACGGTGCAAAACCCATTCAAAATCAGCTATATCAGCACACCCCTAAAAAATCTCATAAACCCTCCTCAATATCAACCCATCTTTATCATTTTAGGGTTTTATACACATCTCACACAACAGTCGCTCACTTAATTCACGTACCAAAAGGTTAACACTTTTCTATCTACTGGTAATAAATTATTTACTGATCTATTAGTTATTTGTGTTTGATTTTTATTTGTATGTGTTTAGTGTTGGTTTTTTAATGTTTGTTTATTTAGTTGTTGTGGTTATTGATGATCAGATCGGTACGATGTTTTTGTTTTTTGTTTGGTTTTATGATCTGGGTATTAAGGAAATGGTTTTACTTTTTAAAATAGAAATGAAAATGATTTTGTTTTGCATCTGTGAATTATGTTTATATGTTTCTTTATTTTAATGTTTGTATTATGTTTTAATGTTTTAGTAGAAATGAAAATGATTTTGTTTTGCATCTGTGAATTATGTTTGTTAATTTTAAGGTTTGTAGGTATTTAGTATTTATGTTTAGTATTGTTTGAAGGGTTATTTAAACAAAATTTTTTTTTGTGTGAAGGTTGACTGTGTTTGTTATGATGTTGCATATGTTTGAGGAAGTTTGCTTTATATGGCGTGTTTTTATTTTTATTATATGTTTGTTGTGATTATTGATCATTAAAAGGTGCGATGTCGCTGTTTATTATTGGATTTATGATTTGGGTATCAAGGAAATGGTTTTAAAAGAATTGAAAATATGTTTGTGAAATAAATTTATGTGTTTTAGGCTTTTAGGTACAAAGTGTTTATGTTTTTGTGTATAGTATTCTTTCGGGGTTTTTGAAAAAAACTGACCTTTTGTGATTCGTTGATGTTAAGTGTTTCAAGATTACTTTTTTACTGGGTGTGTTCTGTTTTGCTTGAGTTAATGTTTTCATATAAGCTGTTTGGTTTTTTTATTGGGTGAGTTTTGTCGTTGGATTTTGATTTGATATTTGTTTGAATTGTTGTGTTTTAGGTTAGGATATACGACCATGGCATTCTTTAACAGAGCTCGTGGTGTTCTAAAGCAATCTATGACTGTCAGTAAGCACATCAATCATGAAATTACTGGTGCTAGTCCATCTATCTTTCAAATGATCAGATGCATGTCCAGCTCTAAAGTGTTTGTCGGAGGTAATTTTAAACTAATTATATTTTTGATGGGATTAATGTCATATTGTCATGTGGTTTGGAAGTTTGCGTGCTTAAAGTGATTTTGTTTTTTGTGTTGTTTTAGGATTGGCATGGGCTACAGATGATATGAGCTTGCGAGAAGCTTTCAGCGGTTATGGGGAAGTTCATGAAGGTAAGGAAATTTGTGTATGGATGTTTATTTAGAGTATCACAAATGATTTATAAGTTAAATAAAAAAGTTGTCGTTATATAGTTGGGGAGTTATAAGATACACCCCTGTAAGTGCAAGTGTGAGTATTTTTCTGTACTCAATCTTCCTAGTTTTATAGCTATACTCACTTTCAAAAGGTTTTTTTATAACCTGATTGAAAAAATCTTCACTTTGTATCTTAAGTTGAATTGCTAGAATTAATTGTTAAGGTATCTGACAATTCTTTGCACTGTTTGCTTTATCTTCGAGTATCTGATGATCATCTTTACTAGTTGTTTGAAGTACATCTGATACACCATTAGTAATATTGGCTGTATGACTCTTATCCTTTAGTTTAATTTCTGGCTGTCCAGCTTAGTTGGGATTTTAGGTTGGTGTTATGTACTAATGTTTGGACTTGGATGACCTATTTAACGATCATAGCTGGGTTTTATATAATGACCACTGAGGAACTAAAATTCACCTGCTGATAGAGAGACGAGGGAAAGATGTTGCACGAAGTGTGTGCACTACAATGCAACCTTACCTGTGTGTTGAAAGCTTGCGGCTACACTTTTTTGCTCGTCTTCGGTCTTCAAAAGTACTCTTGATTAACTTAGTATATATAGCTGTTTTATGTGGCAACTTTCTTTGTGACGGGCTGTTCGGTGGTAGAATTTATGTAGCTGGTTCTAAAATGCCATAAACTTTTTGCATGTATATGTACTTGAATACAGTAGGCTGTGTTGCTGCATTATGATTATGTTAATGCTACGTGAAGCTCAATCTAAACATGAGGATGATGTTTTTATCTCATATTGCACCACTAGTTTTTTTTTGTACTGCATTTAACCAATGTCGGTACCACCTGTTTTCTATATTGAATATTTGTTTCTTGAAAATTTAGTTATACCTTTTCTATGTTATGCAACAGCTAGAGTGATCGTGGACAGAGAAAGTGGCAGGTCCAGAGGCTTTGGCTTTGTTACCTTTGCCGACACTGAAGCTGCTTCAGCTGCAATCCAGGGCATGGATCAACGGGTATTTATTCTTGTTTTCTTGGTTACATGCTTAAATCATACACCCTTCAATTTGAAAAGAGCTTAGAAAAGTGCAGAACTGTATGAAACTACCGTGCTTAAACTATAAACATATATCTATCTCTGTAATATTTACAGTCAAAATTAATTTCATAAACCAGGTATGTGCTAAAAGCCTAAAATGATCTTCGTGAACAAAATTTTGCAGGAGTTGCATGGACGAATGGTAAGAGTGAACTATGCTAATGATAGACCACAAGGCGGTGGTGGTTTTGGTGGTGGTGGTGGCTATGGTGGTGGTGGCGGCGGCTATGGTGGAGGTGGTGGCGGCTATGGTGGAAGTGGCGGCTATGGAGGTGGACGGGGTGGCAACTATGGTGGTGGTGGTTATGGAGGAGGTGGCGATGGCGCAGTTGGTGGCTATGGTGGAAACAGTTATGGTAGTTCTGGTGGTGGCTTTGGGGGTGAAAGTCAAAGCTTTGGCAGCAATGATAGTTTTGCTAGTGGTGGTGCCGATGCTGGAAACTCTTTTGCCGCCGAAGATGGTCCGGTAGAAGGAAGCTTCAGAGACAATGATGAGCCTGATGACTTCGCCAAAAGGGCATGATTTATGCTACTTTGAGTTTATTTTCGACTGAACTGCTGTTTGCAGCTTATTATGGTCTGTTTATTTTGAAGTGTTTTTTGAAACGTGGATGTAAAACTTAACTATCGTGGTCTCAATCGGTTGAAATTTAATTCATGCTTGTGAGAACAATTAGTGATCTTGTGGTTAATAGGATAAAAGATTGATTCCTCTGTTCTGTTTGAACATCAACATTTTGTTAAAATATGTTGCAAGTTTAACATAATTATTGCGTTGCTTTTTAACGTAATTTATATGTTGCTTTTAGCTTCCACGGCTTTCATTCACTTATTAAGCTTGCTTTTTTTTAATGCTGGTGTGCTCATGTCAAAAATAGTACTCTCATTATGCTAATGTATATATTTTTATTATTTCCAACTTTTAATCTTGGTTCAAAAAATAGCAACTAGGCCTCTACGCGTTTAAAATTGCAGGGGGCCGGGCCCCCATTATGTGCTTTATTGACAGCTTCTTCATCTCATCCTCATCAAAATCATTCTCACCTCTATACTCCATCCACCAACTACATCGTTTTCATCTCTTTCGCTCAGTTCTCGAGTTGAAATGGAAGAGGAAAGGAAAGGAAATGGATAGGATATGGAGAAAGCTTTGTTAAGTAAATCTTCCTTCCATTGGTGGGAGGAAAAGGAAAGGGAAGAGAATCGTATGTTATGTAAAAACTAGTATACCTTTTTTAAAAGATTTAACATCAACAACTAAAGGGCATATATGTAATTTGACAAAATTATTTTCTTTTTCCTCCCACTTAAGAACATGATTATGATTATTTTCCTTTTACCTTTCCTCTATATCAAGAACATAACAACTACATTTACTTTCCTTTTCTCTTTCTTTTCCCTTTCCCATTCTTTTCCATTTCCCTTCACTCAAAACTCGAGAATTGAGCGTTTGCGTCACTGCTAGAGAAATCTTCCCGAGATACGCGATTTTCAGTTTGTTTTCTATTTATGCTTCCAATTCCTCTAATACATTCTTCAAGATGCAATTTGAAGGACCTAATGCTGTAAGAGCATCAGGTGTCGTGACAAGGGTTAACTTCGTCGTCGTGCCACCTCAGCGCCACATCAGCATCCCATTTTTTCACAACTAACCACAACAAACCCCTTCCTCACTCATAACAAACCTCAACCTCTTCATTTGGGACCCACCACTACCACTTTATTCAAAACAAATAAAAAAACAAACACACAAACACAAACAGCATCATCACTTCTGTCAGAAGCCAACCTCGTCGTCCCCACGATCTTCACTTCCACGGCGAGGCACAACGAGCAGGGGCGGTGTGGCGGCGGCCCACGGCGAGGCACAACGTGCTCCACACCGGATGCTCTAAGCTCAGTTCTCTTGGAGAAACTGCATAGTTTGCAGAATGAGTTGTGTTCACATTGGTGTTGCCTGGCATGTGGACCTTTAACTCACCCGTACAGCAATTATCCACATAAACCTGTATAAATACAGGTTTTACATACATACGATGCACAAAGTTACCGTACAAAAAGACACGCTTCCACTTGTGACCCGAAACCTGGTACATGGTTCAGGACAATATTTCTACTTATGACCCGAAACCTGCAAAAATCCAACATTTTCTTCCTACTCATACAAATGAAACTCTGTCAAAATTATAGGCTGAAGTTAGGAGAGAAAATAAGTGGATTCCACATGTAAGCCTCTCATGTGCATAGGAGAATAAGTAGGGACAACATATAGCAGGATCTAGCAATGCTCAGGACTAATAAACGACATGTTGCAACATGAAATGTTTAATCAAAACCTGCATAGCAATGGCAATTAGCAGTTATGCTTCAAAGTGTAGCTTGAAATTAATCAGCTGTGGTTTTTGTCAAAAATAATACTATCATTAACCTAAATATACACTGTTACAACCAAAATTTATGTTCTTCAACTTCCAATCTTCATTCAGAAAAGAAAACCCTCTGCGCATTTAAAATTGCAGGAGAGCCTTGTCTTGCTTTTTCCACAATATGCTTTATTAACAGCTTCTCCATCTCATCCTCGTCAGAATCCATCTCGTTTTCACCCGTACCATAACTTTTTCCTGAACCATCATCTTCCATCTGATATATTGGTGTTCCATCTTCATCTGATTCATCAAGCTTTGCAAATAGATTACAAGCCTCATTATAAGCATCTAAAGCTTCACCTGATAGATTTAAAACCACGGGTTCATCTGTAGTGTTTTCATCCCCTGCATCACTGCTTGAGAAATCTTTCCAAGATATGTGAGTTTGGATTCTTTTACTTTCTATTTCTGCTTCCAATTCTTTGATACGTTCTTCAAGCTGAAACTGAAGGACTTCATGTAACCGTAAGCTCAGTTCTCTCGGAGATACTGCATAATTTGCAGAAGGAATTGTGGCCGTGCTACTGCTTCCCCTCTCACCTTGGTTGGTGTTTTCTAACATGTCGGCCCTTAATTCACCCTGCGCTACATCTGGCTCAAAGTCTGGATCAAGCTGCAAAATTGCTCATGTAAATTAGTACAGTGCACCGTTGTTCTTTACAGCAACAAACCACATAAAACTGTTTTAATATAAAGTTTTTTTGTGGGTAAAAAACAAACTTTTTCATTTGTGCATTTTTACCCATAGTGCTCGTTTTTCTAATATCGATCATCAAAATTTGCCCTTGTATACCTTATGGTATATACATCTAACATTTTTATGCAGAAATTTAACATTCTCTCATATAATCGATCATTAAAAAACCAGTTTTTGAGGATTATTTTGCCTGCAAAATGACTCAAATGAACAGAACACCATTTTTTTCTGATGACTCGTATACAAAAGAGGTATATAGAGTTATAGACTATAACACAACATATTAAATGACACAGCTATTTCATGTGATAAACCCAAAACTATATACTATAACAGATAGTATAAAGGTATGCGCATATCGATTACCTCAACAAGATTAGAAATCTTTCTTTCTAAGGATGAAGTCATGTTCAGTTCAAGCATCTCAAGTTCAGCTTCAAGCTCTGCTTCAATTTTACTAAAAGAATCATCCTTTGTCTTCATAACAACAGATTCTTCGTTTTCACCTTCTGGCGAGTGTTCATTTGTTCCTTGTGATTTATGATCATCGATTACAAGTTCATGCATGACTAATGAATCTTTCATCTTGATTTCATCCTCAAGATCTAGAACCAAATTCTCTTTTTGCTTCAATAAACGATTCAATTTTTCTACCTCACGTTTATTCACCATTAAAGAATATAATATGCCAAATGACACCCCAATACAAACAAGCAGCATTGCATCAGAAGACCCAATATGTTCTTCCGGATGTCTTTGTAGCTTTTTTTCCACAACACTGTTTTGTACAATTTTAGCATAGCCACTTCTGCTAATTACATTACTGCCATCAGTCACCAAAAACGGCCTCACAGTCTGCCCAGAAGGTGAAGCAAACAAACTGGACGTATAATCTTTCATTTCAACTTGAGCCATGAGACAGCTTTCTAACGCGCTTAAAGGTCTAATGGCTCGAGCTCGTCTACTTCTAAGAGACATTCTACTTCTAGGAGTCGAAGGCTTATTTACTAAATCACCCATGTCAACATCCCCTACAATCCCATCACTACCCATAAAACCAGGTAACAAACTTGACGCATAATTCACCCCATTTTCGCCATTAACCTCACTAGTCGAAGCCTCACTTTTATCCTCAGATTCATCTCTATTCACACTTTCTCGCCTCGAAAATCTCCGGAAAGACCATTTCTTTTCAAGAGGCGGCTTCGGCAAATCAGGTATACCACCAACCGAACCACCAACCGATGATTCCGATACTATTTGCGCATCACCCTGCTTAACTTTTTTAAAATGCTGAGCTATATAACCAGCACCAGCAGCAACTGCACCTAACCATATATCCATTTTCCCACCCTAACTAATCTAACCACCCTAAACAACCAAAAAACCCCTAATAGTACTAATTAGCACATCAAGATTCAATTGTTAACATGAACTAATGTAAACTAAAAAAATACCCTTCATCAAAAATTAAAAAATAAAACAAACCCATATCACAATTTGCTTCAAAAACCTTAATAGTACTAATTAGCACATCAAGATTCAATTTTTAACACTAACCAATGACAAATAAAAAATACCCTTTATCAAAAACTAAAACATAAAACAAACCCATATCAGGATTGTTAATTTCTTGCTAAAGAAAACAATCTTTTTTTATACCGATTCGATAAAGATATAAAAAGACGGGTGCTTTGAAATGATGAATGAAATATGATAATAATTAATGTATAAAACGTGCAACTAACCTCGTATAGATGTGTTGGTGGCTTACTTATATTTATAAGAAAGTGACACAAGAATTTTTTTATTTATTATTGGTGGAAAGTGATTTTATGGTTGAAGAAGAAGAAGATATTAAAAAAAAAAAGGGATAAAAATTGAATGGAGATGATGGGTTTGTTTAAACTAATTATTACTGTTTTACTAATTTTGGATTAGATTATTATATATATAACTATACATCGAGCAACAGTGCTTGCAAAATGCAACCATTAATTGCCAACTTTCAAAAGTTGGCGAAAATAGTTCCTGAGGTTTAAGTGTCGTTGCAAAGTAAGTTCAAGTTGGCAAAAATAGTCCCTAAGGTTTAACTGTCGCTGCAAAGTAAGTCCTTTATAGCAATTTGGCAAAAATAGTCCCTATCCAAATTCACGACTACAAAAGCAATCCCGCTGCATCGCGCGGGTTCCCACACTCGTTACTACTGTAGTACTTAAATTTAAAACTAATTATTACTAGTACTATTTTTATTAAGTTAGAATTATTTAAGTTGAACATATTATGAAAATATTAAATAGCTTAATAAATGTATTTTTTTTTAACTGTGTAGTTTTTGTCTAATGACAATAATTTTTCAAACGTTAATAATAAGTTTTTTCTGCTAGTTAGAGCACCTACAAAATGGACCAAGATTTTTTTAATGACTTGATGCGAGATAGACATTTTAGCAAATTTGTTAGTAATGAGTTATCTTTATAAACTATTCTCCCAAAAAACTACCTAAATAGCTTTTTAACAATGTAGAATGGCTTGATAGTGACTTTTGAGATAGAAAATCAATAACAATTAATCTCTACGAAGCTTCAAATGTTTGATGAATGTCAGGTCTTTGATTATTTATGTCATTATCCTCTATGCTAAAGTCTTTTTAAGGACTTTAAGCAAGTCTTTGTAAAAGTCCTCGTTGCAAATGCCCCCCATTTTTTTGACTTAATTATGTGAGTTGTTCCTTTTATAATCAGTAAGTAAATTTTATTTTTATTTTGAATAATTATAGTTTTTTATTTTTCTTGCCAATTAATTTATTGGGTTTGAACTCACTGTAAACAAAATCAAATATGAAAATGACTTCTTTTTCAGTAAGTTGGCGTCATCAGTTTAACATTGTTTGCACCAGGCATAAATTAAACTTAAAACCTTTTATATTTTAGTGATGATATTCACAACTCTTTTGCAATTAACCCATCATGAATAGCTTTGCTAAGTAATTTATGATGTATACAAAATCATTCTTATTCTAAGTTGTAAATTTTAATTTGTGACTTTATTATCTTTATCTTTTACATTTGAAATATTAGCTGTATTATCATTATTACTACTCATTATTAGTTTGTCATAAATGTATAATGGTATAAATCTGTAGTAGAATCATCATCAAGTTCCAAAATAATTTTAGTTTATTGAACATACACATTGAAATATTTATAGATATTGCTAGTAAGCTAAATAAAACATATACTCCCTCTGTCTCATAATAATTGTTCACTTTGACTTTTTTGAGTCTTTCTTGTTAAACTTTGACCATTAATATTTTTATTTGTGTTATATAATACTTGATGAAAATTATACCAAATGAAAAAATATTTAAAACCCAATCTATTCATATATTTTCTCATCAAGTATTATATTACAAAAACAAAAATATTTATGGTAAAAGTTGAATAAAAAAGACTTTAAAAAGTTAAAATGGACAATTATTATGGGACGGATGTAGTACTTAACGTTAACAGTATATACAATGGAATATCAATTATTATTTACTCTCATAAAATTATTTTAATAGATATCTTATTTGTTTGATATATACATTTTATTAATAAATCTTGATAGAAATTTGATGTAGCCAAGTTGGTTAGCAATTTGGATTTTGTTCTTCACAAGCCAATTTCAACCCACCCAATATGCACACTTGTTATTTTATTTTATATCGTTTATTAATATATTTTTGCTTTAAAGACATTACTAAATTGAAAGATTGTTGATTCTAACAATCATTAATTTATATTAATGTTAGTTTTGTATAACAGTTGTTTAAAACAATGATCAAAATCGTAGATTAATCAAATATTTGGTTAACTTCTTGTATCTTGAACTACACCGAAAATATGTCTATCAAATAAAGTTTATACCTTTTAAAATAGGTTTTGATCGTAAAATAGCAACGTATTTTTTTTAATGTACCGAGTTAGTACGTGTACTATTTTTGGTTCACTTAATACAACGTACTTTCATGTTTTGTTCCAATCTAGTACGTGATAATGACGTGCAATACCTAAAAGTCTGACACGTGTCACCATTTATAACGTGACACGTCATCACCACGTACTAGATTTGAACAAAACATGAAAGTACGTTACATTAAGTAGAACAAAAAATAATACACGTACTAACTCGGTACATTTGAAAAAAATACGTTGCTATTTTACGACCAAAACCCTTTAAAATAAGCCAACAAACACCTAAATAATGTTATTTCTTAATTTTTAAGTATTAACTTTAAATAGATTGAAAACATATAAAACCGTACCAGAGTTTCCACAACAACGTGTGTTTATAACGACACTCGTCTCATACGTTAACTAATAATAATAAAAAAATTAGCACTTACATTATTATTATTATTATTATTTTAGCTGAAACTTAGGGCACGTTTGGTACGACTGAATCGTAGAGAATGAAAATACAATAAAGAATGGAATTGAAGAGAAAAATAATGACTCTAAAAATAGAGAATGTATTCCGTTGTTTGCTAAAAATAGGGAATGAAGTGCTAAGAATCGTTCGAAAATGTTTTGTTGTGTTTGGTGCAGACGGAGAATGATAAACTCAAATTGTGTAGATTTTAAACTAAATCGATTATGCACACGAAATTTTTTTATCAAGCTGATCACCAATAAAATTATATCACAGATTTGTAATATCAAAATTGATCACCACAACATATTAAATAATGTAAAAACAACCATGTGTTCGTACGACCATAACCATCAAGATGAGTTATTTATGTCTCATTTTGTTATGATTTTTCAATAACAAATAAAATGGAAAATTTATGCTTAAGTTAAAGTAATCCTGTAAAAAAATGTGGTGTTCATATATAACTTTCGTTCAAAAAAAATCATGTATAATGATATCTAATTAAACAGCTAAATCGTGAAGGGTTTTAATTGGGGATGCAAGACTAATGAATATTGATTTGGGAAGAAGAATATAAATAAAAGTTTATGATCTGTTGGGGATTAAATATAATCGCGAGATCCGGTGACGACAACAACAAGATTTAAGAATCAAATGTTTTGGAATGTGCATCTCACGTGCCCCTATTTTTTTAATGTTGTTTTCCTTTCACCAGAGAATGAGTAAAAGAAAGGACCGTGTACAAACTTTCATTCTCCGCTTTTCTTTACTTTTTTTGAAGAATCAAAATGGTTGAATGGGAATGGAGTTATGATCCCTTGTTTCCATTCTTGTTGTAAAACAAAGACGAGAAGTGATTCTCTTTCTCATTCTCACATTTCCATTTCACCGTACCAAACATGCCCTTGCAGTTTTGAATAGTTTGAAGATAAAATAAAGGCAAGTCAGATTATTTGGAGGATGATTTTTAATGATAAAAACTTGATATATTAGGAAAATAATCTAAACCTTATTAATCAATCTAATTAAGCTTTTCTATTAAGTAGTTTATTTTGAATACTTCAACAACATGCGACTAATACCACTAATAATTTTAATCTTCAAATAGAGTTGATGATGTAGGAACATTATCTAACCTTACACGAAATGATGATTATTATGATTTAAAGTCGTAATGGACTTCTTAATACTATTAAATACTCCCTCCGTCCTAAAATTATTGTCCCATATTGGCTTTTTTAGTTTTCCTTTTTAAATTTTGACCATAATTATTTTTCTTTGTGTTATATAATACTTGATGAAAAATATATGAATGTATTGGGTTATTAAATGTATTTTCATTGGTATAATTTTCATCAAGTAATATGTAACACAAATAAATATATTAATGGTCAAAATTGAATAAGAAAGACTGGTAAAAGTAAAAGTGGACAATAAAAATAGGACGGAGGGAGTATGTATTATCTAAAACTTGCAAGATAATTAATTGTGGTATATGAATTCAACGAGTTTGTTTCAATAAAAATAAACAAAAATCAAAAATCAAAAATCAAAAATCAAATGAAATAATTCCAGTCAATCATTTCTCAATCAAGATGAAAAACTCACTTATTTTTTTTTAATTAAATCTATATTAAATATAATAAAATAAAGTTGTGGCACGTCACTAATGATGACGTGTACAAATTTATAGATTTTTGACATATATGAATAAATTAAAATTCAAGTGTTATAATGTCTACCTCTCTCTAAATCTCCTACCTCTCTCTAAAAACTCATCCACCGAAATCCAATCATTTCTCCGACGGTCGGTTTCGACCGGCCGTCCGGATCTTTTTTTGTACTTTATTTTCCCACAATAAAAGCCTCACTAACAGATCTGTCATCTCTCGCTTGGTTGTTGTCATTTGCTGCCTACTCGCTGCCGGATATGTTGTGGTTCTGCCATCGATAGCTTGTGCGGCCTTGGGTTTTGATTCTAGATCTGTTGGGTTTTGTTCTAGCTCCTTTTAGGATGCTTAGTTTTATCTTCTATGTACGTTTTCTGTACTTTGTGTACTTTTGTCAAGCTACATCTTTGTATGGTTGTGTCTCCCTTAAGCTCACTTTGGTGATTCCCCCCACCCTTGTATGGTGTTGCTGTGGTCTGTCACAACTATTAGGGTGTATGCTTTCTTTTGGCTTAACTTGTTGCCTCGTGCATTTTGTTTGGCAAGTCGGCTTCGATTTTGCCCTTTATGTTCGATGTAACTTGTTGTGTTCAAATTACCTCCGTTTGTGAGGAGTGAAATGAAATGTAATCTTTGTTCAAAAAAAAAAAAAAGAATAAATTAATTAGTGCTCACATTTTCTATGGAGTATTATATGTTCAAGAAATGGACATTGACTATTATATTGTTAGTGCTTATAGTTAAATTTGGAGACGATAACACATAGACGTTTATTACTTTAATTGTTACAAACTCAACTGATTATCGAACAATTCATGTATTATCTCATTATTTTTTCATATATTAATGGAACATATTTACGTTCATTATTTTTTTATTATCTTATTTTCATATTTCTTTATAAAATCTCATTATTCCACAGATCTTTAAGCTAGTATATAATAAAACAAAGTTTTAGCACGTCATTAATAATGACGTGCACAATTTATAAATTTTTGACATACAGTTTGAATATTAATAAAATTCTATACCAACTTTAACTCCACTTTTTTATATAACTATTAGTGTTTATTGTCTTATTACTTTCCTAAACCGATACAAGTACATTTATTATGACCTTTTTAATTACATATAAGGCAAATGACACAAAAAGGCATCAAAGTTAGGATTCATTTTCAATCAAAATATTCTACTTTTTTCTTGCGTAAAAAGGTTGGCAACATTTTTTTTAGTGGATTTGGGTTTTTCCCTGACCCCGTTAACAACTAACCAAAAATTTCGTTAAGTGTATACATTGAAACTTTTATAAAATTTAAAAGGCCTAATTTGAATTATTTTTTTATAATCGTTATCTTGCCCAAATTAGTGCAAAATTGTTTCTTCCCCAAAATCCAAATTAGGTCAAAGACATTTGTCCCAAAAAATTAAATTAGGGCAAACTGTGTCTCCCCAAAACCAAATTAGGGCAAAGTCATTTGTTTCCAAATATCAAAACATGCCAAACTCATCTAATTCATCAAACTCATCAAATTGGGTATACCGGAATCGAAGAAATGCAGGTTGGGAAAAAGACAATTTGATCAATCGTGTTTGTGTGTTGTGCGAATGTGGTGATGTTAGTGGTAAGTGGACTTCTTGGACTGAACAGAATCCAGGCAGAAGGTTTTTGGGATGTCCTAAGTGTAAGGTAAACACATGTTTTGTGTTAATGTTATTTGTAAGTTAAAACATGTTTTGACTTTCTTTTGATTAAATAGGCAAGAAAGAAGTGTAATTTCTTTCACTGGTGGAATCCAGATTTTCCAATTGAGCATTACAAAGGAAGATTGGCAGATGTGGAAAAAAAATGAAGAAGGAAGCTATGGTATTTGAGTGTTGAAGTCTACAATTAATATGCAATCTAGGGTTAAGAATGCTTTTCTTTATGATTATAAAAGATTTTCAGTTTGATCAATGAATATATTGAAAAGCTTTCCTTTTGAATGTATCGAAAAGCTTTTTAGTTTGATCAATGAATGTATTGAAAAGCTTTTCTTTTGAATAAAGAACTTTGCCAAGCTAATGACATTACTGATAAAAGACATTGCCAAGCTAATGACATTGCTGATAAAAGACACTGATAAAAGCCAGTGATACAAATGCCAAGCTAAGAACTTTGCAGTCATGATACAAAAAGACAGTGATACAAATGCCAAGCTAATGACATTGCTGATAAAAGGGCATGCATTGTTTGTTGGTATAACTTTGTAGTCATGATAAAAAAAACACACTTAATCAATAGAGTGCTTTACACTATTTTTTTCTCCGCTAGCACTGTTATGGTTTGACTGCCACATGACTCTACTCCTTATATAAAGGCATAAGAAACACCTCATTTTCAACTCACACCTTTAAGAAAACCTACAACTGAAAAAATGAGCAAAAACAAGAAACCAGGTTTTGTATTTAACTGCACAATTTCCTTTCTCATATCTTTTTAACTCAGAATTATTATTTTTATTTATTTTATTTTATTTTTGTGCAGAAATCATTTGCATTTTCAGTGATTCTTCTGATTGGGAATCTTCTGATGCATCATACCCACCACCATGGTCTAAGTATTTTCCACAAGATACTGATTCTTCTAATTCAAGCTCAAAGAAGGTTGCCGCAAGCATGAATCCAACCCCCAAAGTAGCTGCAAAACAAGCCTTTGTTCATAGGGTTAAAGTGCTAGGCTTGCCAAATAAGGAAACTTGTGCTTTACTTGAAATCAAGCCATTTGCTCCCAAAAAACCCACAGATGCAATTGCCAGTCAAAAATGGAAGGGCAAAAAAAAGATGGTTTAGTATGTGTGGTGTAGTATCATGGTTTAGTATGTATGGCTTAAATGCCATTAAATAAATCTGTTGTAACCAGTTACAATATTATGAATGCACTGGTATCATGCTTATATTTTAAGTAAAAAAATGCAACTGATATGGACCATAAGAGATTTAATTAAAGGTTAATAAGTTCTTACAAGTTGTTACAAAAGAGACTGATATTACAAGCAATATAGTACTTAGTCTACTTAAAATGCTTCATATGGTGTGAGACCTTGACCTTTATATTCCTGGTTTATTTTCCTATTATAATTCTTCATTGATAATCTTTGAGAAGTCCTTCTACGGGGCTGATATCCTGCATTATATTGACCTTCCCAAAATTCATCATACCTCCTTCTAAGCCTTGTTGTTTCATCCCCATTGGCATCAACAACATTTGCAGTTGTATAAGTATTGGCATCAACAACATTAACATTTGCAGTTGTATCTATATTGGCATCCATATCTGTAACTGCATCAACATTTGCAGTTGTATCTACATTTGCAGCTATATCAACATTTGTAACTGCATCACCATTTGAAGCTGCATCAACATTTGCAGCTGTATCTACATTTGCAGTTGTATCGATATTGGCATCCATATCTTCTGTATTTTCTTGATCAAGTTGTACATCAACCAAACCATTGGCATCAAAAGAAACTACATCATTAACACTAGACTGGTTATTTGACCTTGTATCAATTGCTTCCTCAAGTTGTACATCAACCAAATCATCATCATCAAAGAGTCTGTATTGGGCATTTTGTAGAATGGTTGTGTTAATTAGAATATAAATCAATTAAATCATAGTAACAAAAAAATAAACAAATAAATTAAACTTACCCTGTTTGATACACTATCACTTCCCTTTCCTCTTCCCCTTCCCCTGCTTGATCCACTACCACTTCCTCTGCCCCTCCCACTATTTGATCCACTAGAACTTCCTCTTCCAATGCTACCACCTGCACTTGTTCCTCCTATCCATATACCACCTCTAGCAGTTACAAATTTATTCTTTCTACTACAACTTGGGGTTCTACAATTGACTGGGTCTTGAACCATAGGTCTGCCCCTCTTTTTTGGTGGATTACCTTGTTGATTAGGTGTTTGTGTTGATGGTTCACCTGTTTCCTTAGGTTTAGTACACCCCTTTTTGTTATGACCAAGTTCACCACAATTTTAACATGTCATTATTCTTGGAGGCCTTGTTACATGTTTATTTTTTTTCAATTCTGACCTATCCTTTGTCCTATCCAAAGAGGGCCTACCTGGCATCCTTCTTTCTAATGGTGGTTTCATTGGCACATGTTTTCTTTTTTCCCACATATTTATACCACCAACTGGCAAAATTTTGAACTTATAGATACTTTTGTATGTGCTTACCTTGAATGAGTTGCTCACATAATCTTCTAGCTGCTTGCAAATGAAGTAAATGGTTGTGATTGCATGAGGGCATGGTATGCCAGTTAACTGCCATTGCCTACAACTGCATTACCTCTTTTGTAAGTCCGCACCAAAGGCTTCAAAATTCCCTTGCCTTACTTCAAACTGATGCCACCCACTTGGATTCAAACTCCACTTCCTGTTAGTATACTACAAGTTAGCAGAAATACTCTAAGTATCATACTACTGTCAGTGTTATTTGATCAACATAAGTATATACCTTTGAATCTTCTTATGCAACTCCAAAACCTTGATGATGTTAAGGCAAATATCACTTTTACAATCTTGACATTCCTTCATTAGAGTGTAATTCCTTGTCATCACAAAATATCTGATGTCTTCAAGCATTCCAATTATTGGTTTTCTCCTTACATTCTTTATGTGAGAATTGAAAGAATCACTAAGACTATTTTCAACAACATCACAATCCATTCCTGTCAATATAATACAAGTGTAGAATAATTTGTACTACTAGACTAATTAGTGTTAGCTTTGTAAAATGATCTTCACCTATACCTTCTTTGAAGTATGATCTTGACCATGTCCATGGATCTTTATCCATCAAACACTGATAAGGTGCTTGACTTGCATTTTTTATTTCTTCCATTATATTTAAGAATTTCTGATGATAAGAAGCCTTTGATGCTTGCCAAAACAGGTTTCTAAATAGAACACCAGAGTAGAGATTAGAAAAATTGGCATAAATATACCTAGCACATAACCTATGTTCTACCAATGGGACCACTCTCTTAACAGCTTGGTAAAGTCCTCAGAGAAACCAAGATCCGGACTCAACTAGGGTATGAGTAACATTGATTGATTGAATGCACAGTGGAATAAGAATAACAATCAATATCACTAATAAGGTTTTCTTTATTAATTAAAACAAAGAAACTACTACAACTACTAATATACACACGCTATGATCGTGTGTCTAGACTCTCATTTGGAGATGTCTGCTATGAAAATAAAATGAAAGGATGCCTGTAACCTAGACGCCAACCCTCTTTACATAATAGAGGGAGGTTACAAAAACCCTAATCTTAGCTTACTAGTAAAGCTAAGCTAACTATTACATAATAGGCCCTCATTGTTTCTTCTTTCTTCATTTCTGTTTGTAGTTTTGTAATCATCAACTCTGCAATTCCCAACAATCTTCCCCTAAACTGGAATTTGACTAGGTTAAGTTCCAGTTTCTTGATATTACAAAACAACCTGTATAAAGAAACAATGCTAAAACATGTCATCACAATAATAAGCTGCACACTATGAATCTTCTTCCCCCTTTTCTAATAGGGGTCTTGTGCAACTCGTAGACGCTTCCCCTCAAGTGATGCATGTAGATGGTAAGTATATAAACAATATGCTTCCCCTTAAAAATATACTAACCATCTGCTTGAATCATGAACTCAGTAGCATAGATCATTTCTTCCTTCAGTGCGAAAAAGACATCATTAAAATGTCTTTGAATAATTCTTGTAGTCAATATATGCATGGCGATCACATGCAATGGCCAATAGTCTCAGTGAGCTCAGACGGATCAACCAGAAACCACTCAATGCTTATGATTATTCCTTTTCCTCAATAATCATATCATGAACTGTATGGTATCATATGCCCCCAAAAATATTTGTAAAGAGCGTGTAACTGTTCTAATCAAGAATTATATCATGCACTGAATCTCCAAAACAAACCATACACATCATCATTGTTCAAAATCCAAGGGCGTCTTCGGACCTAGAATACTCTACCAGCATGAACCGAACAAACAATAAGAACCAACCAGCAGGAACCAAATAAACAACCAGCAGGAACCTTTTTATTTTATTTTTACATAGCAGCAGAATCCGAGCAGCAGGAACCGATCAGCAGAAACTGACCAGCAAGAACCAATCAGCAGTACCCGAAGCAACCAATATTAACCACAATATCAACCAGTATTTGAGCAATGAGCGAGCGGACTTCAAACATTGAGCCATCAAATAACCAATTATCTATATGTGTGTATCACGTGAAATCAATACAAAAACAAATATGACAGCCAATCACAAACAGCCATCTCCCTTGTGTTCACGTGATCAGTACACAATTTGTCATCCCCTAGCAGTATCAAATATGGTGCACACTTAAATAATCCAAACAAATGCTCGTGGGTCCTAAAAATATCAAGAGCACCATTCGGACTGTATTACTCCCTCTATAATCGAGTGTTGCCATTGATGCAGATTGAGAAGATTGAAGATGAGTTGGATTCAAATTGAGAGGGAATTGTGTAATTAGGTTGTGGGATACTTCTGATTGACTATTTAAATGAGTTACCCAAAATAGTCGGTTAAATTGGTAAAAATCTCGGACAGAATCTTTGACCAATTTGACTTTAATTAAATCCCAAAATAAATTCCCAAATTTTAACGAAACCAGCAGGAATGAAAAGTCAGACAACAGAAACCAATCAGTCAATCAGCAGAAACCAACTAACTTTTGATCGCAGCTACCAATTCAATACTACCAGCATAATCCATAGCTCATCAGCAGAAACAATCACTTTATCAGCAGGAATGGAGAAATAATCAATTCTTCTGATCATAACAGTGCATCAACAGTCTCTAAACTTAACCTTTAACGATACAAATTCCAACTATTAATTACAGCCATGAATTCCTACCTACCAAAGATTCCTTATTTACTGTCTATATAACCAACCCCTTGCCTCTTCAATCATACATACAAACCAATTAACCAAAGTCGATTTCCTCCCAAAACCTCATGAATAACTCACCCAATCATCCCATCGAAATCTCTTCAGATTCTTCTGAGAGCGAGCCATCCCACGATGGATGGTTAAACTATTTTCCTCGTGGTTACTCCAGTGTGACCTACATGTCCAGAGACCCTCCTCTCAAATCACCATTTGCTTACACTTCTTCAAAGGAGGATCTGCCCAATCCTCCTCCCCATGTGGAGTTTGAAGTCTCCAGCTCTGAGCTTAATGCCATGAATGCAGATACTGATGAGGAGAATGGTGCATCTTCCAGGCCAATCAATGCTGCTCCTCTTGTTGCTGTACCACCAGGCCCTTCAGCTCCAAGACCAGAACCCTCCACCTCTAACCCTGAGAAGAGAGCTACAGTGCTGGGTATAACTGCAAAGACAGTGTGGTCATTCATCAACACATGGGGAAAGGAGCATCAGAGGATGCCCGAGTGGGGAAATAGGAGGCCTGAGAAGAAGCTTTGAAGATGGAAGCTGGAGTCTGGAGTCTGGAGGTGTCTTTGGTGAAGCTTGTTAGGATTTTGTCTCAATGTAATCAGCATCAATGTTTCGAAAGTCTTGTAGTGTGATACTGCATCTCAGAATGCAGTTTGTTTTTATGAATAAAAGACTTTGGTAGATTAATCTTTTGCTATCTTTTGCCACTGATTGTTTGTTTGATACTAGATCTGCAAGATGGTTAGTAGAACACATAACATACAAAATAAATATATACAAATATATACACAAAATATGCAAAAATATACAAAATATACAACATAAATCCTCCCCTTAAACCAAAAACCTCCCCTTAGGCATAATCCTCCCCTCAAACACAACAATCAGGGGTTGATCATGCCTATATGGGTAACCAAATATTGAAACCTTGGACCATCAAAAGCTTTTGTCAACAAATCAGCTACATTTTCATTTGTATGGATTTTAACCACTTGAATAAGGTGTTTTTCATTTGCATCTCTGATAAAGTGGTGTCTAATTTCTATGTGCTTAGTTCTTTGATGAAAAACAGGATTTTTAACAATGCAGATTGTACTTTGGTTATCTATAAAGATTTTAGTGTTCATAAAATTGAACCCATAATCCAATAACTGATTTTGAATCCAAAGTACCTGACCACAACAACTAGCAGCAGCAACATATTCAACTTCAGTAGAATATGTAGACACTATGGTCTGCTTCTTGCATTGCCAGGAGATTAATCTCCTTCCCAGAAACTGACAACCCCCAGTAGTAGATTTCCTATCAAAGTTTGCACCATCATAGTCACTATCACTATAAGCTTCCAACTCAAATGGAGATTCCCTAGGATACCAAAGACCCAACTTCGGTTGACCCTTGAGATACTTGAAAATCTTCTTGACAGCAGTCAAATGGGAAGTTAAAGGAGTGACCTGATGCCTAGAACAAGCACTGACTGCAAACATAATGTCAGGCCTAGAAGCAGTCAAATACATGAGTGAACCAATCATGGATCTGTAGAGATGAACATTAACAGCAGGATCTAGTTCATTATTTGACTTAGGCTTTGGGGCTTCATAAGGAGTAGTTGCAGTCCTAACTAGTTCCATATCAAACTTCTTGAGGATGTCATGCACATATTTCTCTTGATGAATGAAAATACCATCTGATATCTGCTGCACTTGAAGGCCCAAAAAGAATGTAAGTTCACCCATTGCACTCATCTCAAACTCACTCTTCATCAACTCCTCAAATTCCCTGCACCAAGCTTTTTTGGTTGAACCAAAGATAATGTCATCCACATACACTTGAACAAGAATGATATCACTAGAGTTCTTTTTGATAAAGAGAGTCTTATCAATGGCACCTCTCCTATATCCATGTTTCAGCAGGAATGAAGAGAGCCTAGCATACCAAGCCCTAGGTGCATGATGAAGTCCATAGAGTGCTTTAACCACTTTGTAGACCATATCTGGATTGTGAGGGTCTACAAATCCCTTGGGCTGAGTGACATACACTTCTTCTTCAATTTTACCATATAAGAAAGCACTTTTTACATCCATCTGATATACCATGAAGCCCATGTAGGAAGCAAATGCCAAGAAGAGTCTGACAGCTTCTACTCTAGCAATAGGAGCAAAAACCTCATCATAATCAATCCTTTCTTCTTGTCTGTGACCTTGGGCAACCAACCTAGCCTTATTCCTTACCACAATACCCCTTGCATCCCTCTTACACTTCAGAATCCACTTTGTCCCAATGGCATACTTGCTAGGAGGCAACTGAACAAGCTCCCACACATTTTGATTTAAGAATTGTTGCATTTCTTCTTGCATAGCAGCTACCCAATCATCATCGGCCAAAGCCTGTGCAACATTGATTGATTTAATGAACAGTGGAATAAGAATAACAATCAATATCACTAATAAGGTTTTCTTTATTAATTAAAACAAAGAAACTACTACAACTACTAATATACACACGCTATGATCGTGTGTCTAGACTCTCATTTGGAGATGTCTGCTATGAAAATAAAATGAAAGGATGCCTGTAACCTAGACGCCTACCCTCTTTATATAATAGAGGGAGGTTACAAAAACCGTAATCTTAGCTTACTAGTAAAGCTAAGCTAACTATTACATAATAGGCCCTCATTGTTTCTTCTTTCTTCATTTCTGCTTGTGGTTTTGTAATCATCAACTCTGCAATTCCCAACAAGTCCTTTGTGGCCATCAGATATAAATGTGACCCCTTTCCCATCTGCTAACTCAAGGTCTTTTGCTAACAATTTAATAAACCATTCCCAAGTGTCTGAATTCTCAAATTGTACAACAGCCCATGCAATTGGGTATATTTGATTGTTTCCATCCCTCCCAATAGCTGCCAACAATTCACCTTGACACACCCCTTTCAAAAAACACCCATCCAAACCTATAACCTTTCTACAACCTGCTTTCCAACCCTGATTCAAATTATGAAAACAAATATAGAAACTATTGAACATGTGTGTACCATTTGCAAGAGGATCAATGCGTAACTGCACTGTGGTACCAGGGTTGGTCTTTCTAAGTTCACCAACATAATCAACCAACCTGTCATACTGATCTCCAACATTCTGCTTAAGATTATATAGTGCAATCCTTCTAGCTCTACTACACTGATTGTGTGATGTCTTAACCCTATATTTTTTCATCACCATTTCTTGCAGATCAACCACTATCATATCAGGATACATTATGATTTTGTCTACAAATTGTCTTGCAATCCATTTTGAAGTCACTAAATAACCAAGATTACACTGTCTACTACAAGTGTGCTCATTAACTAGGGTTCTTATATGCCAAGAATTGCCATCATGCATCTTCACAGCTCTTAACCTAAAAGGACAACAAGGCTTATTGGGATCTCTAGGAACTTTTTTCTTTCTTCTGTCTTTTTCATCAAACCCACACCTAACCAGCAACTTTTCACTATCACTTTTTTCATACCAAAGTTGGTATCCATTGGCAACAGAATAAAAGGTAAAACAATCTTTTACTTGATCTAAGTCTGCATACAATTCACCTAATATAGGTTTTTTTTAAACTTCACTGTGTGTTTGGGTCGTGGATAGGGTAATCTCTTTTATTAGGGTCAAACACAATCTCATCTGTGGAAAACTAGAGGGGGGGTTGAATAGTTTTGCCGATTTTAAATTAGTTTCCAAAAACTTTAGATTCGATGTTGTGTGAAATCGTATGGATGAAGAGAGAGTATAGATCTAAGATTAATGCAAATAAAGAAAGTAAAGTAAGGGATAGAAATGACATGACCGATTTATAGTGGTTCGGCTACAAGGACACCTTCCTTGCCCTACTCCACTCCCCGAGTCACCTACTCGAGAGTTCAAGCACTATGTCAACAAACTCCTTCAACTTGGCGGAGAAGCCTTCACAACGTTGCTTACACCTTTTTCCGGTACAAAGCTAAATACCGAGTCCGTAACACGGAGGACCAAACCAACACGACTATTACAAAACAAATATGTGAAATATCAAGTACAAGATCTTTGCTACAGAAATCTTGTGGAGGAACAAATCAATAAAGGACCCCTTGCTTGGATGACTTGTAGAATGCTCGTGATCTCGCCTTAGAGAAGGACCTATATGAGAATCACAATAGAAGAAAGAAGAACAACTCTCTAGATCAAGTGATCTTTTGTTAGAAGAGTGTAAGTATATATGAGAGAGTTAGTAAGAAGAGGGGTAAGTAAAAATGAAGAAATGACTCTCTATTTATAGGCAAAATCTTGCCACTGCTGCACGGATCCCACGAATCCCTTGCTTAAGGGATCCGTCTAGTGTAACTCCAGGGATCCGTGGGACGCTCCTCTTTGCCCATGGGTTTTTGGGTTATGGGTCATGGGTCATGGGTTATGGGTTGGTCCATGGTTATTTATTTAGATACAATGTATCTAATAGATGCAATGCATCTAGTCAATGGATCATGGGTTAATACCATGGGTCATGGATATGCTCCATGGGTATGGTTCATGGGTTGTTGTTTTTACCCATCTTAATAAACTATTACAACAAATGATTTATTACAATAATTTGTATTAAATGACTATATGTAAATGCTTTACAAAAATAACATGTATCCTTATAATTTTACTTATGATAACATTATATTTGTTATCAACAAAACACAAAGAGATCGCTAAATTTTTAATAAACGTTTTTATGATTTATTTGTATTAACATTAGAAGATCGAACTTTTACGGGCTTTTAGTTTTACCACTTTAGAGTGATTTTATAAATATTTAGATAAAAAACTTTTATAAATATTTAGATAAAACAAGTATAAGTGATTTTATGATTTAGTAATACATATGTACAACAACTAGTGTTTACATATTGGGTAAATATATACATAACTAGTATGTATTATAATGGGTAATATAAATGGGTAGAAACTTAAGTATTTGACCCATTGACCAAATACATTGAATATAGTTGGGTATAACCCAAAGTCCATGACCCATACCCATTGAGCATGACCCATAACCCATTGCATGACATCATGCTTAAGTCACATATGGATATTATCCATGACCCATGGTTTTAATCCATGACCCATGGACTAGATGCATTGCATCTTGTAGATACATTGTATCTACATGGATACCCATGATCCATAACCCATGACCCATGACCCAAAACCCATGGGCAAAGAGGAGCGTCCCACGGATCCCCAGTAATACACTGGACAGATCCCTCAAGTGAGGGATCTGTGGGATCCGTAGAACGGTAGCCATTTTTCCTCTATAAATAGTAAGCCATTTCTTCATTAGTTCTCACCCCTTTCACATATATTTTCTCTTTGAGTTATAAACTCTCTAACCTCAGATCCAAGTGATCTATGTATGTAGTTTTGTTTTTGTATGATTCTCTAGGTCCCTCTTAAAGGCGAGATCACCACCTTTTGAAGTCGAGCAAGCTCAAGTCCATGAGTTGCCATGCTTCGTCATCATCAAGACTACTGAGGTTCTCTTGATTGCTAGTTCTCTTCTTTCCCATTAGAAGTGTAGTGTTAAGGACATAAGTGAAAGATGTCTAAAGGGTCAAGACGAAGACATTAGCGAAAGGTGTCGAACGTCCATATTAGAAGCACTAGTGAAGAGTGCTTAGAAGTCAAGGCTAAAGGCATTGAGCGTGTCTAGAAGTCAATTCCCAAGGCATTAGTGAAGGGTGCCTAGAAGACAAGCCAAAGGCATTAGTGAAAGGTGCCTAGGGTGTACATTCAATATGGTGTGATTCGATGTAAAAAATAGATTAGTATTGAGTCAAAGGATATTGATATCCTTGTTGATGTTGTTATAAGGAGTGGATCTCCTTAGGGGTTAGTTGTCGTGTAGTATTGGGTAGTAGTTCCTCCATTGTAATGGAACTCGGTATCTAGCCTAGTACCGGATAAAGGGTAGGCGACGTTGTGATAGGTTTGGTTCTACCTCGTGGAAGAACCCGGTATCTAGCCTTGTACCGGATAAAGAGTAGGCAACGTTGTGAAGGTTTCTCCGCCACAAGGAGTTGGTGTTGTGTAGTGATTACAAACTCTCGAGTAGGTGACTTGGGGAGTGGAGTAGGGCAAGGAAGGTGTCCTTGTAGCCGAACCACTATAAATACTCGCGTTGTGGTTTTGTGCTTCTTACTCTTTATCTTTTCATTACATATCTCTATATGCTTGTCTATCAACATCCAACACACATGTTTGAACAGATTGACATAAGTCGATCTAAATAGTTTAAAACCAAGATTTAATCGGTAAAACTATTCAACCCTCCCTTCTAGTTTTCCACAATTTAGCGATCTCTAAAATAATCACTCAAGATCGAAAAGTTTATTTCTGGTTCAACGTGAGGTTTCTCCTTTTGAGATTCATCACCTAGGTCTGAAAATAAAGGATCTACTTCATGCTCATTATCATCACTGTCATTTTCCAACACTAGCTTACTTTCATCAAATACAACAATTTCATTTATTTTGTTCTTTACATCTAAACTTTTCATTTCTTTTATCTTAACCTGCCTCAACTCTTCTTCACCCTCAGATAAATGATCAACTGATGCAACATCTGAGTCTGAGTCTTTGTAATAACTAGCAGGGTTTAAAATGACAAGAACATAATCACCAGTGTTAGAGGTGCAAAAAAACCGGTTTTTACCGGTTTTCGGTTTTTGGAAAACCGGTTTTCAAAAAAGCGGTTTTTCCAAAAATCAGTTTTGGTTTTTTCGGTTTTTTCGGAATCGGTTTTTTTTGGTTTTAAATGTTCGGAATCGGTTTTTTACCGTTCTGTTTTTTTCGGTTTTAAATGTTTGGATCCGTTTTTTTATCGGTTTTTTACCGGTTTGGTTTTTTACGGAATTTAAAACATTTAATACTAAAACATTTCGAATACAATCATAACTTTTATTTAAACAATACAATTATACAACTAAAACTATAAAATACTAATACATTTCGAATACAATCATAACTTTTATTTAAACAATACAGTTATAGAACTAAAAATATATAAATACTAATACATTTCGAGCTTCGGCATGACCATCACCCAAAAACATATTAGTGTACTCAAGTATATCGAGCTTCGGCATTGCCATCACCCGTTTATACTCAAGAAATTAAATCCTCCCAAACTTATTCTACATCTATGTCTTCAACATCAAATGCTTCAAATTCACCTTCATCTAATTCGGTAGTCGGAGGTGATATCCCTATTTTATCTTCTTCATTTGCTATAATTTCTTCAACTTCTTCAATCGAACCTTCCAACGATCTTACATGTTGTACCCTATCTATTCCATCCATATAATCTTTCAAACATACACATACTTCCACGGATTCGGGGCTTAGTTTTGTCTTTTTTTCCGATATAATTCTATCGCTGTGAGAAAAGGCCGATTCGGAAGCTACCGTCGAAGCTTGGACCGCTAATAAGTCACGAGCCATAGCGGATTAAATTGGAAATTGGATTGACCTTTCTTTCCACCAAGCCAAAATGTCAAAGTTTGCAAACTCTTCGGGACTTAAAGTTGTTAAAAAGTTTGTAGCCATATATTGTCCCAACTCGCTTGTTGGGGCCGTTGAACGTTGACGCTTTGTTGCATCTTCACGTAAAGTATTATAAAGGTTTATGTTAATGTCCCTTGTCATTCGATACGATCCGGCCCGCATTGGGTTTGGTTGTTGACCATATATTGTTGCATAAATTTCAAATAATTTTTTAAAATAATCATTAAATTTAAAATTTTGAGATTCTATATAGTTGGGATCTTCACCGTCTAACCCAAAGGATGAGTCTAAATTTTCCGTTATTCTTCTTATTAAAAGTTCTACACCTCCAACATTTAAACATGGATTAAGTGCGGCGGAACAAGTAAAAACCAAAGGTAAACTAGCAAAATATTTTATAAGTTTGTTTTTTATAACTTTAACCATTTTTCTAAATATTTGAGTAGGTGAGTCTTTTAATTCGTCTAATTTTTCCGTCATAGCATAAATTTGATTTAAAACTAATGAGCTAGTTGGGTAATAAACACCCGATAGTATAGTTGTTGCCTCTTTAAAAACTTGTAAAAAAATAGTTAAAGCCTTTAGTCGATCCCAATCTTGGCCATCTATCGAAGTAGAACGGTTTTTATCAGCAAGTAATTCATTAAAATCATTTAAAGTATTACGTTGTCATAATATATTTTCAAACATAATGCAAGTAGAATTCCACCTAGCATTATTATCAAAGGCCGGTCCTAGGGGTGCTTCACCACATTGTTTACGAAAACGTCTATAGTTCAATTGTCGTTCATTGCTCGCAGTATATATAGTTGTTAACATACCCCTAAATCTCAAACGTAAACTCTCACATATTTTTAATGCCGCTTGCACTGATAAATTATAACATGAGCAACACAACGGGAATGAAAAAAAGCACCATCTAAACTAGGTTTTATACGTAATTTTAACAATTCCATAGCTCTAGTATTATTGGATGCATTATCTAGTGAAATCGTAAAAACTTTATCATCTAAATTATATTCAATTAAAGTGTCATGTAATTTTTTTCTTAAATTAGATCCCGTATGAGGATAACCAAATAGTTTAAAAGCAATTGTCCGTTTCATTAATAACCAAGATTCGGGATTAAACCAATGAGCCGTAACGGCGAGATAAGAATTTGCCGTACCATGTGGTGCGGTCCAAACATCCGTAGTTATAGAAACACCATATTTATATTCGCGAAAACCATCAATAATATCTTTTTTAGCCGTTTCCCATAATTTAAAAGCTTCACTTCTAAGTTTAGTACGACTTACTTGTTTATACCGCGAGTGTAGCATCTTTTTGATGATCTCTGTAAGCTTGGCGTTGTCGAAGTGGTTGAATGGAAGCGTATGCTGAATGACCCACCCCGCAAAATCTCTTTGAAGCGCATCATTATCATATATTACAACTTGAC
Source organism: Chrysanthemum makinoi (assembly GCA_910596185.1). Classification (NCBI taxonomy): domain Eukaryota; kingdom Viridiplantae; phylum Streptophyta; class Magnoliopsida; order Asterales; family Asteraceae; genus Chrysanthemum; species Chrysanthemum makinoi. The sequence continues at coordinate 269,344,219 of OU343220.1, forward strand.
CATCCTCACCAATAGTACCTTCCGACGTTTGGGGTACCGCGGTACATTTGTTTATATCACCCCTTAGTGAAGTGTTAGCCGCGGAAGCATAAAATCCCCCACATTTCTTGCAACGCGCCTTTTCCGTCCCATCCTTCATAATACACAAATCCATATTAGACCAAACATCGCCTTTTCGTGTAGTTGGTTTAACAAGAGCAACATCATCATTTGTGTATTGTTTTCGTGACCGGGAAGATCCAACGAAGAGATTAGTGGAAGCTTGTGATTATGATTGTGAGTTTTCCATTATAAAGAAATTAGAGAGATTAAATAGAGATTTGAGAGTTTTTGATGTGTTTTCAACCTCAACCAAATACACATATTTATACTACAAGTTCATGCCTCAAAAACCTCTAAAAAAAAAAATAATAAAAAAAAAAAAAAAAAAATAAAAGGCTAGAAATTTGGTCCTAAAGGAAACAGTAGCGAAATTAATAAAAAAAGGGTTTTCAAAACCGGTTAAAACCGGTTTTTTCCGGTTATTCAAATCCAACTGCACATTTTGACTTTCGTTGACCGGTTTTCAAACCCAACGGTAATATTTGACCTTTGTTGACCGGTTAAAATCGGTTTTTTTCGGTTTTCAAACCCAACAGCTAGTTCGACCAAAACAAAAAAAAACTGGTTAAAACCGTTTTTTTGAAAAAAACCGGGTTCAGAACCGGTAAAAAACCGGTCGGAGGAAAAACTGAAAACCGGTATAACAGGTTCAGTTATAAAAAACCGGTTTTTTTAAAAACCGGTTCCGGTTTAATGTGTCGTTTTTTTAAAAACAGGTTTAATGTTGCACCTCTACGAGTGTATTCAACTAAACATTCATTTTTATGAGTAACATATAAGGCTATGATACCTTCATCACTACTTTGCCACTTTTCAACAAACAACCTAACATCAGCATCAGACTTAATACTTTTTAACCCATTACTAAAGTAATACAACCCAGACACTACTGAAGCTATGTTGTTTTGAACAATATTTTTCAACTCATATAGGTTAAAGGGGTCACATCAACAGTCGTTGTGAGCATATCAACATTATGACAGGTTAAAGGTTTCAGACTGAAATACCCGTTATAATAAAGATCCAATGATAATGTAGCTCCTTTGGATGAATAAGCCATCCTGCTAAATAAAATAATGAACACAAAGGTCAATGACTGCTTAACTTGACCATTATTAAGATAATTAAAAACAACAATAAGTATTAATTACCTTAACGAACACAAATAAGGTTCAATTTTGTGAATCATTTAGTTTTTGTACACAACAGTTTTTTAGGGTTTATGTGAAGAAATGAAATTGGGGAAAATTAAGGAAGAAAATGTTATTATATAAGAAATATATAATGTGTATCTTTGGCCCTTCAAATTTTATAAAAGTTTACATTTAACGAAATTTTTAGTTAGTTGTTAGAAAAACCCAAATCCGCTAAAAAAATTGTTGGTGTTAGGAATTAGAAAATTCCATGTTAAAGTGTCGGTCACCCCAATTATAGTCTAGCATATGTTAGCTCGTAGACTTGTCATTGTTTACGTTATTTATTAGTTTATTAGTTAGTTAGTAGCGTAGATTAGTTTAGAGTAACACCGTGGAGGAAGGTCGGGTCTTTACCCACTGTATGTCTGATCCACAGTCCGAAGGAGGACGTGTAGTATGTAACTATAAATACCCTCTACCTCCCAAGGTAGAGGGTTGGACCTTTCTCATTCTTAATCTAACCTTCTATGTTTTCTTTCACTTTCTCTCTCTAGAAAGGATCCCACTTTCTCTCTCTAAACTCTATCTCATTCGATCCATTGTTGAGCTTATTTGTGTGTTTATGAAATCCAATATCTAAAAATTGGTATCAGAGCCATGGTTTGATCACTCATCTTTCATGTTTTTGGATTTCTAGTGGTTTTCATAAGGTTTTTGGGTTTGAATGAGTTTAGAGTATTTTGCATCATTTGGATCATCTCTAGTGTTAAAGTTTTGATTTTGATTGTACTTTTGTGTTTAGAATCTTCATAAGTGTTTAGGTTTTGATTTGGAAGGCTTGAATCATCGTGGTTAGGTTGTTTTTGGATTGAAAAGTGGTGGTTTTTTGAATATTGGTACAAAGCGAGTTGAGTCTCGTAGTGATTTTTCTTGGAAGCGAGTTGCTTTGGAAGAGAGTTGACAGCTTAAGCGAGTTGGCAGTTAAGAGAGTTGGCAGTTAAGCGAGTTGTCTTATGCGAGTTGCCCACATAAGCGAGTTGTCTGCTTGCTTACTGAAGCGAGTTGTCTTATGCGAGTTGCCCACATAAGCGAGTTGTCTGCTTGCTTATTGAAGCGAGTTGTCTTATGCGAGTTGCCCACATAAGCGAGTTGTCTACTTGCTTATTGAAGCGAGTTGTCCTATGCGAGTTGCCCACATAAGCGAGTTGTCTGCTTGATTATTGAAGCGAGTTGTCTTATGCGAGTTATCTGTTAAGCGACTTGTCAAGGACTGTGATTTGTCAATTCCTGCCATGTGTCTCTAAACCTAACATACAAAACCCTTGTTTTCAAACCCTAATTTTCCGAAAAATCCGCGGAACAAGGGGTATATATATAAAGAATTAGGGAATATCACAAACTCAACCAAAGTACCAACATATTTTCACTTCCTTATCATCTTCTAGTTCCTTTTCTACATTCTACTTCTCACTATCTTACGGTTTGGTCTTGATTTTAGTAAAATCCCGCGAAAGATTCTATTTCTCGGTTTAAATCACAGACTTGTAAAATCCCGTGTACACATCAACATCATGTCTTACACTCCTGATTCTGTAATTTCAGAAGTACTCAAACTGTATGATGAAGTTGACAACCATGAGAACATTAGCTACAATGAACAGTTACAGATGATGGAATCAATCAATGAGGATGTGAGATCTTCGTGTTCAGAATCTAATGAGAGAGAATTGCAATGATCTAGGCTACAGAATACCATGCATAAAGAAAGTAGCATTGAACCTTATCAAAAACTTCACTCTCACATCATGTTACTTCGACCCATAACAATGGAACGAACATGTATTGCCCTCTTCCGTCAGGACTTATCCACATTAACAGGAACTTTGTTGTTAAACCTAGAGCAATTGGAGCTACAACTTGACAAAGAGAAGGTTCAAAAGGATAGTTCCAGTGCTGCACTTCAAGTGATCTACAAACATCTTCAGTCATTCATCAGAAGGGAATTCACATCAGACTATGATCAAGACGCGACTAAAATGTCTTTCAAGAGACACACTGGAATGGAAATTAGCGTGTTCACAGAGACACTTATCCATCTCATGGATAATGTGGAGAAGTATATTGAGGAAGTTACTCAGAAAGATGAAAAAGTGGATGAGAGTTTGGTGCAGTTGAAAGATATTTGTGATGAGTCGGGTAATGTATCAGTTGAAAAGTCGGGTGTTGCTGAATGCAGAATATCAGAAACAACAAAGAATGACGTAACCAGCTGCTCAGTAACTCCTGTCACACAAGAAGTAGATCTTTGTGATCGAAAGGCGAATGAATCTCGGGTACAATCAATAAATTGTAGTGTTGAGACCGGTATGGCATCAGATGATGGATCAGTTGACACTGAATACAGAGGCTTAGAGACAAATAAGCTTGAAACAACCAGTAGTTCAGTGACTCTTGTTACACATGATGTGGATGCAACTATCAAACCAAAAAATGAACTGGTTTCATGTGATGAGGTACCCTTAACTGATCAACATAGTGCATCTGCTTATGAACCTAAACAAACTGATCTTAATATTAAACATGATTCTGATAAATCTTCCTTGGTTGAGGCTGAGACTAATAAATTCAAAACAAATGATATGGTTGATAAAAAGGCTTTTGATGAACTTTCAAACAAATTCTCAAAACTTGAAAAACATTGCATTTCTCTTGAAATTGCAATACAAAGAAAGGAGGAAAGTTTTCAAACTAAGAAACCATTAGAAAATCCGGAATTTCCTGAATTTCGTGAATTTTTTGAAATAAACAATTTAAAAGCTCAACTTCAAGCCAAAAACTCGACTATCAACAACTTGAAGAAACATATTTATGATATGCATGTGAAAAATAATTTGGTTACAAGTAATTCTGATTTTAATGCTATTGATGATATTCAAATGAGAAATGATGAATTAGCAGCTTGTGTGGCCAAATTACTAAAGAAAAATGAGTCTTTGAGAAAGCATCACATAGAACTAGGTGACTCTGTCAAAGAAACTAGAACTAAGTCAATGGAACAAACAAATTCTTTGATAGCAAAAATTGATGAACTCAAAGCTCAACTTCAGGAAAAGAGTTTTGCTATTGTTGCCTTAAAAAATGAGCTTAGGAAAACTGTAGGGAAAAGTGTGAACACTAAGTTTACAAAACCATCAACCTTGGGGAAACTAGTTTCTCATCTCACTAGAAACCGGTCCGTTGTTAGGCAACCTACTGCGTTTATATCCGAAAGACCAAAATTTTCAAAAACACGGTTTGCCTCCCAAGTTGATGCGATAAAAGTTTTGTCAAAACCAGTCACTTCACCTGAGTTACCTAAGAATAAGGATTTTGGCTCCGTGAACCCTCAACAAGTAGCCACTTCTACTCCCAGCACCTCAAGGATGAGTTCGAAAACAGTGTCAAAACCAAGCATTAAAACCCAGAATTCATATGATATGAATGACTTGTGGAAGAACTATTATCTAGAAGAAGCTAGGAAAAAGGCACAGATTCGAAAAGATGGAATTTTAGGTGCAAGACCTAGGATGATGCATTCCACGAGATTTCAAGGCACTGCTAGTAGTTATATGAAGAAGAATGCTAAGCATGCAGAAAATGAAACTAGAAATTCTGAGTCTTTTCCGAATAAAAAACATTTTCCTAACTCACATGCTAAGGTACAATCCACTAAGAGTACAAACAGTGCTAAGGTTCAACCTGTTAAGTCTAGGACATTCAGTAAGTCATCTTCAGTGCATAAGAAGCAAAACAAACCCAAAACTTCACCTAGATGGATACCAACTGCTAAATCATTGGAGTCTAGGAATATTGATAAGTCTTCCACTGTGCATAAGAAGCTTAACAATCCTAAACCTTGCCATAAGTGGATACCATCTGGTAGAATGTTTAAGGATGCTGGATTTAAGTGGATTCCTACCGAAAGCATCGATGACAAAATCAAGGTTGACTGTGAAACCCCAAAGGGTTTGGATACTAATGTCACTAACCAAAATATATGCAATCAAGTTTGTAATATTAGTGTCGGTAGTCCTTACTCAGTTGCAGATACTTCGATCCTTCACTACATGGACTGGCTTAAAGTATGGATTACAAATGGATTGATATCTCATAACTCACGGGTCCAAGTAACTCAATCTTGATATTCAAATCGGCAATGACGTTTGAACACAACAGTTCAAGCCTCGTACTCTAAAGAAATGAAATGTGTACGCTTCAGTGCGCATTATCTTCGGAAGAAGAGAAATCTTCTTATTATGACCATTCTCATCAACATGCTTCATGCTTTCTCCATGCGCTTCAGTCATCAAGTGAACCGGACTACTGATAATTACTCTTATTCCACTTGCTCAATATAATGAAGATGGCGACATGAGGTGCTAATTTTGCGGGGAAGAAGTGTGAATAGAATACATTTGGATGATAATCACTTATTTAATCAAGAATGGCATCTCCGTATGCAATTCTTGAGGGGGAGAAGAAGTGTGAATTTTTTGCATGGTTGATTGATATTTGAGAATATATGGTCATACGGCTCCTAACTCATGTAAGAACCGAGCTTCTTCTTATCGGATCATCTTTACATGGAGTTTCTTCTAAGAGCCGTTGGTTGACATCTTCACTCGGATTGATGAGTTAATCGACAAAGTGCTTCCGGTTAATGCTTCACGTATACATCAACATGATGATTCCGAACAATCTCTCGTTCTTGTTTGATGTGATTGGTAGTTTGGTGTTACCATCTTGTGTGTTCAAGGCGATTCTGATTTCCTTGATGAACATCTTTCTGTTCTTGTTTGATTGGGAGGGATTTTAGTTAAGGGATTTGCAAGATGTAAGTTAATTGGGATGCTTTTTGGTGTGAGTTGAAGATGTTAACACTCTATTCCCCACTCGGACAATCTTGAAGAAGGTCGAGTCTACAGTCGATTCTACATTCTCGCTACATGTTAGAAGACTAAAGACGAGTTGCATTTGATTATCTAAAGACTTCTTCTTAATCTGGGCATTTATCAAACAGATTGTCGGTTTATGGGAGAGCACTAATTGGGGGATAGTGATAAGTCAGATTCAATCCCCAATTAGACTTGCTCATATTTTTTAGCAGTGATTCCTCGAGAAACCCAATCTCCAGTTATTCCCCGAGGCGTTGATATTGACTATTGTAATATTGCAGTTGCACTATTGAATAATAATCCGCTCTCTGGTATTCCTTTACCAAATCTTCACGGATTATTGTGCACTCTGTAAATCAACCACATGAACATTAAGGAAAATGACTACCTCATCCGCTTGAAGACATTATTGGTGAATCTTCCAGATTAGTCTCTATATGTATATCTTTAGGATGATGGAATTGATGTTGAGGAATCATTTGTTCCGGATCATTAAGTGGGTCAATGTACATCCGGTTGTACATTTATTCACGTGTTGGACATTTGACACAAGTTGATTACTTCGAAATTAATCATTTATCACTTATTTGAGATTGAAGTTGACTTTCACAAAGGCGTGTTTTTATTTGATAACTTGCTCGGGCTTAAAATTTTGAGTTGAAGACTTGGTTTATCTTACCAGCAGTCAAGGTGGATGGTTGAAGACCTGGTTAACTATCACTATTAGGAGTTACTTTGTTTTACTCATTGTCACACGCATATGACGGTGTGGATAATCGCAAGAGGTGTTAATGTCTCATACTTTGCTTGAGTAGTGAGTACTTAGAGATTTGCTTGAAGCATAAATTCTCAACACCGTTCTTCCATCATTAGGTGCAAGCTTAAGATACAAATGTGGGAATTTGATTTCAATTTCAAGTATGGTATATCGGGTTTTCTTCATCAGTGGTCACTTCAAATTGTCTACATAAGGGTTGATAAAATAGTCAGAAAAAGTCTTCAGCAAGTTGATTCTCATAAGAGTTCAAGTGTTCTTCTCATAAAGATTTCAAGTATTTGGGCTTATACTATGTTGCCTGATTCAAGTGTCAAAACTAGCAAGGGGGAAGGAGACAAGCATCTAAACGCGAGTAAACTTGATGAACTTAATTCTTCTAAGTGATTGAAGATATCCCGGGAATACAAATGTCATTACCGTAGAGAAACTCAAGGTTTGACTCATGGCGTTTAGTGTTTATTCCAACTATGTAGGGGAAGAGAGGTTAGAGAAAGTTTCTGAAGATAAACGAGGTACACAAATGTGTGATGATTTCGATGGTATCGCAATGATCAGGGAGGAAAGATTGTGTACATTAGGGATGCTCAGCTGTTTCACTTGAGTGCTTAATCAGTGATTCAGAGATATAATCACTTATTCCGGAGTTGACATCCGCTGAGATTGTCACCCGCAGAGATAATCAGTGACTTGGCCTGCTTCTTCAATGTTATCAGTTATTCATTCCTTGTGTATTGGTATACTTCGGATACTTGAGCTTCATACATGATCATCAGGGAAGAAAAATGTGAACATGGGAGGTGTTTTCATTCCCTTCATGATGTGTATTCGGAGAGCTCTTGGGTATTGGTGTACTTCGGGTTCTTGAGCTTCATACACGATCATCCGGGAAGAAAAATGTGAACATGGGGAGGTGTTTTCATTCCCTCATGATGTGTATTCGGGAGAGTTCTTGAGCATTATACAAAGAGGCTGACTGCATCAATTCAACTACTTGGGGAATTGTTCTCTTGACACCATTTGGAATGGATTGCTTGACTTCATGGTTATGAAATGTGAGAAGATTATTTATGAGTGGGATGATACGTTGTTGTTCTATTTGATGATATAACCCCGAATGAAGAATCAATGATCATTCTTAAAAGGAGCACCAAGATCGATGTTAATGGTGTGCTTCTTTGTGCACCTGGCTAAGGGAAGCTTGAAAGAAAGCTTTGAATCTGCTCAGCTAAAGGATTTTCGGTTTGGGGGGGAAGCTACCAAAGTCTCACTTTCAAATGGCTCATTTCTTTCTTCAAATCAAGAGCCTCTGAAGCTTTGGTGGTGAAATTTTTAGGGATGATGACTTCTATCTTCTACAACGGGGCTGCTCGATATCCTTATCTCGGTACTCGTATCATCATCTTCTTAAACTATATCATCTATTCTATCTTTGTATATATTTATCCGAAAAACAAAATACAAAAATATAAAACCAACAAAAGAAAATACAAAAATATAAAACCTTCAAAAACCCATAAAAATCATAAAATTTAAAAATTCCAAAAATATGTTTTCACAAGACATGTCTTCTGGTATCGATAACATCTACGGTCTTAGAAATGTCATTCAATAATGGCACGGGACCATAGATGAAGTTCGAGCAGGAGGTGTAAATATTCTTTTCAAAACATGTCTCAAAATATGGCTTGCTATTATTTCAGATAGCAACCCGTTCTTCAAGAAAGGAAAGTGCTGCGCTAACCTTTTTTTTTTCAAAATTCATGCACTTATCCTAAAATAAAACAAGGAAAGCATGTCGTCAAAAAGACTGATGTTCCTACACAAATGTTTTTCCTTCTAAAATTCTTCAGAAAAATATTTGTTGTATTCAAAAATTGGTGGAAAATGAGTTGCTTTCAAAACAATCAGATTCAGAGTTTTTATAAAATTTGCAATCTCAATCAATGACTTCAGCGCTTTTAAATTTTTCAAAAATTGAGTCATTAATTGAGGGGGATAATGTTTTCAAATCTATATCATCTAACGGGTTTTCTTAATTATCCTATATGCTTAATTAAAAATGATGTTAACCTACGTTGAAGGACTAGGTGCCTAGGATAAGATTGTTAGGATTAGATGATTAGAGTTTGAGGAACACATTAATCCCATACCTTATATGATCTGATTGATATGTTGAATTGACTTTTATTAGTCGATTGCTGTTTTGGTGTTGTCGACCACCATATATCTGTATGTATGTCCAACTTATGCAGGTATATTGGTACATAAGAATGTTCCCGATCTGGATCCCACAAAATATGATGATTGGATGCCGAAAGGAAAGGGTAACTATATCTTGGGTTGACAAATGAAAAAACGGAGCTTAATTGGACTTCTATGGAGTGTTGGCATGGAAAAATGCAACGTAAGAGGTCTCACTGCATCAGCAGATGGTTTTCTTCTAAGTGATTGAAGAAACAGAGCTTAATTTGACCTCTGTTGGCATTAAAATGCAACGTAAGAAGTCTCACTGCATCTGCAGAAGGTTTTCTTCCAAGCCCTACAACAACATCAACAAAAGCGACTTATGATTCTCTCCTAACGTATCTTGTGCAGGAAAAGTAGTGAATGATACCATTTTTAAACAATTTTTGAAAATATTGTTTTGAAAATGGAAAAATATTGTTTTGAAAATAAATTGGTCTTAATTTTGAAAATCACCGGACTTCTTTTTATCAAAACCTATGTCACTCAATTATCGACTTCGGTCATCGATTGAGGGGGAGATTGATTTAAAATATAATATTTTCATACAATATTTCTTCATAAAAGTTTCGGTTTGTACAATAATAAGTGGTGATCTAAAGATTTAATGTTATGTCATGGTATGATTTTCTTTAAAACTCAAAGATCTTACAAAATGAAATTTTTTCTGTTCTTATTTGATTGTGAAATTGTTTTATTTTACTTAAAGATCTCTTAAAAACTATCATACCTGACACTAATAATCTTTAATGTCTAAAATTGATCTGTATCAATCATCTTTCAAAATTAAATCAAGCCACGTCTTTCCCTAAAATCTTTTAAATGATTTAAATCAATTGGGATCACAAATCTCAAAAGGTTTGAAATTTTTGATCGGGGTAGAGATCGTGATTTAAATCTCAAATTTGTTTAAATGGAATTGGTTTTAGTCCTTTAAAGGCACTCCTGCCTCCATGTGCCAAACGATTTCTAATACATAATGCACATGTTGAGGGGGAGCATCTATCCAAAAACAAGATGAGCATTTAAACCTGGCCACATTTTCTCCCATGTTTTCTAAACCTTATTAAATCACGTGGGATCCAAAATCTCAAAGGGTTTGATATTTTTGATCGGGGGAGAATTTGTGATTTAATAATGAAATTTAATAAAAGGTAATTGTTTGATTCAATTGTGCAGGCTGCTCTCTCATATGTGTTAAACGCTTTCGAATCTTGAAGCACATATTGAGGGGGAGCATTTCAAATGAAAATAAACTATCGAGGTACAAAAGCTTTTATGTTTTAACATAAAGTACCTTGATTGAGTTTTTAAATGGTTTTCTTAATGGTTTTTGTGATCGTGGATGTGCTTCAAAAGAACTCTTTCCTCTATGTGATAAAATGATTTCAAATGTCCTATGCACATATTGAGGGGAAGAACTTTACCAAGAAAATCAAATGGCTTTTTCCATAGAAATTGTGATCAAGAATTTATTTCAAAAGAACTCTTGCCTCTATGTGCTAAACAATTTATAAAATCATATGCACATGTTGAGGGGGAGAATTTCTTAAAGATCAAAACAATTAAGGTACAAAATGCTTTGATATTATATCACAAGTACCTTGATTGGATTTTCCAAATGATTTTTCAATTGGTTTCACGGAAGAATGAACTGTACCAAAAGACCAACCATTTTACTTTATGTATGGAGTTAGAAGGTTGGTGAGGTTAGGTATTTCCCACGATCCAGCCAGAACCGGAGGGATCTACCCAGGGACAATCCACTAGATAGTGTAGAAGTCCTTAGGTATGATGAAAAAAAAAGGAGAAAAATGAGAATATGGGAAGAGTGCGGACTGAGACAGAGCTAGTACTGGAATAAACCCAACAAGGTTCTAGTTATGAAGTCTCGGTAAGCAATGAAGGGGTTGAAGAATGAAAAAGAATTGAATGTGAAAAAGGGTGAAAAGAAATAGCCCTCCAATAATTCAACCTTAGGGCAGTAACCGGGTTCAATACATATGCTACTGGTGGTTACTAAGGTAACACTGGTATTGAAGACAAGACGTCATGGACCTAGTGACGCAGTGCACTAAACTTCCCAAGCTACTCAAGTTCCTCTTAAAAGGGGTTGTTTCATTCTCACGGGGAACCTACATAATCTATCGACTTTCTCTTAGAGACTGTTGATATTGAAGAAGGAGACCCTCTCCCTAGTCTCCGGCATAGGAACCAAATGTGCACTATTGAGTCTAGAGCCAAGAGATCATCCACAATATCTCATTAGGACACAAAGTTAATGAAGACTTGCTGTTTCACACAATGTGGAAAGTAAGTATATATTGAGAGTCCTACGCATTATCCTTGTGGTTTTGCCAGAACATCCGAGTGATATGTAAAAGTATTCACAATGAAGATGGAAATCCTTCTAGAGCCAACATCAAACAAGCTCTTGGTGGGTGACATGTGAGATTTTTTCAAAAGATCAAACTTGTGACAACTGGATAGAAACAATGGGGCGATTCATTCTTGAATCAACCTTGGTCCAGGAATGGAATTGACGAATACTTTTGGAAAAACCGTTCGATGTGCAAATCTTCTTTTCTCTAGCATATCGAATGTGTATTCATGTTTTCAAACACAAAAAGTATCTCTGGTTGAAAAAATACTTTTGGAAAAACCTTCGATGTGCAAATTTCTTCTTTTCTCTGGCACATCGAATGTGTATTCTTTTTCAAAGACAAAAAGTATTTTTGACTGAAAGTTGATCTTTCTCATAAAACCTTCGTCGTATTGCAAAACTCTTTCTTCAAGCAATACGCGATTGTTTTTCATATCAATTTTTCATCAATCAGTGAATCTCAATTCGCTGGTTCACTCACTCCGTGTTGTCTTCTTTGAGACGTTCCTGTTAGAGAACAGCTAGAACAAATAAAACCCGTCAAGGAGATTCTTGAATCATACCGATCACGCAGTACTTGTATCGATCAACGGGAACCGTGGGCCGTGTACCTCAATTCAACGAAAGTGATCAAAGACACTTTCGTGTGTTTTATTGCTAACTGTTGTTTGCACGTACATTTGGACGGTTGCACTAATCGAATTGAGGAGTCAATCCAAAGCCGCATGCTCACAGCATCCACACTTAATTGAAGAAATCATGACTTGTGCATATCTACATAACACGGTTCGATATTTTTATACTATGCTTCTGCTACACTGCTGCAAATATCATGAACCAGTAAAGCTTCCGCTACTCTGATGGAAAGATGTCATGATCCAGAAAGTGTGAGCATGTCGGTCCAAAAGTCACAACATCACATGATGGCAACACAACAAAGGGTGATCCAGAGATTTACTGTGGCTGATGATCTCAATGAAAGCTCGAAGATCATCAAAGATGTGGATCAGTTAAAGGCCTCCACTAAAAGTACAAATCAATGCGGACTTTGAAGAATCGCTACTAAAGCACAAAGATTGTGGAACTTGAAGAATTGAAGTCTACGAGCTCAGAACTAAAGTCAAAGATAGAATGCTAGGATGCAAAATGTATTTCATGGGGTGACCTCCCTTAGGGGGAGATTGTTAGAAATTAGAAAATTTCATGTTAAAGTGTCGGTCACCCCAATTATAGTCTAGCATATGTTAGCTCGTAGACTTGTCATTATTTACGTTATTTATTAGTTTATTAGTTAGTTAGTAGCGTAGATTAGTTTAGAGTAACACCGTGGAGGAAGGTCGGGTCTTTACCCACTGTATGCCTGATCCACAGTCCGAAGGTGGACGTGTAGTATGTAACTATAAATACCCTCTACCTCCCAAGGTAGAGGGTTGGACCTTTCTCATTCTTAATCTAACCTTCTATGTTTCCTTTCACTTTCTCTCTCTAGAAAGGATCCCACTTTCTCTCTCTAAACTCTATCTCATTCGATTCATTGTTGAGCTTATTTGTGTGTTTATGAAATCCAATATCTAACAGTTGGCAACCTTTTTATGCAAGGAAAAAAAAATAGAATACCTTGATTGAAAATGGACGCTAACTTTGATGCCTTTTTGTGTCATTTGCCCTTACATATACGTAATATGCTACGGGTTCACTTTCGCAAAGTATTATTTGCATCCTGTGAATCTCACGGGTCTATAAGCTATTATATCATAAAACGTTGATCATTAAGTAAACTAATTACATCATCATGTCGAGCATAAAATCAACTTTCATTAGAGACGCATTTCTATATACGTTCAACTATTTTTTATTTTATTATTATTTTTTTTTTTTTGAGTTTTCTTTTAAAGTGTTGAAATACGTCATGAAAAATAACATGTTTGTAAAATCACATGTGATTTGTCATTTGAAATGTTAAATTCGCATCACAAAACACATGATTTCATATTATATAATATTTATTCCTCACATTTTTTTTTTGAAAGATAAAAGAATCTCGTTCTGATGGTATATTTTTTGTTGCTTAAGGAATTGCTATTTGTAAAATATTTTATTTTTAAAAATGAAAGTAGAAGCGGGTTTTTTTGGTTTTAATAAAAAAATGAATTGTCAGGATCTTTATTGAACTCACCCTCAACCTATGGGTATGTTTGCTTGGGATCCTTTTCTTCATATCGTTAGGGTAACATTGCAACTAAGTTGCAACACTGACACAGTAGGACAGCATCAAGAATATAACGCTAGATAATCTCAAGATGATACCAATTTGTAGTATTTCTTTGATTAAATTGGATGCTGATGAACCAAATATGAATGATAAACGAACTTTTTATCTTGTCGTGTAAAGATGACAACAGTACTAATCAAACAACCAAACTCCAACATATTATGATGATCAAAAGACATTGGGACCAAAAGATAAAAAGAAAAAGGAAGATGCACATGTCTTCGTAATGTTATGATTGTAGTATCCATAATTGTCAATCATCTTCTCAACCAAACTTTACCTCATCGCCACCAAAAATACAGCAAATTTAACAAACTGAGACTTGATTCTACACCGCTAATACATACTTTGTATGCCACTAAAGTACAAGAACATAACTTTAGTGATGTACAATTTACGTCCATAATCAATACTCTTCTATATTGATCATCTCCACACAAAAAAAAAGATCAGCGCAATTAAAATATAAAAGTAATGCAGACAGTTTCACATTGTTTGAATGATATGCTGTGGCGCAATTAGCATTCCACGACATACTAACAAGTAATTCCCACCAAAACAAGAGCAAGTGCTTGCTATTCCAAAGAGTTTATAATGTCTTTGAAGTTAAACACTAGCCAATCGGCTTTTGTAGAAACGGCCTCCCGAAGTTGGACACCCCCATAACAGATAAACAAGTCAGCACATCCTGGTTTTCGAGCCTACAGTGTAGAGCATAGTTTATTGAATCTGTACACGTCTTGAATCTAACATAAAACAGATTTAGGTTATTCATACCTCAAGATCAGTTGTCCCATCGCCAATCATTACTACTGTCTTGTATCCATGAGTCTGAAAAGTATATTTGGTGTTACCAATTAAGATATTTTAGATTAGTAACTGCAGATGACAAAAAAAACCAACCTTTCTTAATAGTTCCACCGCAGTTGGTTTTCCTCCGCTTCTTGAAGTTGGTTCATTTACATCGAATCCAGCAAATTCACCAGAAGTATCGAATAGTAGTTGATTAGCAAATATATTTTCAGTTGGTACTCCAAGGATTGATGCAACCGGCTACAAACAAAATGTCAACAGTCAAGACATTAGCCCATATATCTTAATTCACTAGTAACACATTACACATATATCGTTAAAAGAAACTGAATGGTCAGCCGTGTCAAATTTTGAGATAGCAGATTAAAATTAAAAGACAACACTGCTATAATGATGTAAATAGTAGCATTTGCTGAAAGCAGAGTTATTAGCAAAAGGATAAGATAAATGTCACTAGTATATCAAAATTGACCTATTTGACCTACAGGTCAAGATGTATAATCCAATTTTGAACCAGACGTGCTACTTAAGAATAAAAGCCAGAGTTTAGACCCCTTAAGCTTTAACAGTAAGCAAGTTAAATACAGTATTGTCAAATAAAAGATAAGGATAGTGAGAGAAAGATAAGATCTTTTACTGCAAACACTTTTTTTTTAAGCCTTTCACTGCATATTATTATATGTTTCTTGGATGGCTTACGTTGATCATTTGACGAAATCCTCCAGAGATCAGATAAACAGTTTTACCACTTTCCTTTAGCTTCTGGACCAATTCATGTATTCCAGGAGAAAGCCTACCAATTACAGAAGAACATGTGAATACAAAATATTATAGCTCATTTTGTTACCTCATTATTTCTTGTACAATAAGTTTGAATACCTTGGGGGCCTCTTTTCAAGGAATTCCTGGACACGTGAAAATGAAGGTTTGAAAAGATCGAGTCTGGCGGATAAGGCTTCTTCAAAAGGGACTGACCCACCCATTGCTCTGCGATCTCACAACAATTAATATAAACAACTGAAAACAGAACATGAGAACATATATATTTTTACTGAGTGCACACCTAGCGGTCCATTCGGCAACAGCTTTCCCAGCTCCACAAAACTCAGCAAGTTCATCAA
The DNA here is from genome assembly GCA_910596185.1 of Chrysanthemum makinoi. NCBI lineage: Eukaryota > Viridiplantae > Streptophyta > Magnoliopsida > Asterales > Asteraceae > Chrysanthemum > Chrysanthemum makinoi. Next base: position 269,360,002 of record OU343220.1, read on the forward strand.
TGCCTTCGTCTACGCATACCGTGCTATCGACATCAAAGCATACAGCATCAGCCTTTTGCCATAAGTCAAGAACCTCTGAAGGTCAACAATACTTCAGTTAGAAAGTTGATTATAATCTTGCAATTTATGGATATCATTATGTGATCTATAATACCTTTGGATGGTAATGAATTATCCAATCGGCCTAATGAGGAAGCTGTTAATGGTTTAATAGAACTCGGCGTTGAGTTGGATGATGTGGAAGGTGACATCATTCTGATTGGACTGTAAAACAGTCTGCTTTTTGATGTATGTGTTGAAAATAAGGGGGTGTTTTTCTGACTACTGTAAGCACGGACAGGAATTATTCGTGAACTGATCAGCCCTTCCATAAAATTTATCTGGCATTAGAAAAAACAGTTAGAATTATGACAATGCGAATTTTAGCATCAAACTACCTGACAATGCTCTGAGTTAACCCATAGCACTACCATTCACTGCGTAGAAGACAACCAAACTAACATAGTAGAAGACAATCAAATTTAAAACATTTTTATGTATGGAGAGTATTCATAAAAGAAAAATATCACAGTTGGTCGACAATAGCGAATCTGATTATAGATAGTTGCTTGCTTCCAAAAAAATGCCTAGTATTTAGTTTTCCAGTTCAAAGGAAGCCTAATGAGCACACTTTAAAAGTTGATGGCAAAAAAAATTAATTGATGATGTTTGTGTCATACTAGGGAATCATTATCACTAAGATTGGCATTGATTGTCCCTGGTTTAATCAACTAATGCGGCTCCTACTACGGCGAAAGTCAACTTATCTACTACGCCAGCACACATTGTGCAGAACATCTAGAAGTGTTGTTATTGTCAGCATAAGATGCAAAGCCAAAGTATAAGATATTGTAGTTAAATGTAACAGCTGTACAAAGTAGTTAGTTAGTTAGGTTCTGTTACAAGTTCTCTTAGCTAGTTTTACACAGTCAATTAGATAGCCGCTTAGTCTTGTATATAAACAATCCAAAAAAAACATTATTCTGTAAATGATTTAAACCGTAATTCAGTTCACAATTCCTTGCTCCAATGTATCAAAGGCTCCAATACAAATGCTAATCTAATTCACAAGCAGAGATCCAGATATGAAATCACCTCGAAACCTAACGAGCTATATAATGGAAATGGTCATACTTGCACTACTGGTAATATAGTTTTAGCCGTCGAAGGCAGAAACTTATTGCGGAGGGGGCAAAGTTTGATACTTTTTTATAACTACACTACAAATCTTGTCGCTAGGGAACAAATCACAAAAATAGCTACAAATTTAGAAAATTTACACTACAAAATTCTTTGCTAGGGGGGCAGGGTCTAAAACTTTTAGGGCTAAAGTTGAAATTAAACACTTTTGTAACCTGACTTTCAAGTACTATATGTATCAATAGTGTGTTATCACAGAAGACGAATAAATAACTTCCTGTTATATCATGTACTCTGCTTCAATATTACCATTCCCCTTTAACTTACCACTGCCAAAACAGATGTACACGCCAAGTCACCAACCAAAGTTGACACAGTCACACAACTAGAAGGCAGATCTTATAAAAACACTAGGGCTAAATCAAGACAAAGGTGAGAAATAATGCTTAATGAACGCGACAAAGATCGGGAGATAAAAGGGTAAGATGGATACGAAAGACATACATGGTGGTAGCCTGGTAAGTGGTAACTAAATCCTTTAACCAAGCAACCTAAACTTTCTCATAAGAAAACTGATATCTACGTTTAACTTCATTACAAGAACTGCTGCTCAGGAAACATTGTGTTTGAGTTGCATGACAAGTAGAAACCGCTCAACCATTTTACATTTCAAACATGATACTTAAATCATTCTCATAATAAACTCAAACTTTTATTTTCATAGAGCCAAGGAAGTGCCGATTCTCATCAAACACAAAATCTAAGTGAATATTCAGTACATGATCAGGTTTCCTATATTAGTTTTATACCCACATTTTAGCATGACATGCATCATACTTGTGCTTTAAACTACAAAGTAAAATTCAGCACCCCGTGAGCTGCATCAAACAAGGCCAAAACACAGAATCTCTGGTTGGGTTTTTTGCACAAAACGATAACGAACTATAAGTCAATTACTAATTAAGGTAACACACAACCAAAACGATCAAAATTGGTATTCAACTTACATATCTTCTGCAATAATGTTGATTTTACATTTTACAGGTTGACATGTGTCATCATGAAATTGGACAAGTTCGCAAAAGTTACCATCATTGCAAAAAAATTTATAGGTGAAAACCATTTTTTGTTCATTTTGGCATAGTGTTACCATAACTAGGAATTGCCCTATAGTCCGTTGCACTTTTATGCAGAAAACCCAATCTGGTTTCCAACACCAATCAGATTTGTATCATAACAAAGAATCATCTAAAACAAACCCGAATATCGAACTATATAGAAACTCAATTCAAATAAAGTCTGCTTGATATAGGCTTATAAGCTTATCTTTTTGGCTACTATTTCATAAGCTCAACCTTTTCAAACTTGTGGGCTTTGTCATGAGATACAAATAAACTTAATAAAGTCCCAAAAATGGGGTTTATGAAACATAAGCCGAAAACGGATAAGCTCAAAAGTGGTAGATTACAGTCTAACATATAATAAACTAATAATGTATGCAAACATCAAAACAAAAACCACAAATTAAGCATCCAAACAAGCAGAAATTAGGGGGAAATGAATAAAAACTAAAATTTAAACAAGACCCGGTAATCAATTACAAATCTTTAAGCATATAAAACCCTTACTTGAAAGATTTGAAGATTGTTGAATAGAGCAATGCGGCTTTGATTTAACGCAATATGTAGTGGGTTCTTGTTAATTACAGTATATATTTTGGTGCTTTGAATATTTTTTTGTGTCTTAAGTTTGTTGGGGACTCTATTATTTTTTTTTTGATCTTACCAACCACCGGGTGCCTGGTTGCTATAGAGTACTTTTAGAGTGTTTTACTCTTTAGGGGGTGTTTGGTTGGGGCATATTGGGGGATATTGGGGGATATTGAATTTGAATTTCCTTCAAATATTGTGTTTGGTAACACAAATGAAGTAATTTATAATTACTTGAATTGCCAAAATGGAGAGAATTAGATTTCCCCCAAAAAGTGAAGAATTTTAATTTACTTGGAAATTTTTTTTATAAACTTTTTTTCTTATTGTTTTTATTTAAACTTTTAAATAGAATATTTATGTTTTTTTTATAAACTTTTTTATAAATTTTTAATAAACTTTTTTATAATTTTTATAAACTTTTTTATAAATTTTTATATTTTTTATAAACTTTTTATAAAAATTTTTTATAAATTTTATTTATAAACTTTTTTTTTTTAAATTTATAAACCTTTTTTTATAAATATTTTAAATTTTTTTTTTATAAATTTTTATAAACTTTTTTTTATAAATTTTTTATAAATTTTTACAAATTTTTTATAAATTTTTATAAATTTTTATAAACTTTTTTATAATTTTTTATAAAAATTTTTATAAACTTTTATAAACTTTTTTAAAAAATTTATAAAATTTTTTTATAGATATTTAATAATTTTTTATAAACTTTTTTATAAAAATTTTTATAAATTTTATAAATTTTTATAAACCTTTTTTATAATTTTTTTATAAACTTTTAAATAGAATATTTATGAAATTTACATTTAAAAAATAAAAAATATTTATAAATTTCGTCACCAAACGTCGAAGGTATTTTAAATTCCGGAATTTTAAATTCTCAAGAATTTAAATTTGCTAGAATTTAAAATTCCGGAATTTAAAATTCCCCCAACCAAACGGCCCCTTAGTCTCAAACGAGTGGGTGATGTCGCGAGTTGCTGCGGAAGTGTTGTGACCCAGTTATATTTTTATGTAGCGGTCCTTTAAAGTTTAATTATGGTACATCGTTAGTCCTTGAAGGACCTAGTTTGCAAATACAATTAAACTTTAGGGACTTCCTTAAATGGCTATACATACTAATTAATGCTACAAAGGACTTAGTTTGCAAGAACACTTAAACCTTAGAGACTATTTTTGTCAAATTGCTATAGATAATAATTAATGCTAGAAACTTGTTCCTGCCTTTTAGTATATACGAGTGTTGTAACCCGTGCGTTGCGGCGGGAATGCCATGCTAAATTTGCGAAAAATGCCGTGCTAAAAGTCCTGTCAAGAAGTAAGAAAATACATAAAAAAACACACATCATCTATATTACAATCAAATTATTATTTACATTTGCAGCAATACAACATAATTATTGTTTACATTGCGGGCTCCCTATCGCAACAATGTTGGAGTTGTGATCTTCCTAACTAATTGGAACAGTTCCCTGGCTTGGTCGCCCAGCCCTCATGTCCCAAATCACTTCTTTGTCGCTCCATTTCCAGGTTAGCCTCCATCCATGGGGTTCAATGTGGTGATACAGTTGATAATGAACTCATGAAAATCTAAAATTTAACAACTTATGTTCATCATTAAAATAACATAATGCAGTTTGTGATGGGTACCTACTTACTGTGACAAAATGTGACTAAATTAACGCCTATTAGAATCTGGATATAAAAAGTTAGTTGCCAGCTCGATCAAGCCCAGTAATGTCTTGGAACATAGTTGTGATCAATCAAGCACCCTCTATTACTACAACTCTTATAATATCGCAACCTTTTAAACTTACAGACATTTAAAGTTATACTACGTCAATCACCCCTGAAACTATGTCTCTTATAATAATCTAACTTTTTAAGTTTACACTATGCTAAGCACTTTAATTTACACCGTGCCAAACACCACTAATTTCTGAATTTTTTTATTTACAGTTAAGTTTTGAAAAGTCTAAGAACTAAATAAAGCAACTCAATTTAACTACATTATTGTCCTTTATTGGTAGGACAATTCTATTTTAAATGAGATACGATTTTAATAGTAAGCTGTTACGCACCTTTTATGAAATTCGTCTTCAAAATCCCTTCCCCAAATAGATTGTCCACTGTCCCGTCTCCCCAAGGGTCTCCGTCTGTAACATAAAACGTTAGATAACCCGATGAAATATCGATTATCATAGTATCCATTTTACTGTGAGTTGTGAAATTCTCCACGGTTTTAGGACACTCTTTCCGGTGAGCTTCATGTGGATATCACCAAGTGTTGTGTGCATGATGCAGTACAAAGCATATATAATCAAGGTAATGGTTAACAATATAACCTAAGTATTAATAACGCATAGTTTAATATTAATAGAATAAGAGTACTTACCACATTCTCTGGAAGTGATGTTGTTACAGATTTCCCTATATTTGACACGGCCATAAGTTCATCATCAGGAGGGTTTTCATTGAAGATATCCCGACCCTTAGCTGCATCCTCAGGTTCGTCTGGTTCTCTTTGACTGCAAGAACATAAATCTGTAAGCACCATCTCATGTAATCAAACTTACAATCATCAAATCGATAAACATTCACAAAAACTTTCATATCGAAGTTAAAGCTTTAGCGTGACTGCCCTTTTTAGGCTGAGATATCATATATGTAAAAGCTCATTAGTCATACTTGTGAGATAGACAAATCTTGGAACTACATCCACCCAAAAATGGAACTACATCCACCAAAAAATGTAACAACCTACGTGAAAACACCTATATCACCAAGCAAAATGTATCTACATCCACCCAAGATGTTCGCTGTATTTCAACTGAAACCCCAAAAAAAATCCGATATAAATATTGGTTATGGCTTTTGAAATGTTTGGTATCTCAGTTTGCATACCTATAATACCGAAGCATTTCAAGAATTCAGTATAATCAAAAATGAGTTCTATATAATTGAGTTTTCGAGCTTCTGGAAGGGTAAGATTAATCAAGAAAATGACGGTCAATTAAGCAAATGTTACAATTCTTGTTAGAAGCATATATTGACCGTATGCACTTGGTTTGTGGGCACGTTACTCTATATAGGTGTGTTTTGGGTTGCTTATTTTCAGGTGCCTGTTTCCTTAAATAGTAGCAAATCAACATGTTTTAACGCAAATAATTTATGTAGTACGGAAGTAACACAACCAACCCAAAACTTTATAGATGCCTTAGATCGCAAATTTCTAAAAACAGAATTATTTTTTTACAAAAAATAAACAAATCTAACCCCTATATCTTGAAGCAATTTTCAACCTATAGGAGTTAAAAAGTGACTTATCCTATGCATACCGTTTTGTCAAGAATAGGGCATAACCATCAGACCACAAACCGAAATGATGAGGATCCTTGCAGCCTCTTTATGGTCGATTCCGTATGCCGAAGATAACCACCAAACGTGCAGAAGCTTTGACCATCTTTCGTGACCTACGCTGCAAAAGCCATATGTACCTTCTGTAACAAACAAAAGAGATAAAGAAAAATAATAAGTGAAAGAACCGTACCACACTTATAATTCTCTTAGGCTTTTATGTGACTTTCCTTCTTTTCCACCTGGAATGCAAGCATAATATACGCCTGGTTTAGAATATTCTTTTCGCGACACGCACACAAAGCGCCATCGACAATCGTACGCAAAGATTTCACGTAGAAAGTCTTGTGGATTTGTTCACGTCGGTAGTTTATTACATTCACCTGTTAACAAAATAAAATGTGATATCAGTATAAATATAATAGCAGACTTACGGAACGGATAATTTTTTTCTGCTCGGTTACATATGCATGGCCGTTATTTGATTCGGTCCAGTGAGAAACTATGTTGACATTTGTATGCTTAATAAAGAATCAATTGTAGGTTGGTTTATATTTGGGCATGATAAATATTTCAGTTGTATGGATAGCAGCAACATTATAAGATTCTGTTAAGAGGTTAACCCGACAATATAATTGGCACATCTCACTGACAATATAATTGGCAGATCTTACCTGTAGCTTGGAATGGTCTGCGACCCGTTGTTGTTGCCCTTGGTACCGTGTCCCTCCTCAGGTATCGAGCTTTTGCAGGGACACTCTTCATCTGTAAACCTCACTATTCACTATCATTGTTACTATTCTATCAAGCTTTTGCAGGGACACTCTTCATCTGTAAACCTCACTATTCACTATTCTATCAGCCTGACCACCACCACATATCACTACTTCAACCATAACATAACCCACCATTCGAAAAAAAATGGTTGTAAACTAATTCAAAAAACTCATACCTTTTAATCAGCCTGTTGTTGTTCATAAAGGGTTCCTGGCAGCGAAAATCATTAAAGTGAAAACTAAAATTAAAACAATCAATGAAACATAAAAGTAATTACAAACAATTTTAGAGATTAAGAGCAACTGTCGCCACCTTTTTCCTGATGGAATCGACCCGATCCATAAAAGGGTCGTGCACGCGACTAATATTCAGGCCACTGTAATAACAGTGCTAGCATCTTGGAATTTCTGCTTTACTATCTTTTTTCCTGTCGTTGTCAAGACGTGCCTGTAAATCTAATACGCCTTAAGATGTTCAAATTTGTTGTACAATATGGCAGAAAGAAACGTCTCGGAACACAAAACTATAGGTGGCCATTCTGATCCATTCCTTAAATGGGTCAATTTCAGTTTTTTAATTCTTAAATAAGTCCATGTAATAACTTTAGCAAGAAAAATAATTGAGTCACAAAGGATTAACTGATCAAATAGAATGAAAATATCAACATTAATGCGAAAACAACATAAGAAGAATAAATCCAAATCTATTTCGTCACTTACCATAGCGACCACTTGCATTACTCTCAAAGACAAAGCTTTCCATAGTCCCGAGAACAGGAATCTGCATCAATGATTAATCATATGTAATAGGAATTTGTATCAATGATGAATCATATGTTCAAAGCGATTACAAAAAGTCTAAAAAAATGCAAAAGCAATTAGGTGTAAGAAAACATGTTGCATAATGTACTCCATTGTTTCTATTTTGCATCCAATCTCTATATTCTTTATCTATACCATGTCAAAAATTATTGCTAAATTTTTTGAGGAAAGCCATATTTAGAAAGTGATGATGACATGCTATAAGAGTTAAGCAACATCTCTAGTTTATATAAAACAGAGTCTTCTAAGTCATTATCGGTTAACATGCAAGTTAACAAATTGCCATATTAAAAATGTTTAGACAGAAAGTATTTTGCATTAATTAATTCTCTCTTCCTGCTTTAGTTTTCAATAAGGCTCGCGAATGGGTGCTCACCTTTTTTTGCTCCTTCGCAGCCCATAATATGCTACCCAACAAACCACATTATTCAACACATAACTTGCCTCAGTATATGCTAAATAGAGACTGTTTTATTGGTGTTTAAAGTTGAGGGAGGTTATAAAAAGCTTACATTAGCCAAAGATGGAATTGATGTTGGATGAATTTCAGTATCACGAACGTGTGAATGCTTGTGTACGTCGTTGAACTGAGACCTTTTAGAACACTTCATTACCCCAAGCTAAGTTTCAACCTCTACCCATTGGCTAGAGCTGATTAAAATATTTAAGGCTCGGAACAATGCCACACATAGAACGACGACCTACAACAAAAACGATCAACAACTTATGCCATTTATATTAAAAAATATTCCATCAAGTAAATTCACATTTTCAGTTAATACTCAATAATACTAAATGTCCATTCTTGTGAAGAATCAAAGGATTGCCATTCAAGTATCAAGTACTACTATAAAATTTTCTAGTCCAAGTTTAGTGTGCATTCACTCGTGTAAAAATCAATTCCCTGATTTACTCATTACAACTTATATATGTTACTTATCTATACTACATATAATAGAAAAACGGTCAAAGGTGAAAAATTGAAAAAGTTGAATTGTTGAAATTGGTCAAATGAGAGAGAAATACATAGTGTAATTAATACTCTTACTAAAACATCTCATTACTTAAAAGTACAATAATTTATTCACATTGTACAACCAATTAAAAACACATCTACCAAATTAAAAACCACTAATTAAAACACCCCTTACTAAAAAGTATAATAAAATTTTCATAGCGTACAATTTAAAGAAGTTACAATAAAATCCAAAATATAAAATAATTAAACACACTAATTATTGATAATTTTAAAGCACCCTAAAATGAAAAGTACATGTTATTATACACATTATACAAATTAATAAAACACACAAAACTTCATACAAGTAACAAGTTGATGCTACATATAGTTTTGAAAACCGGACCGGACCGAACCAACGTGTTCAATCGGGAACCGGTGTCGCCACCGGTTCGGCTAACCAATTAAAGCCATTCGAAAACGAACCAGAGAGGACCCATTGAAACCGATACAAACTGGTGAATCAGGTCTCATCGAGATCTATTTCTACGGTTAATCGTCACAGGGTACCCACCGCCAAAACGCGCGAGTACCCTGCTATATACTATATATAAAGGAAAAACTAAAAAGTAAAAAGTGAAAAGTTGAAACTAAAAGTGGAAATGTTGAAGACATATTTCAAAAGGAAACTATTAATACACATGGAAAACCGGGTTGACCCGGGACCGATTTAATTTGACTTGTTTTTTACCCAACCTGTCGGGTTGACTCGGTTTAAATCGACTTGTTTTTTTGACCGGAACGGTTCAACCGGTTGAACCACCCGGGTCGAACCAGGTTTCAAATTTGACAAAATTATATGAGAAATGATTAAATAGCTGTGGAACCCGTGACAAATTTGGAAAAATGATAGACCAAGTAATTGTAGTTTTTTGTTGTTTATTTTGCTTTGACACATGTACGTTGTCATTTGTATAATTTATTTTAAAAAAATGTTGGTCTTGCACCACTTAAAGGACTAGCATATATGAATCGTCTTTTAAAAGTTACTCCCTCCGTCCCATTTTTATTGTCCAGTTTGACTTTGACTGGTCTTTCTTGTTCAACTTTGACCATTGATATATTTATTTGTGTTATATAATATTTGATGAAATTTATACCAATGAAAAATACATTTAAAACCCAATATATTCATATATTTTTCATCAAGTAGTATATAACACAAACAAAATTAATTATGGTCAAAGTTAAAAAAGAAAGACTAAAAAAGTCAATAGTGGACAATAATTTTGAGACGGAGGGAATAATATATATTGTATAGCCTTTTGTCTGGTATCTCAATATGTAAGCTTATTAGAATCACAAAAATTAAATAGTATTGTTATCTAGCAATAATTATTTGTATCCCAAACAAATAGCTTTGAATAATGCTTAAATATCTATGCAAATTGATAGTACAAAATAATCTTATTATTAAATTTGTAAGGTTACAAGTTTAAAAGCCACACACCAAAGAATAAACGCTACACATGTAAAAAAAATAGTTATCACTGCCTAAATTACTGACAAAACAAGAAAAGGCGGTCACACACACGTTGAATATACCTCTAAACTACAATATAATATTGTCAACTACATAATACCGTAGCTTTTTGTAATGCTTGGATCTATTATTACTAAAATCTTAATAACTTAAAAGTTAAAACAATCCTATTAGAAATATACTCCCACACTTAGATCGACTCCACATAATTTTCTTGAAAACTGTATATTTCTGCTGCTGTGCAACCACGCATCAGAATTATAGTTATTCGAAAATGATTCCCTGACGCTACAAATACAGTATGTTGAAAGAAACTTATAGGTCTTCGGAATTTTGCAAAAAACTAGACACCGTTGCCGTTAGGCACGGGTACTCGTCTAGTAATACTTAATGGGTGTTTGGGATTACTTATCGTTTCTACTTACACTTCTGTTTATAAGCTGAAGTAGAAAAGCAACATAAACTTTGCCCTATAAATGTCTGATGCTAAAGACGCATACCTAATCCAGAAAAAGGGATAATTTTTTTTACTGTTCTGAGGTTAGGGAGTAGAGTCGATTGTGGAAATTCAACATGACGTTTTTTATGGGGCATTATAAATCAATATGTTGTGGAAATGCAATATATGTTATACCTGCTAAACCACACACAATCGAACCTCTATATGTTGTGACCCACCCATGTGCATCCTGTCAAAACAGCCCGTAAAAACTCAACTAAATCAAACACTCACAAATCGAATCGAATAAATAATCTGTTAGTGCAAATATTACGATATTTAATCTATACAGTCTTGTTTGTTTTGATTGATGACAAACATGTAACTTGTAATACATAACGTAAAATGTACAAGTTACTTGTAATTACATTTGTCTCAACATACATTCAACACCTCTCGATGTCTCAAGTCCTCGTATGTTACAACACAGGTTCGTACATGTTTGTTATGTGGCATTATGATCAAACCCATTAACAAATCATTTAGAATGTTTAAAATACGTTTAGAGTCACTAAGTATTTTAATAGGTTAACCCTTCTATTTCGAACCTCATTTTACATTTTGCATTCACAAGTATTTTATACAAATACATCTTTTGTAAAATGTATAAGACATATATACTTTTATTTGTACAAGTAAACTAACTATAATATTCATACAAGTACTAAAGTTTACTTACACTTGACAAAATATATTTTATTTTGACAAGCACTCAACTAGATATTTTATTTTACAAAAGGTTACTTACATTTTATTTACAAGTAACTTACCTTTTTAATAAGTATATACATTTGTTTAAATGTATTTTTCATAAAAAGGAAAACACTCTTTTATTACCTCATGCATAGTGTCATCTAAATCTTTAAAAGATTTTGGAAGATATTCTAAGATATCAAATCTAATAAATTATTATATTTTTGATTACCACTTTTGGTTATAAATACCATCCCATGGTTTTCTCATATCTTCATCCCTTCCAACATATATTCTCTCTAACATTCTTTCATCACTTAGATCTATAGATAAACATGTAGTAGCATACATCAATCACCCTCACCATCACATGATCATAATGCTTCTAACATTCATCTTTGTTGTAAGCATATTTTACATTTTGATCAACCAAGGAAAGTTTAGAGATCTAGCCATCCTCATTCACCAAAGCATATCAACATATGAAGATTCAAGATCTCTTGATATCCTCATTGATTGAAGACTTCTTATTTAAGAAGATCATTTAGATTAGTCATTCATATCCATTAGACATTTATGTCATGGATCATCATTGTAAACATTATTGCATCATCACAACACTTTCACCAAACTAGATTAGATGGGTTATGTGTTTGAACCATAAAACACAAGGTTTGTTATGTTGGGCCATAAAACATAACGTTGTACCCGAAAAGAACTCGACATCTAGCTTAGTGTCGGAAATATTGTATAGGCGACGTTAGGTTGGTTCTACCTCGAACTAGAACCCGGTATTTTGCTTTGTACCGGAAAAGTGTGTTTAACGATTGTAAGGTTTTCTCCGCCGAGAAGGGAGCTTGTTGATTTAGTGAAGTAACTCTCGAGTTGGGTACTCGGGGAGTGGAGTAGGGCGGAGAGGAGATTCGTGACCGAACCACTATAAATCCTCGTGTTCGGTTTGCACTTTCCTTTCTTTATCTCTTTACTTTTATAATTGCTTGTGATGTGGTTTGATGTTTATGCTTGTGTGACAACTTGGTTTACTATGCTTTATATTAGTCACAAACAATAATTGGTACTTTCATATTATAACAAGCTTCATAAACGATTTGATACAAAAGATCTAACGTTTTTAAACGGTAATGTATTCACCCCCTCTACGCGTTTTCACAATTGGTACCAGAGCCTCGTAGCTCTTATTTTCAAAACAAATGGTTTTTAAAATGGAGAACGATCCATGTATCAAATTACCATTGAAGCGAAATATAATATGAAAAATGTTTTGCTAATTATATTTAGAAATTTTGTTGTTAAATGTTTAGATAAGTCACATTAGTAAAAATAATAAACAAAATATGTGTATTATATTTTTTCTATCAAAGCTAGTAAGTCCGACACTTTTTCGCTATGAGTAAGTACATTTTTCAACTTTCTGTGAAGACCACGGATTGGGCGGAACCAAAAAAAGGGCTCCTTCCTTGTAAATTTTTGGTTCCTTGGTCAGCACATTACGCAGTTTTTTTGGCAAACTTAAAAAATTCATAACTTATTAACCGTAAGTCCGTAGGAGTCGAGCTACCTATCATTTTAAACGGAATTGAGTCTACTTTCATTTAAAACTACTCTCATGACCTGAGTCTAATTTTAAATAAGTGAAATAGACCAAATACTACGAGTATATCCAAGATATTAAGTTTCGCTTTAACATAAAAGCTTAAATTTTTGAGTCAAACAATTTAAGATGGTATTCTTAGAACATTGATATAATTTATTTTGAAACTAAATAATTATGTAATATGTTTAAAGAAAACTAATCAAGCTTGGTAACATCATCACATTTAAACGATAAATGACGAAAAGTGTTTTTCTTGTTATGCTATGCTAAATGACCACTTGTTTATGTTGTTTGCATATATGTTGCTTGCTTATTTTCAAATTGTTGTTTACACTTGTTTGTTTGCATAATATAAGTGTCAATCTTGCCATGTTATTTATTCGCTTGCTTGACGATTTCTTGTTTATGCACAATAGGACATTTGCTAGATTTTGTGCACTTAGTTGGAAAATTGTTTTACCATCACTTATAGACTTAGATCACTTCCTTTGCATAGGTTATACTAACATCTCGCATAACTTATGAAATGTCATGACTCGCTTAGCAATGAGTACTAAGTAAATTAGTCAAGTACTTTGAAAATGAAGGTTTTAAGAGAGTGTTTGGTACAAGGACAAAAACAATGTTGTATGATGTAATTTATTTTTTTTTACTTTGTAGGATGATAATATGACTTAAAACAATGTTGTATGCTAACCGGTTTATGCAAGTGGATAGCACAAGTGTGTTATCAAATTTTACCCATTTTCACTTTTATGTGAAAATCGTTAGCCCTTGGTCAAAGTCTATGCTCCACTATGTTTGTATATGTGTTATCGACTTTTCCTAACTAGAAGTAATTAATGTCACATATTTTAAGCAAAATTTCGGTTTCGAAAACTCCGACACCTAAAAATGGGTCTGTGAACTTTTCGGTGTCACGGATCGAGACGGCACCAAAATGTTGGTACCGTCGTTATGCATTTTGGTACCGCCATACCATGCAGGACCGGACGGCACCAATTTAAGGGTTCCTTTGTGTAAAGAAATGGTGTCGTGGATCCTACAAGTAAGTTGTTGAATTTTACTAAATCCCGCAATCTAATTTACCAAATCTCGTTTCTAGGATACTTGTTAATGCATATATTTCATATCTCACTCAACACATCCTCAATGGATTAACTTAGGATGTTTGAAATGATCTTAGACACTTCCATCTAATTAGAAACTACCATCTTTGTATGGATTAACGTCAAATAAAACACATCTCTCCGTGAATCCTTAGCTCCATAAATCGACACATTCAAGATGGTCATTTTCACACCTATATTGTTACTTTTCCTTAAGCTTAGCATTTCTTAAAGCAAATTCAAAATGACTAAATCCTCAACCTCAAATAAACCACTAGGATTAGCATTCGATCTTGTTGCTTCATTAAACTTGAACTCTTCATCCTCGGACTCGTTACCTCTCAACATCTCATCACCTATCCAAGATGTGAACTTTTTAAACTTAAGTACTCCAACTCCACCACCAAAATCACCCATCATTATGACTACTTCACAACCATCCAAAACATCTTCACAACCAAAGTCTCCAAAACTTGTACTTTGTGCAACACCACCAACATCTCCTCACCCGTTTGTGGATGACTTAGATGACTTACCGAGACTAACAAATCTGGACTCATTATTTGCAAAGATATCATACACAAGTCTAACATATGACTATAGATATTGTTTTGTATCTACATGTATTGCCTCACTTGGTTAACATGAAAATAATGTGTCATCCTTCAAGACGATAAGTATTTACATAGAGTCATAACTCACACGTATGTTAAAGACATACTATCAAGTCTTGTTATCCTTGAGTTCAATCTAAGCTTTATAATCTCAACAAATTAGGATTGACAACTTAAGTATTTCATCCGAAATATTCAAGTATATGCGACTTACGATTGTAGTCATTAAAAGTCATATCCGAAAAATCAACACCAAAGTATTTTAACAACACATGTTGAAACACTTATCCAAAACAAACAATCCACTGTGCCACTTATCCCTCTTTGACACCTACTATCCCTCTTCCATCTTTTGGCACCATTAAGCGTATTGCTCATGAACTTCCAAGAGCATCCTTTAAATCAAACGTGCCCTTTCAAGGTGAACCTATACCTCAACCCCTAAGCTTCATAGACATAACCAAAACTTCAAGCACTTCACCCACTAGTTGTAGCAACCAATGAACCATAAGAATTAGTATCCGTACTTTTTGTGTTCAACATCTATGGACAAATAATCAACCTAAGTACTCTCATAGCACAACAAACCCCTACATCACCACATCCTTATTTAGACACACTAGAAGACCTACCACATAGATCAACCAATCCACCATCCTTACCATCATTTGAATTCATTGAGTGTATTGCTCAAAAAGCCCTTGTGTCCAACACTTGTACTAAATCAAATGCACGTTTGAACAAACTCAACCATCGTTTCCCACATATAGATAATTCATTATGGCTAGAACCTCAACTATCAAATAAGCATGGTGCTCTTGGTAATTGTTGTCAATTTCCACTAGGTATAAGTAGTACTACCTTCACAAATTATCAAAGTATTAGTAATACTTTGTCGTTAAACTTATGCATATATTTAGTTAAACCTCAAATAAACATTTTAACAACATATGTTAAAATGCAATCTCAAAGCCAACATCATACACCCCAAGCAACAATGACTCTTGAGGAGTATACATAAGAAACTCGAGTGAATTCATCTTGTCATCATCTAGTGAATATAATCTTGAGACCAAGTTTATTTAGATGGGACTATCCGATTCAAACACTTTGGCTTCATATCTTCATTTAGGAAAACATGATGTTTTGAAAAACATTATGCCTAAGAAATCATGCTTTAAGTATTCATCTTGTTAAAAGGATATTGTATATCCTATGCATCATTCTCTCCTTGCGACATAAATGGTTATGTTACAAGAGATTTCATTACACCTCATTGGCTAAATGATCTTGAAACGAACATCCACAAGTTCTATGAACTAGCATATCCAATTCATCTTGTCATACTTATTTTCATAAGCATGATAACTTTATCCCATGCGATAATCTCATTTGTTGAAAGATACTATTTGTATCCATTTCCTTTCAAGCATACATCATAACCTAACCTTGCTCAAACCTTGTGCACATCCAAGGTTAAAACTACACATCTCTAGAACATACACATGATCTATTGAAGTTAGTAACCTTATTTAGATTCTTGTCAAATAAAGTTCCAAAGAGCTTTCTTGAGAACATTCTTATTTTAACATGTTCCATTCCCTAGTCTTAGATAATCAAATCACTTTTAAAGTATACACTTCAACATAAAAGATGTCATCCATTAGATCATACAATTAGCTATGTAAATTGAACAACCTTAAATTCTAAACACAAGATTAAAACATATTGTTAAAATTCATATGTATAACATGACGTCTTCATCACCTTAGTTATATTGCATATTAGTCAAGTCACATTAAGCCAAGTATAGTTAAACTATCATCATTTATACACTTTAATAGGCAAAAGTAGGAATTCCCATCTTTCTAACATGAGAATGACTACTAAAGAACTTATTGCACTAGAAACTCAATTTGACCTAATGGTTGAATTGCTTCCTGGAGAGAAGTTGGGTATGTGGAATCACCCGTTAAAATGGTCGTGTTTAGCCTTAATTGAGCACCGCTAGTAATAGTCTCATATTCATTCTCCAACTTGAAAAATCTGTTTTCCTATACTTGCCTAAAGTAAGTGTTAAAACATTGATAGTTTGCCTCGCCTTAGGAATACTAATCAAACAAGTAGTATATATGGCTTTTCTTTTAAAACCACTTGCATTGCATTTACATGTGTTGATTACATGTTCTTGTTTGATATGATAAGTTGATTTGACATTATCTTAGTGTTTGATAACTAGTCAAATGTGTAAACCTTAGTATAATGCTTGTATTCTTGTTTCATGCTACTGAACGTTTAAACCTAAACTTTATTTGCATGATACTTATTTTTGAATTATTTTTAGCATGATTAACATGTTACTTATGAACTCATAATATGTCATTTTGATACGTGATAATTTTGATATATTTGTGTTTGAAAGCTATTAGTTGGCATTCATTATATCTATGTGTAGTACGATCCAAATGATACATGCTCCAAATTGTTGTGTCTTAAACATAGTTTGCATGAATCTTTCATCTTGTTTCTTTTGCTTTTTGTCACACTATTTGTTTGCTACGTGTGCACATATAATCTGTCAAAGTGCTTTTGGTATGACAAACTTTTAGAAGCCTTTTTATCTTACAAATTAATCACATAGATTATTGTATATCCAAGTATGCTTAAGTGTCTAAGTCTAACGACAAAACAATCTCATAAATGAAATGTCTTGAATAAAGTCGTATTCTTGCATAATATGATTGTTTTGATGCTATCTTGTGTGGTGATTTCTTGTCTACTAAGTGCAATGTGTTGTTTTTGCTTATATAATATGTTATCATTTGATTTCTATCATGTTAACATCTTTTGTCACTAACAAATTTGTTTTGTAGGTTGATAACAAATTATTTGTTATCTCACTTGGTTCTAACTTTTATATGCTCATTTTGCATAATCCCTTTATTGCTACGTAGATTAGTACTATGCTTTATGGGACCCCTACACTTGCATATAGTTTAAAAGCATATAGAATTAAGTTCTAGAGGGTTGGCTTTGCATTTTTGTCTTTCAACCGACCTCTTTCCAAATCTCATTTTGCTTCCGCTTTCCAAAAATCATCTCCATCATTATTTAGTTATAACAATACTCTAATCCTCTTCACTTCCTATTAGGAAACCACATGCCTCATCATACGATCATCTCGTATTAATCGAGAAGAGGTACGTGACTTTAAGGATGAAGTTCATTGTATGCTAACCATCATCCAAAAAAACATCACTAAGCTCACCTCTTTCGTTAACCCGAATAACCTCCTAAACACTTTGTTGTCATTCCTTATTTGATACATTACACATTATGTTGGATGTCCACCAATTAAGGGGAGAGAAATCCATTCACATAATTGTCTTTTGTCAAAATTTATGTCTCTTAGACTCTAAAATACCAACACATAGGTAAACACCACTTAGCTAAAACCGGTTCACGAAACCACAACTAGTTCAACCTTTTTAACTTTTTATCACAAGTTTGCACCAATACCTCATCAAGTGAAAAACGCATCATGTGTTTTTACAAAACGTCTTCATCTCCACATATAGGATTTTCCTTAAACTAGCACCTTACAACTTCACTATCTAGAACACCATCATAGGATCTTATCCTTTTCCCGCATATCATGCATGTCATTGTCAGTGCAAACGATATATTAATCAAAACCGCCATTCCCAACACCTTTTCAACACGTTGGTCTATCCAACTCTCAAATGATGTCATCCTCATATAGGTACTCATTATTATTATTAGTATTTTTCATATTGTCTTCACTTATTTTCAATGTGATAATCATCCATGACGGTCAAAACCATGCTAATACTACTTTTCCCATTGTCACCTAGAATATGTCATCTTTATAATTCGTGTCAATCAATGAACGAATTTATCTTCATGTTATCACTTTTATATTTTTTGGTATCTTCATTATAATATTCTTAGATAGAACGCATTATTGATTACTCTTGGGTTGAAGCATATGAGAACTTGCTCAAAACAATAGGTTGTTAGCATCAATAAATCATTCAAATCATAACCCTTATGCATCATTGAAATGCAATGTCCATTCATATTTTTTTTCTCTTAGCTTTGGTCACTTGACATGAAGAAAGGATTGCATGAATCCATATTTTTATATTTGCTATACATACGAGTTTCTAACTCCTTAATAGCTTCCTACCTAATCACCACCACCTTCCATCACCACTTTCACTAATCATTACCACCATGGATTAGCGAAAACTTACTTTTGTAAATCTCGAGTCATCTACCATCACCACATAAATCCTACTAGTAAACCGACACCAACACTAGCACCACTAGTGGCACACCTAGTGGGAGACTCCATATCTTCTTTCTAGGAACTATTTTGTAGGCTTTTATCATATTATATTCTCACTTTTCTTATGATTGCAATTAGGATACTACACTTCATGAGATCTTTGATTATATCATTTATCACATATATACATCTTTTTTTTTGTGAAAAAGATGAAATATATTGCACTAATGTTTTTCATTGTAGGTTCATCATCATATACACTCGATTGTATATAACTTACTCATCTAAGGATGAAGTTTGCATCAATTATTTTTCTTATTTTAGGTGCTTCTTGACACCCTCGAACAAGGAGGAATATCCTTTAAGCACTCATATTGCATCGTCTATACACTTGTTTGTATATGACATATTTGTATAAAGACAAAGCTTCTATTATACTAATATTTATTTTGAAGGTTCATCTAAAGGGGAGCTTCCGTCAAGAATTTACTGAATGCATCTTATACACACTTTGTTGTATATCACTTACTCGTCCAATGACGAATATAGTTTTGCACTAATATTTGTTTTTTAGGTTTTTAATCATATCCTGACGCCTCAAACAAGGGGGAGCAACCGTCAAGGGGAGCATGCACGCATTTAGCATCATTCTCACTTTTCAACAAGCATTTTTGCTTTGATAAAAAGTGGAGAAAATAGGATAACATTGATATGCCTTTTTCTTTTTCATATATTTCTCATAATTTTTGTTGCATAAAACTAACCTTGATATAGGTTAAGCCTCTTTATTTGATCCATGGATCCGCTACCAAACAAGGGACGGATTGAAGTAGACGATTTAACTTCACTAGGGATGATGCAAGCTCGCCTTTTTGGGGAGAAATTAAGTTAAACTCTAAGAACACGCCCTTTTTGTTTCGATAAAAGGGGGAGAAGAGTGTAAACGGAGAAGGTAATGTAAAGGTAGTAAGGATACAAGTAACTTTTTACATTTTACTTTCTATTACGTTTACATATCTTTGTCATCATAAAAAAGGGGGAGATTGTTAGTGCAAATATTACGATATTTAATCTATACAGTCTTGTTTGTTTTGATTGATGACAAACATGTAACTTGTAATACATAACGTAAAATGTACAAGTTACTTGTAATTACATTTGTCTCAACATACATTCAACACCTTTCGATGTCTCAAGTCCTCGTATGTTACAACACAGGTTCGTACATGTTTGTTATGTGGCATTATGATCAAACCCATTAACAAATCATTTAGAATGTTTAAAATACGTTTAGAGTCACTAAGTATTTTAATAGGTTAACCATTCTATTTCGAACCTCATTTTACATTTTGCATTCACAAGTATTTTATACAAATACATCTTTTGTAAAATGTATAACAAATATATACTTTTATTTGTACAAGTAAACTAACTATAATATTCATACAAGTACTAAAGTTTACTTACACTTGACAAAATATATTTTATTTTGACAAGCACTCAACTAGATATTTTATTTTACAAAAGGTTACTTACATTTTATTTACAAGTAACTTACCTTTTTAATAAGTATATACATTTGTTTAAATGTATTTTTCATAAAAAGGAAAACACTCTTTTATTACCTCATGCATAGTGTCATCTAAATCTTTAAAAGATTTTGGAAGATATTCTAAGATATCAAATCTAATAAATTATTATATTTTTGATTACCACTTTTGGTTATAAATACCATCCCATGGTTTTCTCATATCTTCATCCCTTCCAACATATATTCTCTCTAACATTCTTTCATCACTTAGATTTATAGATAAACATGTAGTAGCATACATCAATCACCCTCACCATCACATGATCATAATGCTTCTAACATTCATCTTTGTTGTAAGCATATTTTACATTTTGATCAACCAAGGAAAGTTTAGAGATCTAGCCATCCTCATTCACCAAAGCATATCAACATATGAAGATTCAAGATCTCTTGATATCCTCATTGATTGAAGACTTCTTATTTAAGAAGATCATTTAGATTAGTCATTCATATCCATTAGACATTTATGTCATGGATCATCATTGTAAACATTATTGCATCATCACAACACTTTCACCAAACTAGATTAGATGGGTTATGTGTTTGAACCATAAAACACAAGGTTTGTTATGTTAGGCCATAAAACATAACGGAGTGGTTGTACCGAAAAGAACTTCGACATCTAGCTTAGTGTCGAAATATTGTATAGGCGACGTTAGGTTGGTTCTACCTCGAACTAGAACCCGATATTTAGCTTTGTACCGAAAAAGTGTGTAGCGGCGATTGTAAGGTTTTCTTCGCCGAGAAGGGAGCTTGTTGATTTAGTGAAGTAACTCTCGAGTTGGGTACTCGGGGAGTGGAGTAGGGCGTAGAGGAGATCCGTGACCGAACCACTATAAATCCTCGTGTTCGGTTTGCACTTTCTTTTCTTTATCTCTTTACTTTTATAATTGCTTGTGATGTGGTTTGATGTTTATGCTTGTGTGACAACTTGGTTTACTATGCTTTATATTAGTCACAAACAATAATTGGTACTTTCATATTATAACAAGCTTCATAAACGATTTGATACAAAAGATCTAACGTTTTTAAACGGTAACGTATTCACCCCCCCTCCACGTTTTCACATAATCATTTCAGTAAAACACAAATTCAACATAAATCAATTAAAACATCCAATACTTGCTAATTTGTTCCATCTATTTTTTGTTTATCAAAAAACCTTAATCTGCAGTTGGATCACAAAAACGGAATCGTATGAATACCCACTTAAACTAAACACAAATTAAACACAAATTAGAAAAAGGGATAAAAAATTACATACCTTGATTAAAAAAATTCATGGCAACGGCATGTGATCCTCTTTTGCGAGTGATGAGTGTGTAAAAACTCATCATTTTAGGTCAAATCTGAACTGCAAAACATCTAAAAACACTCCGAAATGCATCAAAATACTGAAAATATCTAAAAATTGTGTTTTATATGTTTCAGATGCAAAATTATTGAAAACAAATGAAAACGAACAAAGTTTGCATAATTGGCACCCCCGACTTTCAAAAATTGGCAGAAATAGTCCCCGAAAGCACGTATTTTAAAAGAAAAGCCACCAAAGGTCCTTTTGAAATCATAGTTTGTCATAATTAGTCCTTTGGTGAAAAATGTCAAAAGTTTTGAGAAATTACAGCTTTAGTCCCTAAAGATTTCAAACTGGCAGATTACACCTTCAAGTTTCAGAAAATGGCATAAAGGGTCCCTACATTATTTGAGATTTACTAGTCCAGCCCTCGGATCAATTTTCAGAAATTTACACATCCAGTCCCTGAAGTTTTGGTTTGTACACTTTTTACCCTTAGATTGATAAATGGGTTCAAAATTAATCCTAAGCCCAATACCAATCTCCCCAACCCGGTCCAAACCCAAATAACAACCCACGACCCACCCCCTTTTTCCTCTCCAAATACTTTTTCCCTCTCAAACCCTAGCTTTCTATGTTATCAAACACTCTACCACCACACCCTTTTACCTAAATTCTCACCATCCCAAAACACTCCACCTCCAACCTTCTCTTTACCCAGTTAACCCCAACTCCCAAACCCACTCACTTCCTTTCCCTCCTTTCCATGGCTGCCACCATGGCAATCCTTGTTAAAAAGACTCAACCAATGGCTCAGATTCATGCTCAATGGTACCTACTTAATGGATGGCTTGGATTAGTTCAAGAAAGCACAAAGTGAGTTTTAGCTGTCCCTCACAGGAGAAACACAAGAGTGAAGACCTTGAAGACCAAGATTGTAGTATAAATAGATGATGTAGCCATTGTGATAAGGCACTCCTAGTTTTAGAAAAGAATTTCAGTTTAAGTTTTTTTTATTGTAATCTTTACTTTTATTTCAATGAAGAGTATGTTTTGAATCAATTTTATTCCCTTTAATTGCTAGTTATTACTGTTTTTAAACTATTAGTTAAATGTATTAACTTTCAGAAAAGAAAAAAAAAGAATTGGGGTCAAAAGCTTTGAAAAAGGGGTGTTTGGTTGAAAGGAAAAGCGAGTCTTAAAACCATTTTGACCCAGTTTGACCACTTGAGTCAAACTCATTCTAGTAGTCGTAGATCAGTCACAAGGTTTTGAAAGTAATTGCATAAGTTTAGTACAAGTTTAGGTGAAATAAAAAGTGTTTTTTTTCTGCTTTCTGAGACTGAACAGCGGCTTAAAATTAAGTCTTTGTTCATAAGCTATTTTGTAGCTTGTTTGATCTCCAAAACCTGCACATTTGGTCTTTCTTGAGTCCTTGTGTTACAAACTCAACTTATGTCCACTTTACTTGCATCAAAAGCCACTTTATCTTAGCGAAAATAGCACTCAAAATCTGTCCCATGACCAATTTTATGTTCTGTCTCAGTGAAAAAGGTGTCCACAACAAGCTGTCATCAGCTTATTTTTAAGCTAATATTAGCCCATTCTTGACCACTAATCAGTTTATTTGTGGACTTTGCTATGCTAACTTGAATTTGGTGTAGCTTGACTTTGTTTGGGAAAGCTTTTTGTGGTTTAAAAACGAGCTCCAAACAGCTCACTGTGAGCTGTTCCAAGGCTGCAATTTAGCAGATCAAAGGTTAGAAGTTTCATCATTAGTGCTTATCAAGTCTAATCTCTGCTCTTTAGATCCTTTAGGTCATGATTAGTATAGTTAGTTTAGTATTTGTGTCCTAGGTGCTTATTTGTGGCTTATGTTTGCTTATTAGCTCCTTTAGCTTAGGATTTCCCTTTAGCATAGATTAATACCCAACTGCTTATCCCCATTATTCCACTTGGTTTTAGTACTTTAGGATTAGCATATTTCAGTTTTCATCTAGTTCATGACTGCTTGTTTCTCATTTAGATTACTTATCTTTGCTATTTGAGGCCTTGTACCAAACAGTGGTGTTAGATAATTTGTTTGGTGACTGTCCAAAAACGCAGTAAATAAGCTGTTTATCCAGCTTATCTGTTCAGTGGTTTCAACAAAAGATTTCACTAAATGTATTTGCCATGATTCTTAGTCCAAAATAAAAAAAAAAAGCAAAAAAGAAAAAAAGCTTTGCAAAAACTGGCATAGCTGGGACTCGAACCCACGCCACCCAGCTCACACACACACGTCTTACCAGTTGCCCTTGGGACTTGTCTCATTCATTTGTTGCACAATCTAATCTTTAAATGATATTGGCAGTTTTAGCTTTAAGAATTCCTTTGCTTATTTGTTAGCTTTTTTGCTTAACAACATACTGTTTTTTATTCATTTTTAAAATCAGTACCAATTAAAGTAGTTTTTGTGATTTTTCCATATTTTTCCAAAATTGTTTAGTATTTTTAATTAATTAATTAGATTAAAATAGTTTTTAATTCATAATAATTATTTTAAAAGTCAAAAAAATACCCGGTCTTTTTCTAAAATTATTTTTTGTCAATTAGGACGTAGGAAAATTAATTTCACACCCGTAGCCCTTAAATTGCAAAACTTTTACGTTTATGGCTCGGGTTGTTTTCCGGTTTTTACGTTTTTACGTTTTTGCACCCTAGGACTTAGTGTAGTTTAGTTTTATCATTCCTTAGGCTTAGTAATAGTTTATTTTTAGTTTATTAGGGTTCCCTTGCCTTAATTACCTTCCCGTTCATTAATTTGTAGTAATCGTAATTCAAATCAAACAAATCATTAAAACCAATTCAAGTTCAAATCACGAAACTCAACGATTCCTTCCATTCACACCTCGTTGGGACACGACCCGGGAAATCACTTTTCCGGTATCACTTTTATCACACCCATAAGGTTTGGTACGTTAACCTTTTTCCTAAAGGGTTAATTTGTCGAATTTTACGGTTATTTTGATATACGTTGATATTGTGTTTTTCACCACTCACTTCACAACGAATCAAATTTTGGCGCCGCTGCCGGGGAGGTGTGTTGCGACAATATCGTGAAGTTTTTGCGATTAGTGACTTGAAGAACCTTCCTCGTGAAGTTATTGTTTTTATAAAAATACAAAAATACAAAAATATTTTTCTTTTCTTTGTATATATATGTAAAAGATTAAAAATACAAAAAGATTTTGCTTGTTGTTTTAAATAAAATAGAACACACAATCAATATAACATTCTCAACTGAGGTGTTATCATTATAAGTTCCCGAACAAAAGATTTAAAACTTGTCTTTGTGTCGCTCGTGATTTGGTTTACTTTTATCGGTTTAACAAACTGTGTGAGGGGTATAAGGACGGCCTGACATTAAATTGCGGCTGTAAAGAGACGGGTTTTTAATAAGCTTCGCGTTGACCTAATAAGTCTCTCCGCTCCTTTGTGCGTTTTACTTATAGAAGTGATCATTTCACGTGGGATTATTGGTTTAAGTTCACCGTGTTTTGCCTCGGTCTTGTTTTAATTGAAAGTGTTGTTTTTGGAAGTGCATGCGCACTCGTTCCTCTAGATCATTGAGCCCTTTTCGTGATCTAGCAGAAATTCCTAGAAGTCGTTCTCATAGACGTGCTGCCCGAATAGTCGAACCCGAGATTCGTACTATTCCAAACAACAATATGGCAGACGAACGAACTATGGCGGAAATGCTCCAGGCACCCACCGAGGGTTATGGAGATGCCATCGTTTTACCACCAATCAATTCTGATCACTTTGAATTGAAGACGCATTTGATCCAACTTGTGTCTACGAATCAATTCCACGGGTTTGATCGAGAAGACCCGTATGCACACATCCGTTGGTTTAACAAATTGACCTCAACTATCAAT
The DNA here is from genome assembly GCA_910596185.1 of Chrysanthemum makinoi. Classification (NCBI taxonomy): domain Eukaryota; kingdom Viridiplantae; phylum Streptophyta; class Magnoliopsida; order Asterales; family Asteraceae; genus Chrysanthemum; species Chrysanthemum makinoi. The sequence continues at coordinate 269,386,008 of OU343220.1, forward strand.
TACAAGGATGTACCACAAAAAGTGATCAAACTGATGCTATTTCCGTTCTCACTTGAGGGGGCAGCCCGGATTTGGCTGGAAAAAGAACCCCCTCGAACCATCGAAACTTGGGAGGATCTTGTTCAAAAGTTTGTCAATTATTTCTTTCCTCCATCAAAGACGACTAATCTTAAAAATGAAATTTCCGGATTTCGTCAAAATTTCGATGAAAACTTTGGAGAGGCATGGGAGAGATTCAAAGATCTCCTCAGGAAATGCCCCATCATGAATTCACGGAGCTTCAACAAGTTAATATCTTTTATAATGGGTTGAACGGTAACGATCAAGATTCTTTGAACGCAGCCGCAGGTGGCAATATCTTGAATCGTAAGCCTAAAGATGTGATTGAGATTTGCGAAATAAAATCAAAAGTTCCTATTTCTCGCAACAAAGTCAATATTCCGAACACTCCTGCTTCTTCATCCGGTAACTCTTCCGAGTTAGCCGCTCCGTTAGCCGCTCTAACGGACGTCATCCGTTGTATGATGAAAGAGGTAAAGGAAATCAAAAGCGAAATTCATAAGCCGGAACCAATCAAAGCCGTGAACAAGGTGTGTGAAACTTGTAGTGGTCCACACGCGTATTATGATTGTCAAGCAACCGATGCTTCTTTTTACCAAGCTCCCGTAGCTTCGATAAACCACAATCAATACCGACCACAAGCTGATCCTCACTACCGTGCACCTAGCAATATGACACCACCTGGTTTCCCTCCTGTGCAAAACCATGGCAATCAAAATCGCTTTGTTTCGAATCAAGGACAAAACTTCAATAACTCTCAAAATTTCAATCAGAACCGGAACAATTTCAACCAACCATATCAAGCTCCAAATCAGCAAAGTTATCAACAACCTTCTCAAGCTCCCTACCAAATGACTTCATGAAAATTACTGAGTCAAGCATACGTTCAATGCAAACTCAGATCAATAACATGAGAGTTGAGCTAAAAAAGGAAATTGATACCACAATGTCTCGGCAGACAAATGAGTTGAAGAATATGATGAGCAGTTTCATGAACATGAATATGAACAAAGCTTCGTCATTTTCTGGAGGACTCCCAGCAATACTTCCAAATCCAAATGCCGAGTTGAAAGCCGTCACCACTCGTAGTGGTAAGACGCACAATGGACCTTCGACTCCAATGCCTCCTCCACCAGGAGCAATGAGTCAAGTTACCAAGGATACAACGGACAATGTGCAATTCTCAAACCCACGAAGTACCGCACACGTCCCCACCTTCGTAGTCCAAGCTTTAAGTCGGAACCCGAAGTTCGAGACAAATTCTGAGCCAGAAATGACTTCTATCCCGGCTCAAAAGTCTAGTCAGCTTCCTTACCCATCAAGATTGCATGATGAGAAGCTCAAAGACAAAACCAAAGAGCAAATGGAAAATTTTTTCCAAATTTTCAATGAACTGCACTTTGATATAAGCTTCGTTGATGCTCTCGTTCTAATGCCCGAATTTGCATCCACGCTTAAAGGCTTGCTGAGCAACAAAGATAAGTTATCTGAGATGGCTAAAACCCCTCTCAATGAGCAATGCTCAGCGGTCCTTCTCAAGAAGCTTCCCAAAAATCTTGAAGACCCCGGCAGGTTTTTAATCCCGTGTGATTTCTTGGGGATGGTTCAATGCTCCGCCTTGGCCGATCTTGGTGCAAGCATTAACCTCATGCCACTCTCAGTATGGAATAAACTATCTCTTCCTAAACTTACATCCACTTGTATGACACTCGAGCTAGCGGACCGTACCAAAACTCGTCCACTTGGGATAGCCGAGGATGTCGTGGTGAAAGTAGGAAAGTTTCACTTTCCTACTGACTTTGTTGTAGTAGACTTTGATGCAGATCCTAGAGTTCCCCTCATCTTAGGGAGAGCTTTCTTGAGAACGAGCCGTGCTCTAATTGATGTATTTGCTGAAGAGTTGACCATACGGGTTGACAACGAAGAACTCACGTTTAATATCAACCAGAACTCCAAACCTCTATACAAACATAGTGTTGCCACAATTGATCAAAAATCTGAAAGAATCAATGCAACACTCTCAAATTTCACGGTTAAGAGGAGTCACCAAAAACGTGCTGAGCTAAAAACTTTGAAAATCAACCCTGGTTCAAACACATGGTTTGAAAGTTGTACCAAGGAAGTCGAGAGTGTTCTTGATGATGACCTAGAATCGGAGACTTTATCAGAAGTGGTGGAAATTGCTAGCTCTAAGAGCACACCACTTGTCCCACCTCCGGAATCAGTTTATCGTATTGAGTTTGTTAACTCTGTGAATGAAACCAAACTCTCTTCAGTTTCATCTGGATTGGATGATGATGTTTGTGATCCAATGGGAGATATTCTTCCCATTGAAGAATTGCTCAAAAATGATCCATCATCCCCTAGTCTTATTATTCCCGACTCTTCCATCCCTTCTCTCACTCCGGATGAGGAAGATGACAACTTTTGGAATGAAGTCGATGCCTTTCTTAGTGATGAGTCGATTCCAACAGGAATTGATAATACTTACTTTGATTCGGAGGGGGACATCCTTTTTTTGGAAAATCTGTTGGTTGAAGAACCGTTTCCAACCCTCCCTACCGGTAATTCTGTTGACAATCACCACACAAACTTCAAGACTAAGCTTAAAAATGTCAAAATGGTGATTTGTTTTTTACTGATGAGGAATGGACTTGCATTCTCATGCACATCTTTATTCCATTTTTCACAGATGGTGTGGTTGCTCTTTCCCTTTTCTCTTTCGGGAATGAGGACACCATCTTTGACCCCGGTATCATCCTTTATAGTTTCTACTATTAACAATACCGCGGTTGTATCTCGTCGGTGTGGAACTTTCTGATGTTCATATGTTTATCAACACTGTGAACGAAAGTCCGATCGAGATTGGTTTTCCACGTTGCTTCCCCAAGAACAAATGAATACGGGGTCGAGTCAAGCTAGCGACTCGGGAATCAAAAACAATAGCACACTATATGGGTTTTCACCCGTATTTCTGACTTCTTTCTACTTTCTCCCACCCTAGTGTAGGGGAATTGCCCCCCGCTGTTGTATATAAAGTTTTCTAAAAAAAAAAAAAAAAAAAAAAAAAATTCAAACAATGGCCGTAGTATTTCCCTTTTACGTTCTATGTTTCGGCATAACCGCCGGTACTTTGAATATTGAGGGCAATATTCATTTCTAGTGTGGGGGGGAATTCTCACGAATTTTATCATATGTTTTACCACCCTATTCCCCCATTTTTGGCCAAATTTTTTTTTTGGAGTAAGTGTTTTGGACTTACTCAGATTACGGTTATCAGTCCACCATGTCTTATAAACAAAAGGATTGGCTAATCCAGGAGAAAACGGCTCTTGGTAAAGATATCTCAAATCCGTTGACGGCTTGCAATTTGCCCAAAATTGTATGGTGTTCAGCTCACCATATCTTTAATTAGTGAAGAGTTGGCTAGCCCGCAAGTTTAAGGCTTGTGGTAAAGGCAGTTGGAAAACCATAATTGGTAATCGACTCACCAAAGATATTTTATCTAAGAGTTGGCTAGTCCAGAAGCAAACGGCTTCTGGTAAAGACAAATCAAACCCGTTGAAAGCTGGTGATTTGCTCAAAATCATATGGTTATCAGTGTACCATGGTTCTTACTTGAACTAAAACATTTGGCTACTCCAGAAGTAATGGCTTTTGGTAAAGAGATTCAAATCCATTAAGTTTTCTCAAAAGATTGCTAGGGACTAGCAATGGTTCAGTGTGGGGGATTGATGAGTGTGTAAAAACTCATCATTTTAGGTCAAATCTGAACTGCAAAACATCTAAAAACACTCCGAAATGCATCAAAATACTGAAAATATCTCAAAATTGTGTTTTATATGTTTCAGATGCAAAATTATTGAAAACAAATGAAAAACGAACAAAGTTTGCATAATTGGCAGTTTCAGTCCCCCGACTTTCAAAAATTGGCAGAAATAGTCCCTGAGCACGTATTTTAAAAGAAAAGCCACCAAAGGTCCTTTTGAAATCATAGTTTGTCATAATTAGTCCTTTGGTGAAAATGTCAAAAGTTTTGAGAAATTACAGCTTTAGTCCCTAAAGATTTCAAACTGGCAGATTACACCTTCAAGTTTCAGAAAATGGCATAAAGGGTCCCTACATTATTTGAGATTTACTAGTCCAGCCCTCGGATCAATTTTCAGAAATTTACACATCCAGTCCCTGAAGTTTTGGTTTGTACACTTTTTACCCTTAGATTGATAAATGGGTTCAAAATTAATCCTAAGCCCAATACCAATCTCCCCAACCCGGTCCAAACCCAAATAACAACCCACGACCCACCCCCTTTTTCCTCTCCAAATACTTTTTCCCTCTCAAACCCTAGCTTTCTCTGTTATCAAAACACTCTACCAGCCACACCCTTTTACCCAATTTCTCACCATCCCAAAACACTCCACCTCCAACCTTCTCTTTACCCAGTTAACCCCAACTCCCAAACCCACTCACTTCCTTTCCCTCCTTTCCATGGATGCCACCATGGCAATCCTTGTTAAAAAGACTCAACCAATGGCTCAGATTCATGCTCAATGGTACCTACTTAATGGATGGCTTGGATTAGTTCAAGAAAGCACAAAGTGAGTTTTAGCTTGCTGCCCTCACAGGAGAAACACAAGAGTGAAGACCTTGAAGACCAAGATTGTAGTATAAATAGATGATGTAGCCATTGTGATAAGGCACCCCTAGTTTTTAGAAAAAAGAATTTCAGTTTAAGTTTTTTTTATTGTAATCTTTACTTTTATTTCAATGAAGAGTATGTTTTGAATCAATTTTATTCCCTTTAATTGCTAGTTATTACTGTTTTTAAACTATTAGTTAAATGTATTAACTTTCAGAAAAGAAAAAAAAAAGAATTGGGGTCAAAAGCTTTGAAAAAGGGGTGTTTGGTTGAAAGGGAAAACTGAGTCTTAAAACCATTTTGACCCAGTTTGACCACTTGAGTCAAACTCATTCTAGTAGTCGTAGATCAGTTACAAGGTTTTGAAAGTAATTGCATAAGTTTAGTACAAGTTTAGGCGAAATAAAAAGTGTTTTTTTTTTCTGCTTTCTGAGACTGAACAGAACAGCAGCTTAAGCTGCTGTTCATAAGCTATTTTGTAGCTTGTTTAATCTCCAAATCCTGCACATTTGGTCTGTCTTGAGTCCTTGTGTTACAAACTCAACGTATGTCCACTTTACTTGCATCAAAAACCACTTTATCTTAGCGAAAATAGCACTCAAAATCTGTCCCATTACCAATTTTATGTTCTGTCTCAGTGAAAAAGGTGTCCACAACAAGCTGTCATCAGCTTATTTTTAAGCTAATATTAGCCCATTCTTGACCACTAATCAGTTTATTTGTGGACTTTGCTATGCTAACTTGAATTTGGTGTAGCTTGACTTTGTTTGGGAAAGCTTTTTGTGGTTTAAAAACGAGCTCCAAACAGCTCACTGTGAGCTGTTCCAAGGCTGCAATTTAGCAGATCAAAGGTTAGAAGTTTCATCATTAGTGCTTATCAGTCTTATCTCTGCTCTTTAGATCCTTTAGGTCATGATTAGTATAGTTAGTTTAGTATTTGTGTCCTAGGTGCTTATTTGTGGCTTATGTTTGCTTATTAGCTCCTTTAGCTTAGGATTTCCCTTTAGCATAGATTAATACCCAACTGCTTATCCCCATTATTCCACTTGGTTTTAGTACTTTAGGATTAGCATATTTCAGTTTTCATCTAGTTCATGATTGCTTGTTTCCCATTTAGATTACTTATCTTTGCTATTTGAGGCCTTGTACCAAACAGTGGTGTTAGATAATTTGTTTGGTGACTGTCCAAAAACGCAGTAAATAAGCTGTTTATCCAGCTTATCTGTTCAGTGGTTTCAACAAAAGATTTCACTAAATGTATTTGCCATGATTCTTAGTCCAAAATAAAAAAAAAAGCAAAAAAAAAAAAGAAAAAAAAAAAGCTTTGCAAAAACTGGCATAGCTGGGACTCGAACCCACGCCACCCAGCTCACACACACACGTCTTACCAGTTGCCTTTGGGACTTGTCTCATTCATTTGTTGCACAATCTAATCTTTAAATGATATTGGCAGTTTTAGCTTTAAGCATTCATTTGCTTAATTGTTAGCTTTTTTGCTTAACAACATACTGTTTTTTATTCATTTTTAAAATCAGTACCAATTAAAGTAGTTTTTGTGATTTTTCCATATTTTTCCAAAGTTGTTTAGTATTTTTAATTAATTAATTAGATTAAAATAGTTTTTAATTCGTAGTAATTAATTTAAAAGTCAAAAAAATACCCGGTCTTTTTCTAAAATTATTTTTAGTCAATTAGGACGTAGGAAAATTAATTTCACACCCGTAGCCCTTAAATTGCAAAACTTTTACGTTTATGGCTCGGGTTGTTTCCCGGTTTTTACGTTTTTACGTTTTTGCACCCTAGGACTTAGTGTAGTTTAGTTTTATCATTCCTTAGGCTTAGTAATAGTTTATTTTTAGTTTATTAGGGTTCCCTTGCCTTAATTACCTTCCCGTTCATTAATTTGTAGTAATCGTAATTCAAATCAAACAAATCATTAAAACCAATTCAAGTTCAAATCACGAAACTCAACGATTCCTTCCATTCACATCTCGTTGGGACACGACCCGGGAAATCACTTTTCCGGTATCACTTTTATCACACCCATAAGGTTTGGTACGTTAACCTTTTTCCTAAAGGGTTAATTTGTCGAATCTTACGGTTATTTTGATATACGTTGATATTGTGTTTTTCACCACTCACTTCACAACGAATCAGCGAGCCATGTTCAAACCTGCAATTAAGATGAAGAACCTTAAATTTTATTAACCTGAATTTGGTTGTGTATGTTTTGAGTTAAACACCGACCGTATAAACCATCCAAAAAAAAGTGGAGAACACATGGCAATAAACCTACAGAAACTAATAAGTTTGGTTATAGATAATTTTTGTCACTTCGGTCGCTTTGATGGGATGAGATGATGATGAATGAGAGGTTGTAAAATGAGGTGGGAGAAAGAGAGGCGGTGGTAGAATTTTCTAGGAGGAGTTGCAGTGCATTTGGTGTTTTTATGTTCTGGAAGGAGGTGGAAAGGAAGAGAGAGAATCATTTATTAATAGCAGAGCATTTATTGCTCATCCACTTATTTTTATACACGTGTCCGATAAACATGTTTGTGCAAAACTCGGTTCCTGCCTTTTAGTATATAGGAAAATATATAATTAATTTTTTTTTCTTATTCTTTTTTTGTTTAATGCTGTATTGAAATACATATATTTTGTGTTTTAACTAATAAAAAAGATTTTGGTGGGTAAAAATGATACTTCATATTTGATTTATGAAAAGTAGTGAAGATTTTGAAAACAAACACTTATTTTGTATTATTTGTTCTACAATGTTAATGTTAGCCCGTAATGTGTTTTGTATATTTGTAACGGGTTCAAGCCTGATTATAGGATACCCTATGTATCCTTATACTATATTTGTACGATGTATTGGTGGAAGGTGATGCAAGATTTCTGACCAGATTTTAATATTTATAATAGTCTTGTCTACCTATGGTCTACTCTATGCACTCACGGGCAGTGTACCCGGTCGTGTGTAGTGTAATATTCGGTAAAGCCGGGGTTGTCCCAAGAGCTATGTGAGTAGATACTAACTTAAGTCCATGTCACGTTTAAAAGGGGTTTTGATTTGTTTGATTAATAAATATAAGTGAAATGACAATATTAAATAAAACTGAAATTGATGGGGAGAAAGTGTACTAGCTTAGTTGTTCATCCTATCGTGCAATGACTATGTTTTCTAATTAAACCTTCTATCGCTTCAAGTGGGGCATAAGATTCACTAGACTACTATGGTCAGTTCGCCTAGCCTATCTCCCTAGAATCCTTTCTGGAACCAAAGGTACTACCTTTTATATTAAGCGGAAGTACGGTAGACTAGTTTGAGTCATTAAGTGCTGCTACATGCTAGATAATTTCTTTGTGTGGCTCGACCTCTCGGAACTTAGAACACACATCTGACTTCTTAAGATATTGGTAAAAACTGATATTACTTCTCATGGTTCCTCATTTCAGAATGCTTTTGATACTTTCAACATTGCTTGTAACATAGACGTGATCTCTGTCACCATTGACGCTTCTGCCCCCAAATGATGAAAACATTGGCAAAGTGTTACTTTGATGTCATCGAGAAAGACCTTGTTTCCAAGTACTCGTTAAGTCCAAGACAAGTGGCTATTCTCAGTAGCATCCGTGCTCCTCATGCACAAGATTTCCTTTTCACCATACCTATTGACGGGTTGGGTCAGAGGATGAACCTTCGCCAATCCTGTTCGGTGTTGTGTTGTAGGCTTACTATACCTATGTTTTCTGAAGGTAGACTTTGCCCGAGCTGTAATGTGCATCGTATGGACCAATGGGGAGATCATGCAGTCCACTGTTCTAGCGAAGTGGGTGTGAAGTTTAGGCATAATCTAGTACGGGAAATTCTTGTTGATATATGCTCCAAGGTTGGGATCATGGTGCGTAAGGAGGCTCAAATGGGGTTCCTTTCAGTGGATGGTAAGGAGCTTAGACATGCAGACTTGTTATTATTTAACTGGTGCCAAGGTAAAGATGCATGCTTAGATGTGACTGGAATCTCTCCATTTGCTGGTGTTGGGGCGACTTTATGGGCTCCTGGAGTAGCCTTGTACAATTTTGTGAAGAAGAAAAAGAGGAAGTATGCATCCAAATGTGAGGAGAACGGTTACAAGTTCATACCATTTGCTTTTTCTACGTTCGGGGAATTTGATGCAGAGGCTTTGGACACACTTTCACGCATTAAGTCCATTGCCATTAGTCACTCAAATAATGCAAAGAGTGGTAGTTTTATCTTTCATAGAGTAAGCTTTTGTATTCAAAAAGGGGTGGGAGCACAACTTGTGTCTAGACTCCCATCCAACTTTAGAATAAATAAAAATCATTCTTATTGTTAACAAAATAAAAATAAAATAATAATAATAATATGAGGGTATTTTTGTCATTTTACCTTGTCTAACATGTTTTTTGTGGTCAAACTAACGAAGTTAGTGGTCAAGGGATCAAACTTGATACGGGTCGCAACCACAAGGATAAATCCCATTAAAAAAAAGTTTAGGAAATATTTTTGTTAAACACGACAAACCATAAGAACCATTTTAAAGAAAGAGGGTAAGAGAGGTAAGTGATACTACTTCCGTCCCATATTAATTGTTCTGTTTTGATTTTTTAAGTCTTTCTTTCTCAAATTTGACCTTAAATATTTTTATTTGTGTTATATAATATTTAATAAAAATTATACCAATGAAAAATATATTTAAAACTCAATCTATTCATATATTTTGCATCAAGTATTAAATAACACAAATAAAAATATTTATGGTAAAAGTTGAGAAAGAAAGACTTATATTATTGTACAGTGTACTATATAGATATATATTTCATGGACACATCACATTTTGTGCATACACTACTCCTTTTGATGGACACATCATATTTTGTGCATTATATTATTGTACAGTGTACTATATAGATATATATTTCAAATAAAATGATATGCATATGAACACTCTTTAATAAATAAAAACGAAAAGCCACCCACCACCACTCACTTGAGTTAACTGTTGTGTAAACTTGAGTTGACACTACTCCATTTCAATGCTAAACAATTAAACACTACTAAGGGGGTGTTTGGGGTTGATTATTTAAAAGTGCTTTTCCAAAAAGTGCTTTTATGAAACTGCGTTTTTCAACTGCAGGGGACCACTTACTTTTCCAGAACGCAGTTTTGAGGCATCCAAAACGCAAATAATTGATTTTTTGAATTTTTTTGCCAAACACTCATTTTAGTTTAATTGCTTTTTCAAAACGCAATAAGTAGATAATCAGTTTCAAATCGCACTCCCAAACACCATTTGTACATCATCTAAAACATAAAGTACTACTCAGCTGACACAGTTACTGTACAAATCTAAGAAGGTAAAAAAAACAAACCACCATTTCTTTCACATTTGAAACCCCACCATTTTCTAACTCTCACTATCGACCCTCTTTTGGTAAATGAAGTTCCCGCTCAATGACACTAGTAGAAATGGAGCACAAGGTCAACAAGAAAAGCGTCGTGTTGGGTTGGTGTACGATGAAAGAATGTGTAAACATGCAACACCTAAGGCTAAAGGCGATCCTCATCCTGAAAACCCCGACCGCATTCGTGCTGTTTGGAACAAGCTTTTGTCTTCTGGTATTACTCAAAGGTTTACTTTCTTACTTACTTACTTCTCTCACATGTTTACTTTTTTATAGCTTTTGCTTCAGTTTTAAACATGACTAGTGATTTCTTTACACTAGTAGCAGTGGTGACCACAAACTTGACCAAACAGCCCCGCCACCTTAGCGCCAGCTCAATTAGACCAAATGCTCGTAGTAAGGTGACCGTAATCACAAGTCACAACCAAAAACATGCCCTACAAAAATTAATAAAAAAACTCACACTCACAAACACACTCAATTCATTTGGTTGCCGTCGTTAGTAATTTCAAGTAAGGATAATATATTAAACTTGATCAAACTATCCTGTATGTTTTTTGTTTTCAGAAGCGGGCAATTAATTTGGGACAACCCGGAAAGCAAAGGTGGACAAATAATCTGGCAAAATGTCTCAAGTAGTAACTTAACTCAAGAAAATACTAATATACTACTTTTACATTTGGTCCGAGTATCATAATTTTAGGCTATGAGTCTATGACACGCATAGGGACATAATTTGAAAGCACCTGGAGTATATCATATTTATTGACCGGCTTTGTGGAAATTATATATATTAGGCAAAATGATAGAGATTGCGGTTTTGGACAAGATGGAGCTGGTCCGAGTTTGGTTTTGGGAAGTTTTGATGATAGGAGTTTGGTTTTGGGGAAAGTTTTGATGACACGTAAAATAACAATAACAATAAAGCTTATAGAATAATTAATACAACTTAAATGTTCAAGTACTAAATGTCTAAGTCTAGTTGAAGAAAAGTTCAATTTCCAAAACTAATCGATGATCTGATTATGTTGCTATTTAGTGATATTTGCCCAATAAAAAATGTCCCACTAACAATTTGACTCGTTCAACAGGTTATACTAGTAATTATCAAAATAGTCCATCAAAAGTATAATTATGTTGCTGTTTAGTAAATTTTTTTATTTCAACAGTGAGGGAAATAATTAATGAATGTCCAATGTTAAGTCATTTTTATCAATTAATGAATGTCCAATGTTAAGTCATTTTCGTGTTAATGACTATCCTTGAATATCATTCAGATGTGTGGTTCTCAAAGCTAAAGAAGTGGAAGACAACTATATAGAAGCAGTTCATACTAAAAGTCACATCAATTTGATCAAGACTATAAGCTCCAAAAAGATGGTCTCACAAAGAATAAGGTGGCTGCAAAATACGATTCTATATATTTCAATGAAGGTTCATCTGAATCTGCTTATCTTGCCACTGGTTCCGTGCTTGAGTTGAGTAGCTCAGATATTATTACATTGAAAGTTGATACTATGATATGATCTCTAATCTGTATGCTTTTTTTGATTATTTCTTTTATCATCTATGTGCATGTATGTAAACGTTGAGATGAATTGTTCAACAGGTTGCTGAAAAAGTTGCAAAAGGGCAACTTAATTCTGCCTTTGCAATTGTAAGGCCACCTGGACACCATGCAGAAAAAAGTAAACCCATGGGATTCTGCCTATTCAACAATGTTGCTATTGCAGCAAGCTTTCTACTTGACCAAAAAGTGAGAGCTTTACATGTGTTTTTATAATGTTTAATGATTGTACCAATGCATTAGGTTGTGAAATCAACATTCAGCAATAATGTATCATTAACCACGTTAACCTTTTGTTATTTAGAAATTAGGCATAAAAAAGATATTGATCGTTGACTGGGATGTCCATCATGGTAATGCTACTCAAAAGATGTTCTGGAAGGACTCCTTCTCTGTTCACAGGTAAAACACATGATTTACTTCTGGAAAAATCACACGGTTACCTCTTATGCTTATATTTAGCATACATTATAAACATGCAGACATGAGAATGGGAGTTTTTATCCTGGTGGTGATGATGGATCACACACGATGGTAGGTGAGGGGCCAGGCTTAGGGTATAATATAAATGTTCCATGGGAGAATGGTCAGTGTGACGAGGCAGATTATATTGCAGTTTGGGGACCATATACTGATTCCAGTTGCAGGGGAATTTAACCCTGACATAATTCTAATTTCGGCAGGATTTGATGCAGGTCAGCTACTGAAATTACTGTTCATAATTAACACTCTTTTTCATGGTGTGGTATGAGTTTACTAATTTGTTTACTTGGGCAGCAATTGGTGATCCTCTTGGCGGCTGCTGTGTCACACCTCATGGTTTTTCTATACTGTTAAAGAAGGTCAGCATCTAATGAATGTCATGCTCTTAAATTTCAAATAATACAAATGTAACTATCAATTTGATGGTTGTTTTAGTGCTTGTTGCTTTTGTCTAGTTGATGGAGTTTAGCAAGGGTAAGATTGTTATGGCACTGGAAGGAGGATACAATCTCGACTCCTTAGCAAAGTCAGTACTTGCTTGTATAGAAGTGATGCTAGAAGACAACCCTATTGCTGAATCCTATGAGGTTTATCCATTTGAATCCACGTGGAGAGTGATCAAGGATGTAAGATCATGTATCCATTAATAAACGAGTTTCTAATTCTATTAGTTGTGGAATTATTAAGATTGCCTCTTTATGCATAACTTACATATTTTTAGGTTCGTGGGAAATTGAGCAAATATTGGCCAATACTTGCAACAGAGTTGCCCAAAAAGTTGACCTATAAAGTGAAGCCTTTACCTGAGGTAACAGTTTCTGCCTTTTCCAATAGTAATATCTTGTCTTGCATAATTGATCATATTTACAGTTGATGTCACATAAGTGAGTTTCCATAAACTATTGCTTATAATGAGTCCATAGTTATTACATTATGAGACATCACATGATCAATGATGCATGTATGTTGCAACAATTAACTTGCTACTAACACACCTACATTTACAACAACAACAAAAAATATCCACAATACCTGTTTCTTTGTTTTCAGTTTATTATCAACATATGGTCCATACAGTTGTTAATTGGTGAACTTTGTTATGTTGATCATGTGGTTACAGACACATAGCTCACAGTCTGATGTTGAAGAAGATTGTGTTCCTGATACACTGATAAAAAAGAGAAAATGTCAAACGTTATCAGTCGGGAACACATTATTCAAGAGCAAACAGCGAAAGGTTTCGGATATGAATGATGAAGAGGATTTTGAAGATCCTCAGTCTCATACCGCCTTGAAATTGAGGTGGTCTAATGCTGAGTTGGATGACGATTGTGCATCAGCACTGACACAGGCTTTTCGACTTTTGTGTCGGATGGACAAAAATGTTGATGTCTATGGTGATGGTATCCAGAAGTTAAAAGCTAAATCTGTAGAGGATTGTGACATTATTGAAAGACAACACATAGCTATCAAAGAAAATGTCAAACGCCTCCAAAGTTTGTTGAATTCAGAAAAGGAATTTAAGGACAAACTGTTGGCAGAAAGAGTACAAAATGATGCTCAAATAAGGCAACTGAAAGACGAGCAAGCCAAAGTGAAGGACAAGCTAGCGAAAATTATGACTATGAATAACAATGTGGTGTCAGACATCGTCGCAAGAGATAAGACTTTGATTATAAAGGATGAGCTAATACGGCGACTGAAAGACGAGCAAGCCAATGTGAAGGACAAGCTAGCGAAAATTATGACTATGAATGACAATATGGTTTCATACATTGTCACAAGAGATAAGACTTTGATTATAAAGGATGCGCAAATACAGCAACTGAAAGACGAGCAAGCCAAAGCGAAGGACAAGCTAGCGAAAATTATGATTATGAATGACAATATGGTTTCAGACATTGTCACAAGAGATAAGACTTTGATTATAAAGGATGCGCAAATACAACAACTGAAAGACGAGCAAGCCAAAGCGAAGGACAAGCTAGCGAAAATTATGACTATGAATGACAATATAGTTTCAGACATTGCTGCAAGAGATAAGTCTTCGAGTATAAAGGATGAGCAAATACGGCAACTGAAAGACAAAAAGCGAAAGGCTTCAGTTATGAGTATCGAAGTGGCCTTTAAATATCCTCACTCTCATACGGAAAATCTGAATGTCGTTGTTAGCCCACTTAGAGTCTTGAAATTGAATAAGATCTCCAACGCTAAGTTGGCAGGCGATTGTGTCTTAGTTATGAAAGAGGCTGCTCGACGATTGCATCGGGTGGACAACAATGATGATGCCTATCATGAGCGTATCCAGAATTTAAAAGCTAGAGCTGTAGAAGATAGTGGCATCATCAAAAAACAGAACATTTCTATTGAAGAAAGTGACAAGCGCCTCCAAAGGGTGTTGCAGACAAAAAAAGGGTTCAAGGACAACCTCGTGGCAGAAAGAGCACATAATGGTGCTCAGGTAAAGGAGACGAAGGATGAACAAGACAAAGCGATGACTGACAATTACCATATGGCTTCGGACATTATCACAAGAAATACCTTAAGTATCAACTTCGTTGTTAGCCCACATAGAGTCTCGAAAATGAAGAAGATGTCCAATGCTGAGCTCGCAGGCGATTGTTTCTTAGTTATGACAGAGGCTGCTGAACGACTGCGTCAGATGGACAACAAAGAGATTGAGGCATTGAAGCAACAAGTGGCGAGCTTGGAAGAGAAGGACTGCCGTATGGCTTCAGACATTAATACAAAAGATAAGACCTTAGCTGTCAAAGACAAAGAGATTGAGGCATTGAAGCAACAAGTGACGAGCTTGAAAACGAAGGACTACCATATGGCTTCAGACATTATAACAAAAGACAAGACCTTAACTATCAAAGACAAAGAGATTGATGCGTTGAAGCAACAACTAGAGAGCTTGGAAGCGAAGGACAATGAGATTCAGGACCTTAAACAGCAGTTGGGGTACGCGCAAACTAAAGAGGCGCAGTTGATGAATGCTTTAAAATTATTCAGTTCTCAAAGGGCAGAAGCCTTGGAAAAGACTATTAAAGCAGACCAGGATCGTAGTTTGTTGCTGACCGAGTTCATTCCTAATATGGTCAAGGACCTGTTTCAGAGGTATGATGATACTGTAACCGAAAGATTAAAACAGGCTGTAAAGGAGTGTCACAACATTCAACTTTCTTGTATTCAAGAGATAGTTGCCAATGCTCACAAGCCTCTGGAAGACTGTTAAAATTTATAATCCAATATTCTTGTGTGTCTTTGTTTTATGTTTTTTGTTTCAGGTAGTGAAGCCCAAGTTGCTCTCAGCCCAAGCCTTTTCTCAGCCCAAGTCTTGCTCAGCCCATCTTGTTGTGACCGTTGGTGTCTGAGTATTTAAGAGTGCTTCATCTCTCTTTTAGGGTTAGAAGAGTGGATCGGTTCTTTATAGCCGCTTCAAAATATCTCTCATTTCTGCTGATCTTGAGACTTTAACTCAAGATCCTATCTATCCATTTATTATTGTTGTTTATCTTGTAAAACTATTATCAAGTTAGATAATAGGATCACACCAGAGTAGCTGTGGTGATCTTTTATGGTTGTAAGCTTCTGCTGTTAAACTTTGAGTTGTTTGATCTATATAAAGTGTTTTGGTTTCTGCATATCATGTTTTTCTACATGGTATCAAAGACAGGTTGGTTTTAAAAAAAGAAAAAAAAAGAAAAAAGGGTTTCTATATTTCTGGGGATCTTGGATCTGGTTGTTCGTGGCTTGGCGGTTCTGTTGCCTCCTAGACTAAGTTCTAGGAGAAACAGTTCGATTGTGCTGCGTAGAGAGCGCTGTAACACCTCTTGTCTCTCTCCTTTTATTTATGTCTTTTATTTTTCTGTTTAGAATGCTGGAGGATAGGTTGAGGGACATTTGAGAAGTTTTGATTGGTTGTTGGACATTTGAGAAGTTGAGGGACATTTGAGAAGTCTCATGGAGAAGTTCAGAGAGAGACAGAAGGACCTGCATATGGCGTTCCTTGACCTTGAAAAGGCGTATGATAGTGTTCCACGCGAGTTGATTTGGAGAACGCTGATTGATAAGGGTACACCAAGGAGATTTGTACGAATTATTAAGGATATGTATGAGGAGGCTAGGACCCGTGTTCGGTCAACCGTGGGGTCTCGAGTTTTTCCCGGTGGAGGTCGGGCTACACCGGGGATCGCCATTAGTCCTTATCTCTTCGCCTTGATCCTAGATGAGTTATCTCTAGGGATCCAAGAGGGCATCCCGTGGAGCATGATTTTTGCTGACGACATTGTGTTAGTGGCAGATTCGGCGGAAGGGTTAAACATCAGACTTGAGCAATGGAGGGAGGCTCTTGAAAACAACGGCCTTCGTGTGAGTAGAGAGAAGTCCGAATACTTGAGATGTGACTTTGGGAGGATCGAGACAGGCCATCACGAAGATATTCGTATTGGTGACCACACCCTGCCACCCAAGGAGTCCTTTAAATACCTGGGATCGATGATTCACAAATCAGGGAGGATAGACGAGGACGTGTCTCATCGGATCAGGGCTGGCTGGGCGAGATGGAGAGCGGCGTCTGGAGTACTTTGTGATAGGAACGTCCCCTTTAAGCTTAAGGGAAAAGTTTATAAGGTGGCGATTAGGACCGGCTTTTTGTACGGGTCTGAGTGTTGGCCCATCACCAAGGCACTTGCAAACCGGGTTGAGGTGGCTGAACTGAGAATGCTAAGATGGACTTGTGGCAAAACATTGCTGGACATGATTCCGAATGGAGTTTTCAGAGCAAAACTTGAGGTCGAGAATATTATCTCGAAGATGAGAGAAGGAAGGTTGAGGTGGTTCGGGCATGTCAGGAGAAGGCCACAAACAGCACCAGTTAGAAGAGTTGAAGAGCTCCTAGTGGATGGCGTGAGAAGAAGGGGCAGACCCAAGCTCAGGTGGGAAGACAGAATTAAGCTCGACATGAAGGAGCTTCTCTTGTCCGAGGACATGATCTCAGATAGGAAGACGTGGAGAGATAGAATTAGGATCTGCGGGTAGTTGTTTTAGGGTAGGAGCTCGGTGGCTTTTGTCTTCTTTAGAGGCTAGGCTTTTTGGTGTCTCTTTGTTGCCCTGCCCTTGCTTTTGGGTTTGGTTACCGCGTCTTTGCTCTGCCGTAGATTTAGGCCCGGTGCGTTGTTTTCTTTGTGTAGGTGTTTCCCCTTGCCTGTGCCTTTGTTTTTGCCCCCGTGTGTTGCTTTGCTTTGCTCTGTGTGTGTCCTTAGGTTTGTCTGCTGTTGGTGCCTTGGTCCCTTTTGTTTGTCCTTTGCTTTTGTGCCTTTTGCTTGGTTTCTTTCTTCTTGTTTCTTGTTTGTTTGTTTGTGTTGTATTGTGCGTGTTTGCGCGCTTTGTTTGTTTTGCCTGCTACCTTATACCTTTCTTGCATGCTGTTTTCTGCCTTTTGTCTGCTGTTGGTGCCTTGGTTCCTTTTTGTTTGTCCTTTGCTTTTGTGCCTTTTGCTTGGTTCTTTCTTCGGGTTTCTTGTCTGTTTGTTTGTGCTTTATTGTGCGTGTTTGCGTGCTTTGTTTGTTTTGACTGCTACCTTATACCTTTCCGCATCTTTGTTTTCGCCTTTTGCTCTCTCTTCTTTTTCTCACCCGCACACTTGCACTTGCCGGAGGTCTCGTTGGAAGCAGTCTCTCTACTCCCGGGTACATCCTGGGATAGGGGTACGATCTGTCTACATTTTACCTCCCCCATACCCTGCCTCGGTGGGATTGGGTTTGTTGTTGTTGTTGTTGTTGTGGAGGTATAAGGTGTTGCTGCTTTTATTTATCTCTGTTTTTGATTATTTGTTTGGCTGTTTTTAATTTTTGGTATTATGTCTGAACATGGTAATTCTGACAATGAGGGTGTCAGTGATCCTGTCACTCTTATTGGTAAACTTGATGTTAGTAATCCTCTTCATTTGCATCCTAATGACTCTGCTGTGCTTACTGTTATCTCTGTCAAACTTAGAGGGACTGAAAGTTATCAAATTTGGGCTAATGCTATGCTTCTTGCCCTAGAGGGTAAGAATAAAATTGGTTCTATTGATGGCTCTTGTAAAAGGTCCATTACTGATGAGGTTCTAGCTAAGCAATGGGATAGAGTTAATGCTGTTGTTTTAGGATGGATTTTGAATTCTATATCTGAGGAGTTATTCCTTGGCCAAATTTTCTCAAAAAAAGCTAAACATGTTTGGAATGAGTTAAAGGAAACATATCATAAAGTTGATGGTTCTGTGATATTCAACCTGCATCATAAAATCAGTTCTTTGAAACAAAATGGGTCGAATCTGTCTGACTATTATCATAAGTTGAATGCCTTGTGGAAACAATATGATGCCATGGTTGAGTTGCCTAATTGTGTGTGCACTGCATCTGATGAGTTTAAAAAGCATAATCAACTACTGAAACTTATGCAATTTTTGATGGGTCTTGATGAGTCTTACATGAGTATTAGAAGTTCTATTCTGTCTAGAGAGACCTTACCTGATGTTAAAGGGGCTTATGCCATTATCTCTAGTGAGGAATCTCACAGAGTGGCATCTGGAACCAATTCTGGTACCTCTCAAAGGGGTCAGACCTCTGCCTTCTTAGCTAGTGGTCCTGCTAGAAACAACTTTCAAAAAAATCAGAACTCTTACACTAATGCTAGACATAACTCTACTGCATTCAGACCTAATTCTAACACTGGGTTCAAACCTGGTGGGAATAATGTGACAAGACCTAATATGAATGTGAACTCTGAAGTTGTGTGTGAGCATTGTGGTTATATTGGTCATACTATAGACAGATGCTTTAAAATCATTGGGTATGTGATTTTGGAAAAAAGAAAGGGGGACAAGGTGGTAAGGGTAAAAATGTTGCATACAACTTTGTTGGGTCCTCAGGGTCTGATAGTCCCTCTGGATCCTCAGGGTTCACTGATGAGCAACTTGCCACTTTGGTCTCCCTCATTAAGGAAACCAAAATGTCTGAGAAAAATGTCCAAGCCAACATGGCAGGTACTTACTTTAATTCTAGCAAACTGTTCAATGACAACTTTGATAAATTTTTTTGTTCCAGTTCTAGTTCTATGACAAAAATGAAATATGTTGGAAAAGTTGTGGACTCTGGTGCTAATCAGCACATGACCAATAGTGAGAAAGAGTTAGAAAATGTATATGATATATCTCATCTTAATATCAAAGTCTCACCCAAATGGCACTAGTGCCATCATCTCTAAAATTGGAAACCTTAGACTTGGAAATGGTCTTGTCCTGTTTGATGTGCTTGTCATTCCTGATTATTGTGTGACCTTGATCTCTGTTCATAAACTTGCTAAAGATAATAAGATCTTAGTTGTGTTTGATGAAAGTAAATGTTTCTTTGTGAATCAGGATTTGAATCTGAAAAACATTATGGGGATTGGTAAACAATGTGGTGGTTTATACTATTTAGATACTGAAGGTACTAAATGTGATAATATTAATATTGAGTATAAGTGTTCTTTGTCTCTCTATGATTGGCACTGTAGACTTGGCCACCCTGGTGACCCTGCCCTTGATGTTCTAAAAAATTATTTGAAAATTGGAAAAAATGATAAATATGAGGTTTGTGAAATCTGTCAAAGAGCTAAACAGACTAGAGAACCCTTCCCTCTAAGTGATCATAAATCTAAAATGCTTGGTGATATTGTTCATCTTGATCTGTGGGGCCCCTATAAGGTGGTCAGTCACTCTGGGCATAGATATTTTCTTACCATAGTTGATGATTATACTAGAGCTGTGTGGGTGTATCTTATTAAATCCAAGGATGAAGTTTTTGAGTCTATTAAAATCTTTTACAATTTGATTAAAAATCAGTTCAAAAAAACTGTTAAAGTGTTTAGAAGTGACAATGGAACTGAATTTCAAAATCAAACCTTTAACAAGTTTTGTGATAACACGGGGATCACTCATCAAACTTCTGTTCCTTACACCCCACAGCAAAATGGAGTGGTTGAAAGGAAACATAGACATCTCTTGAATGTGGCCAGATGTCTTATGTTTCATGGGGGAATACCCTTAAGATTTTGGAATGAATGTGTGCTAACTGCTACTTATCTTATTAACAGATTGCCATCTTCTGTGCTAAATGGAAAATCCCCTTACCATATGATTTATAATTGCCCTCCTAATCTCTCTCTTATCAGAATGTTTGGTTGTCTTTGTTTTGCTACTATTCTTAATAGTCATGATAAGCTTACCACCAGATCTGAAAAATGTGTTATGATGGGTTATTCTGGTTCTCAAAAATGGTACAGGCTCTATAGTCTTGATAGATGTCAATTTTTGGTGTCTAGAGATGTTAAATTCTTTGAGTCCATATTTCCTTTTAATGAATCTATATCAAATGGTATTAAGAATAAGCATATTGAAACTGATGTCTTTCATGAAAATAACCTGTTGAATTTTTTTGATCTAAATAACCCTGAGCCTCCTAATGATGATGAGAGAGATGTAGTTAGACATAATAGTGGCCTTGAGTCACTAAGTGGAGGTAGCCCCTCTGCAACTCTTGGCGACAATGTGAACACTGGTGATTCCCCAACTGGATCATCTAGTGGTAACATTTATGCCATATTGCATGAGGTTGAGGCAGCCACACTTGATGAAAATTCTGCTTCTGAAGGAAATGTTGATCCCAACATAAATACTCAGGGTACTCAAACCTTAAGAAGATCTTCTAGAACTTCTGTTTTTCCAAAAAATTATAATGACTTTGTTGTTAAAACCAATGTGAAATATGGGATTGAAAAATATGTTGGGTACTCTAACTTAAATGGTGAAAACCTGTGTTTTGTCACTCAATTGAATAAGAACTGTGAACCCAAGTCCTTCTTTGAAGCATCTCAAAACCCCTTATGGGTTGATGCTATGAACTTAGAAATTGCTGCCTTACTTGAAAATGATACTTGGGATGTTGTTGAATTACCCATAGGTAGAACTGCCTTGAACTCTAAATGGCTGTGGAAACTTAAATATAAAGCCAATGGTGAAATTGAGAGGTACAAGGCTAGACTTGTTGCCATGGGGTGTGCTCAAAGGGAAGGGGTAGATTATGAGGAAACTTTCTCACCTGGTGTTAACATGGTCACTGTGAGATGTGTGCTTAATATTGCTGTTGTGAATTCCTGGCCCATTTTTCAACTTGATGTTAATAATGCTTTTTTGTATGGTGAGCTTGATGAATCTGTTTACATGAGACCTCCTCAAGGTTTCTATGTTGGTGATAAGAATCTTGTTTGTAAACTTAAAAAATCTATCTATGGTCTTAAGCAGGCCCCTAGACAATGGAATGCCAAACTCACCTCTGTGCTCGGTGAAAATGGATTTAGTCAAAGTAAATCTGATTACTCTTTGTTCACTAAATCTGATAATGGTGTGTTTCTTGCTCTCCTTGTTTATGTTGATGATATAATTGTGATTGGAAATAATCTTGGTGAAATTGAGAAGTTTAAAATGTTTTTGAAAAGTAAATTCAAGATAAAAGACTTGGGAAAGCTTAAATACTTCCTTGGTATAGAAGTGGTTGATTCTGATAATGGAATTTGTCTCAATCAGAGGAAATATGTGCTTGATTTTCTATCTGAATATGGTATGCTTGCCTGCAAACCTTCCAAGACTCCCTTGATGTCTAAACTGTCTATATCCAACATTCCCACTGATACTGATCCTGCCCTTGTGAACATTGTTGATTATCAAAAGCTTATGGGAAAGCTTATATATTTGACCAATACCAGACCTAATATATCCTATGCTGTGCATTGTCTTAGTCAATTCATGCATTCTCCTTTAACATCTCACCTCAAAACTGCTTTTAAAATTCTGAGATACCTTAAAGGATCTCCTGGTCTTGGGATTCATATTAGGAAACCTGTTACTCGTTATTGTGTGTTTATGAATGATAATCTCATCTCTTGGAAAAGCAAGAAACAAAATACTCTCTCCAAATCCTCTGCTGAGGCTGAGTATAGAGCCCTTGCATCTTTAACCAGTGAGATCATTTGGATTTTGAAAATTCTTCAGGATTTGCAATGTATAAATCTGCTGCCAGTTGATCTGCACTGTGACAGTAATTTTGCTATCAAAATAGCAGCTAACCCTGTCTTTCATGAAAGAACTAAATACCTTGAGATTGATCTCCATTTTGTGAGAGAAAAAATCTTAAATGGTGTTGTTAAAACTGTCAAAGTAGATTCAGCAAATCAAATTGCTGATATCTTTACCAAAGGGTTGGACATTTCTCAGCATCAGTGTCTTGTTGAGAAACTTGGAATGATTGACCTTTTTGGAATATCGAATTAAGGGGGGATGTTAAAATTTATAATCCAATAACTGGGCCAAATGCATTGTCACTAGGAAATCTGTTACTCGTTATTGTGTGTTTATGAATGATAATCTCATCTCTTGGAAAAGCAAGAAACAAAATACTCTCTCCAAATCCTCTGCTGAGGCTGAGTATAGAGCCCTTGCATCTTTAACCAGTGAGATCATTTGGATTTTGAAAATTCTTCAGGATTTGCAATGTATAAATCTGCTGCCAGTTGATCTGTGTGATGAATTCTGCTATCAAAATAGCAGCTAACCCTGTCTTTCATGAAAGAACTAAACACCTTGAGATTGATCTCCATTTTGTGAGAGAAAAAATCTTAAATGGTGTTGTTAAAACTGTCAAAGTAGATTCAGCAAATCAAATTGCTGATATCTTTACCAAAGGGTTGGACATTTCTCAGCATCAGTGTCTTGTTGAGAAACTTGGAATGATTGACCTTTTTGGAATATCGAATTAAGGGGGGATGTTAAAATTTATAATCCAATATTCCTGTGTGTCTTTGTTTTATGTTTTTTGTTTCAGGTAGTGAAGCCCAAGTTGCTCTCAGCCCAAGCCTTTTCTCAGCCCAAGTCTTGCTCAGCCCATCTTGTTGTGACCGTTGGTGTCTGAGTATTTAAGAGTGCTTCATCTCTCTTTTAGGGTTAGAAGAGTGGATCGGTTCTTTATAGCCGCTTCAAAATATCTCTCTCATTTCTGCTGATCTTGAGACTTTAACTCAAGATCCTATCTATCCATTTATTATTGTTGTTTATCTTGTAAAACTATTATCAAGTTAGATAATAGGATCACACCAGAGTAGCTGTGGTGATCTTTTATGGTTGTAAGCTTCTGCTGTTAAACTTTGAGTTGTTTGATCTATATAAAGTGTTTTGGTTTTACGCATATCATGTTTTTCTACATGGTATCAGAGACAGGTTGGTTTTAAAAAAAGAAAAAAAAAGAAAAAAGGGTTTCTATATTTCTGGGGATCTTGGATCTGGTTGTTCGTGGCTTGGCGGTTCTGTTGCCTCCTAGACTAAGTTCTAGGAGAAACAGTTCGATTGTGCTGCGTAGATAGCGCTGTAACACCTCTTGTCTCTCTCCTTTTATTTATGTCTTTTATTTTTCTGTTTAGAATGCTGGAGGATAGGTTGAGGGACATTTGAGAAGTTTTGATTGGTTGTTGGTGATTAATTGTTATTTGTGGAGGTATAAGGTGTTGTTGCTTTTATTTATCTCTGTTTTTGATTATTTGTTTGGCTGTTTCTAATTTTTGGTATTATGTCTGAACATGGTAATTCTGACAATGAGGGTAGTCAGTGATCCTGTCACTCTTATTGGTAAACTTCAAAGTGTCTAAGTTATGGTCAATTTCACCACCCTATTTTTAAAATGGTCATGCTTGACTGTTAGATTTACGGTCTGTTGCTTTTGACCCCTCGGCCACTCTCCCCTTCCCGGGTCAAGTGCTTGATTCCACCTATTTTTTTTGACACATGTCCTTTGCAAACCACTCGGCCACTCTCCCCTTCCCGGCCGAGTGCTTGATTCCACCTTTTTTTTTACACGTGTCCTTTGCAAGTACGGGGTTTGGTTGGGTTTAATTATTCGGGTGGCTCACAAAATCTTTTAAAACCCCCACCCCACTTGTCTTATTTGCCAAAAATTGCTCAACTGACAACGGTGCAACCGGCGGTTTTATAATAGTTTTTTTACTAAAAAGTTAAAAAGATTCATTTTTAGCCACCCTATTAAAACAAAAAGGTTTTTAGTAAGATGTTGTGGGTTGCCCCAATAATCAAGCCCAACCAAACGACCGTATTTGCAAGGGACACATGTCGAGCAATAGGTGGAGTTTAAGCATGACCAATATTAAAAGAGGGCGTTGAAATTGACCATTTCTTAAACCCAATTTTTTTTTTCCCCTAGCATTAGCTTTTTTGTTAAATGTGTGCATATGAGGAATAATGTAAAACATCGGTTGAAATTTTTAAACAAATACACGTGTGAATCTAATGGTGTTAGGCGTGTTTTAGGTTTAAAAGTTTAGGCCTATATATCAAATCATTTTTTTTTTTTTTGTATCTTTTCTTTTTTTGAAAGGGGTGAAAATTTTATTATCAAAACGAACTTTACAACAAATAACAAGATAGTAATTGGACATGCTTAAAACCATCTAAAATACAAGAACTAAAATATAGAGCTAAACCAATGTATATGCACAAAGAAACTCCCAAAATCAAATACTCAATATTCACCAAAAACCTTAACATCATGACTAAATTTTCTTCACAAAGAAATCCATCACAGACCATTCAAGTGCAACCCATCTTCACACCTAACGCTCTGTTCTCGAGTTTTGTTTTTTAAAGTAATGGAAGGGGACGGGAAGGGAAATAAAAAAAAGGGGCGTTCTTGAATTTTTTTAAGATGGAAAGGTAGGGGACGGGAAGGTGGGAGGGAGGGAAGGGATGGGCTTTTGAGTGTTATTTTGTATTATAGGCCTTTGTTAAATTATAATACTATCCTCATATTCATGCACGATCTTTTATATTTTTGACCTAATTCATCCATATCACAACAGCTATCTCAAACCGGCTTAGCAGACATTTTTTTCTCTCAATCAAGAAACCAATTGTAAGTTTATTGATGCTACTGTTTATTGATGCTACTATAATGTGGAATGCTTGCACAACTTGAAATCAGTGGTTTTGGATGCTCATTGTGTTTAATTGCTCCTTGATTCGTGCTGTGAAAAATAAAGATCAGAGATATTAATCTGCATGTCATATACTTAGATCACAATACAAGCTTGTCAATATAGTTTTTAGCAGTAGAATTCATCTTATGGAGGTGAGGTAATGACCTTGAATGATGAGGCCTGTCTATGCTTGCAGATTGCATTAATGGTGTTCATTGATGAAATTTGTATAGTATACGAGGGGAAACATCTACCTTTAATGAGGCAGCTTGTCAACATATTAGCACAGGCCTAAATACTAATTTAAGTAAATAATTCATGATGAATTTTATGTGTATGACCACTATAACTTGTACAGATCACTTTTCTTCTTGTCTTAGACCAATGTATCATTTAATATTACAATCACAAGTTATGACTTGTTTTTACTTAAAGGAATAAGAAGCCAAAGGAATATACCTTTTTCAACAGCTAATGATGATTTAGCTTGTGAGTTCATGTTGTCAAGTATGTGATGATTGAACGATTGTTTAGGAGCTGATGGTTATATATCTGAAACCTGTTGTGAAGGTACAATCTCGGTACTGATGGTTATATTAGTACAGGCCTAAAGGAGTAAAGGGTATATTGTCGAGTCATGTTCTTTTAGGCCAGGAAGTGACGGGTGAAAATGGCTGTAATATGCCGCAGAGTGGCCAAATAAGTTACTCAGTAGCATTAGGAAAAACAAATATACTATATAAAATATTTTCAGTGCATCATGTGTCATGTTCCTAATGCCAGTAAGAGGGAAAAGTGTCAAGAAAAAATCGTATTTCACTAGATTAGGAGCAGACACAGAGTCGCAGTTGAAACAGGTTTTCGCGTAAGGGTGGTGATGGGGCTGTAGTGTTTCAAACAAAAGGTGTCATGCGGAAACTGTGAACTACTGCACTAGAGGTTCCCAGAGGCTGCTATGGTTAGGCTTAGGTTTGGTCTAATTTGTTCTCTTCAGCATAATCTAGCTGTTTCGTAAGTCCATTTTAGTTGTATGGGTCAGGTTCTTTTTTGGTTGCTTGTACATTTTTTTCTCTCGATCGTCTTGAGTTTCTCGATCGTCTTCAGTTTAGTAATGAAAACATACATGTAAAGAAACGGGGATTTTCACTTTTGCACTTATCTTCCTACTTGCTAACTACACATATTATGTTGCCTAGTGTTATATAACAAAAAAATGTAAATAGTAATTAGCCTTGTCAATGGAAATCACATATGTGATAAGGAGAACATATAACAGGTCTTGTGAGCTGCAGACTTTAAGAGCTTAATATATATAGCAGGTCTATGCCTTGAACTGGTATTAATTTTACGACTATGTCAATTGTCAATTCACAATGCCATTGTTATTCATTGAGGTCAATCACATTTTACGGTATTAGAACTGATTCGTACCAGCTCAGTACATATAAACCAAGTTAGGTATAAACATTTCTTGATGCTAGTAAACGGTCCCCTGTTTGGTACGAACTAATATCTTATTTTTAAGTTAAAAAAATTAGTAAAAAAATTGTTTGGGCAACTTGACCTGTTTCAACCATCTGTTACAAGAATGACAGTAAAAGTATGAGTAGCTAAATGAGTTTTATCTAGCAGTAAGCCAGTGAGATAAGAGAAAAAAATTCACAACCATTTCACCACTTCCAAAGACGACATCACGAACACTTTGGTGTAACTTGGGATGCTTTGGTCTGGTTGTATGATTTTGTATAGTTGCCATAATGATGCACATATGCATGATATAAATTTTAAGAACATGTTACCATTGCCCAAGATTTAGTAAAACACTAATGTTAGACTTTATAATGTACATGCTTCATTAATCATCTTGCTCTAAAGTTTTAATGTTACTTTATAATGTATCATACATTGGACGTAGTACTTTAATAAAAATTCCTAACAATACAAAAATGTATGTTTATATTGTTAGCCACAAGTATATAAACGAGGGTACTTCTTTACATTGTTAGCCACAAGTATAATAAAAATCCAACCATCTTTCTTCATATATAAACGAGGCTAAAGGGCATCATCATGGATGCTAAAGCCCTCCTGACATCAACAAAGAAGAAACTAGACAGCTTGACTACATTTCCTATTCAACTTCATGAACAAAATCCTCACTAGTACAACAAAAGACCATAACCATTTCTGACTTTCTGTTAATATCTGTAACATGTTCAAAAGAATTGAAAAAACACTAAAAAAATTTTATACGTCATACCAAGAGTAAACTTTTCATTACAACTGATAACTTTGTTGAAGATACATACATGTGTTATAAACTGATTCAGCTGTTACAATCCTGGCAACAGAGGGACCCATATCTTGACATGTCATTGTAGCAATAACAGCAGTAGATGACACAGATAGAGTTTCACTTCCAGTAATATTTAGCGGATAATTTCTTTGTTCCTATAGACGCTGTTCAGCGGTAAACTTTTCTTTTGGACCAGTCGGAGTCGTACATATGTAATCCATCGACAGATTTCTGTTGTCGCAAACTACTGGCAGCTTGCCACCGAGGTGTGTATCATGGTTATTGGCTGCAACATGAAGAAAGTAATAAGAATTAAAAATTATGTACTGGAAACATATATAAGACTGAATAGTAAAACAAATACGTACTTACATGTATATTGGGAAATTTGATTGTCAAGAGTAGCATAATCGTATCGTGCATTAGCTAGTGTCGAAGTTTCCTGAACATTAGTTGTAGACACTGGTTGTTGATTCCCAACTTTAATATTTGCAGAGCGACAAACAATGGCCTTATTTGTAGTCATGCGACGGCGATGGCTGTTGAAAAAAAAGGGCCGTAAAAGTTATTGGACCTTAACCAAACTGGACCAGGCCCAACCGGTTTTATAGGCCTTATTTTCTCTTATAAATTTGTTTATTTGGAACAAATTAAACCGATCATCAAAATCGTTGCTGCTCTCTTTCTCGATGACTTTCAATTTGTTTCTGTGACTTCGACAAGGTTCAAACTCTTAACTTTGTTTAACATTACTGTATATTCGTTCTTTTATCGTTACAATAAAACACAACATAATAATATGATATACTATACTGTACGTGCTACGGAATTATCAATAACTTTTGGGTATCAATAACTTTCGCGGGTCTGTAGTCTAGTGAGATATTGTGAGAAGATCCGGAAAGAAAAGCGAGATGAATTGGCAACATTGGCTTTTTGATCCGGTTAAATGTCGAGTTTAAAATTATACAATTAAGTAATTATGGTGTGCAATTTGGTTCTGATTAGCAAGCTGATCAGAATCTGCAGTTTTAAGGTTGTCTGTCATAGGAGTCTGCAATTTGTCTGCATTATATATTGCATCTCTGCTCCTTGCTGCTGCATTATTCTTTGGTTCGGTTTGGTCTGGGCCTCTTAGCACTCTAGTGTGTTTGGTTGCAGTATATAGATTGCTTCTTGGTTCTTTATGCTGCATTTTTATTAGGCTTGGTATGGGCCCTTTGCTACATTATAATTCGTGGGTTCAAAGCTTCATGTGAAAGTGTTGTGCTGCTGTAGTATAGCTAAGCGGGATTCAAGTGATATTTTGGTTTTTTAGCACTCTAGTGTGTTTACTTTTTGACCAAGATAGTAACCGGTTCTTTTTCATTGTTTACAGCATCTTTATTTCAAGTTTCAAACTAACGAAATCATGTCCGACCAAACTAACGAAAGCCAATCACAACAACCATGTCGTCGTGTTGGTTTAGTATACGATGAACGAATATGTAAACATGCAACACCTGACCCAGAACCTCATCCCGAAAACCCCGAACACATTCCCGCTATTTGGAACAAACTCGTATCTGCTGGTATCCCTCAAAGGTTTACTCTCACAGACACACTTACTGATAACGCTACACGCGTCGTTCGGGGTCAAAGGAACTTCCTTTTCGTCGAGCAAGTTTTTCAACACCCTAGGCAGTGAACCTAATCGTTGTAGTGTAGTATTAGGGTAAGCCACGGGTATTGATATCGTTCTCTAGGGGAATAGGAATGCTAGTGAGAAGTTACTACGCTAAGGTTGTGGTTGAGGAAGATTATTTTTTATCTTTTTTATATTTTTTAAGGAAAGGAAAGGTACGAATCTCGGGGTTTGAATTTGGGGGGTTGGTATTGCTACCGATTACTCTACTTATCTAATTATCTAATCTAAGGTGTATGTAGTCTATGTCTAATTAATGTGTGCTCGTATGATAGTTTAAAGATGTGTTTACTTAGGTTTTACTACTCCTTAATTATCTCCTATTGGTGGTTGAATTGTCACGTCCTTATTCCTAGTTGCGTTGTGTGTCTAAGGTTGTAGGGTATGCGTATGTTCCCTAACTCTTTGAACTTACCAAAGGGTCTCGTCTACAAAACCCACTAGGGATAATAAACTCTTACTCTAAGGCACTCTTTGGATGGTTTAGCTTACAACTACTCAAGGAGTCATATTCTAAGGTTCACAAAGATTTAATCAAGCATTAAGTACACAACGAATGACCTATCGCATTACTAGATCATTAATCAACTAAGATAAGAAACAACCAATCAATATTCAATAATTAAGTTTCATATTCCCTAAGCAAACACACAACTAAATTAGCCGGACATGGAAAACATGCAAGCATACACACAAATAATCAAAGACATAATTGTATTAATGAAGTAAAACACTTATCTTGGTGTAAGATAGGGTTTGGAACCCTAAAATACTGTACAAGACAGCCTTGGTTCGGTTTAGGTTTTTACTCCAAAAGACTACACACCAAATACTGAAAAATTCGGATTCTATATATAATATTACACATGCGACGGCGTCACTTTATATTTTGTGACGCCGTCGTGTCGCCGTCATTAGGGTTTCGTCTTGGCCACGTTAGACTTGCGACGGCGTCACCTTATGCTTGTGATGCCGTCCTCTTCAGCTTCGGCGCCGTCTGGATTACATCTAGGCCGTCGAGTTGCGACGGCCTACTCTTTTATAACTTGACGTCGTCACTTGAAAATGGAAGTTTTGGCTTCTGTCCCGTCACAAAGATCCTCCGACGGCGTCACACTTAACACCTGGCGCCGTCACCTTATGTTTTCTGCGGCTTTGAGTGTCTCGATTCCGACTTTGGCCATTTTCTTCGTATAATCGCGCCTTTTCGTCCAAATAAGTGCCATTCCAGCATTTTGCCTTCAAGAGACCTAAAAAGTGAAAAGGAACGATATTAAGCAATAACGGATACAAAAGTGATCAAATAAGGGCTTAAACGACCCCTAAAAAAGGTACCTTTTAAAACCTTATCAAATATCCCTACACTTGGTATTTGCTTGTCCTCAAGCAAATGTGCTTTTAGCCAATTAATTTATAAGTTAGAGGTCATGAAGCATTGGTTTAAAACAGTCCACAACACATATAAGCCCCATAAAAGTCATAACAAGCACGGAAATTACATACTAGCACCTCACATAGGGTGTTTGGATACTCACATCTCTCTCGGGTGTATATGAAATATAACAAATTGGAAGTGGAAGATAAACACTCATTAACCGGTCCTAGTACATAGATTTACCATAGGCTTGAGAATAGATCAAACCTCCGTCGCTTTGGCGTAAGCACCTAGGAAAGACTATCAAAGAGGTCTTTAAAGGGTTGTAATGTTAGGCTTACGGTAGGGAAACAAAGGGTTTGGTGGGATAGGCTATATAGTGGTGGTAAGTCAAAAATCTCTATGTTAAATGCATACGAAGAATGGCGTTGCTAAGCCAAGACTCGACACTCTAAACTCTAGCTAACTGAAATAAACAAACATAAAATTTAAAGGATAGATGTAGGATGGTAGCCCGTATGTTTTTTTCTTAACACTATTTTTTTTTCTTCTCTTTTTCTCTATATATATATATATATTTTTTTTCATACACTTTTACTCTACCATCCTCTACGGTAACATCAAAATGATAGGGATTTATAGGCACATCCCTACACTTGAGTTTTTATTACTCTAACACTAATTTGACCCGAATTGAAAAGATCAAAACACTTGGGGTACATTATTACGCAAACAAAGAGAATTTGAATTTAACGTTCCCTTCCCGTCATTTCATAAACTTTAACTTTTCCCATGAATCCCAATCGTCCCAAAACTGTATACAAAGGATATGACTCGACTTAGCAACTTATGCAAGCAACCAGATAATTGAACTAAGGGTTTAGGGTGACAACAAAAATGCACTAAAAGTGAGTGCATACAAGGTAGGCTAAGGCGATTTGGGTGTACATTTGGGGTGGGGTGTAAACAATGCTCTTCATTGATATTCCGAAAAACCGAAACATCATGAGAACCGCGAAAAGGATAGGCTCCGAGGGGTTAACTAGGGGTATCGTGTACTAAAGATGAGTACAACGCAAAGGGTGTGGGGGAATTACTCAACCGATGTGGAAGAAGTAATTATATTACGGGTATCAAACAAGGGTTATTCTAATGCCTTTTATCATTTAGTTATTCCTAACTACACAAGTGTAGTCTTACTAGCGATCTCGGAATGCATCACAAAACAAGTTCTAGAATCTAATATACTACCGGTTTACACTCTAAGCATTAAAGATGAATGCTTTTAATTCCTACTAATCTAAGGGCGATCCTCACATTTTGGGTGGAATTTAGGTGGTAAAGGGTTTTTGTGCTAGTCATATAGCTTCCTATCCGTGAGACGCTTTTGTTAAAACTAATGGCCCACTCCTATATGTCATGAAAATTTTTAAATTTGGTGCCAAAATTACCCTAACCGACATTTTCTCATGGTTTATTACACAAATACAATTGGACAAAGCAAATAATCAAGGATAAGCATAGTTTCAAAGTTCCCGTTTTATTTTCCCTCCCTACACTTAAACTCAACATTGTCCCCAATGTTTCCCGAAAGTATCAAAGTTATGATAATGGAAGGTAATCAAAAACGAAAGAAACTAGTACTCCCCTGATTAGCTCGGTAGGATCCGTGTGTGAAGTAGTGGTTAAATTCTTTCCAAGAAGAATTTATGCGTGAAAAGCTCCTTCCAATCTTATGTAACTTCTTCTTGATAAATTAAACCTGCACCTTTGAAGAAAACAAACGAAACCTTCGCGTAAAATTGGCGGTAATAATATATATAAGACTCGATTTAAACTAGGATATAATGCTTGTGGAATGAATGTTTACAAAATTTACGGAAAATTAAGACACGGAAAATTCCAAATTTTTTAAGTAGCTCGAAAGCGAGAAAAAAGTAATCATTGTTTTACTCCTTCCGACGCCGTCAGTTTTGATCTGACGCCGTCAGGTTATCCCACAAAAGCGGTATGCGATTTTCTGGAAAAAAATTCTGGAAAATTTACATCTTTAGAATCTGAAAAAATTTCTACAAAACATCCATTATGACTCGATACAAGCATTTGACTCGAACAAACACACAAATATATCTTTTAATGAATTGTTATTCTCATGTTTACGTTTCCTTGAAAATGTGTGTAATCCTCCCTACACTTATCCCTTATGTAAAATACCTTTATATGCAATTAAGACGAGGTTAAAAACAAAATAAAGCATTTTTACAAATTTAAATATGAGAATAAACAATCAATAAAAGACATATGACACTAACAAGCAAACAATCTAACTACACAAGCAAGATAAATCCTACCACATGCAAATATTCATACAGATCAAATAGTTCAAGATTCACCACAAGGTTAAGATATCCAAGATTATTACATGCCTAAATAAAAATTGTTTTGACCAACCATACATAATCCATAAACGAATACATAAGTCACTGGGGAGGGGGTCCATAACGATAGTCATAACCCGGGGGAAGATGGCCCAAATACCCATAGGGTGGATAATCCTCCTCCCGCCCTAGGAAAGGATCGATCTGGAGATGTGGATCAAGGCGATCACGCATGGACAAATCTGCATCTGCGACAGTGTGGTCATAGGCCCAATTAGCCCTCGATCTGCTGTGCCATCCATGTATCCATGCGGCCCATCCATGCTCCCTGGTATGCCTGCCAATCCCCACTGGACATTTGGCGGTAAACGTCAGCGGAGCTTCCGACTTCACCCCCCTGCTGGTGTGCTGGTATCTGCGGCTCCTCATTATCATCACCGTCACCGCCTTGAATGGCGGGCTGGGCACGGAACCAGGCGAAACCTCTACCATAATCCATGAGGACATCCATAGCTTTCAGGGACTTAGCCTTGACGACCCTTGGTGCTGCTACCGCACTAAGATATGCGGGTACCTCCCCTGCCAAAACACCTAAAGATCGAGCTAACCGGGTGATAAGCATACCTCCATACACCCTATCCTCCATCCTTATTCCACTAGCAGTCCTCAAGTAGTCGGCCAACCAGAATGGGATGTTGCAATGCACACCCTCGGCCAATATGCAGTAAAGATAGAACAAGTCAGGCAAGGTGACACGATGACCCGTGGCATGGCGTCCTGTGATAGAGAAGGTGAGGCAGCGATGAATGAGCCTAACCCTTGGATCCCGGATTTGTGAAGCGAGGGTACTCCCAGTAGTGTAACCCCCATCAGCTATCGTGTTCCAGAACTGAATACCCAACATCTCGTCCTTATGGGTAATTCCAGCTGCAAATTGAGCCCGAAAAACATCACTCTCAGCATTCTCAGATGTATATAATCCCAACCTCCAACCAAACTCAAGTGTCGACATTTCCCTCCAATCCCCTCCTAACCTAAATCGGATCCCCTGAAAATCAATGTTATCCCGACATGCATTGATATTTGGCAGATAAGATGCATGAAATTCACGCACCAACTCGCCATACACGGGCTCTCTAATCTTAAACAGCCTTTCCCATTGGGGATCAGTGAACTTGTCCCTTCTAAAACTATTCGAAAACGCCCTAGCTAAATCATGCTCCTCGAGAAATGCCCAGTCCAAAACAGCCTCGGAGTCAATGGTCTGATGAAGTAAATCATTGTAACGGGCTTGACATCCTTCCTCAAGGAATACTCCCCATCCAACGATTGTGTCCATAATGTTTTCCTGGGTGCCAGAAGATTGACCCCTAGTCCTTTTTACCTTCGCTCATCGAAACAGGAAATCAAATAAGTGGAGAGCAAATGAGTGGCGTTTGACAAAAGATTGATCTTGGCAGTCGGCGTCGCAAAATACTCGACGCCGTCACTCGACTAAATTTTGAATCCAGGCAATTGCGATGGAAAAATCCAAGTTTTAACCATAACCCTTGACCCAAACACCCTTGTTGCAGCAACAATGGCATAATGGCTAGGTGGTTTTGATCCCTAAGCCGTCAAGGCTTCCCGCAAGGTCAACCCCACATGATAACACTATTATTAAGCCTAATCTTTAGCCTAGTTAACAAGATTTATAGTGACTTAGCATAGATCAAATTGGTTGGGGTTTTGGATTGAGAAAGAGGGAAAACAAAATTGAGCATGAATTAGGACAATTGAATAGACAAAGATCAATGTGTATTACTTACCTTGTGGAGATTGACGTGGCCAAATGATGAATTAGAGGTGGGGAAAACGTGGGTGTGTGGTGTGGGGCGGATAAAAATTGTGTAGGGTAAAGAATGAAAGAGATGGGTGTTGTATTTATCCGTCTGATTTGGCTTAGCGACGGCGTCACACATTATATGCGACGGCGTCACGACCAGTTTTTCTTTCTTCCTTGAGACTTAAAGGGTTATGTTAATCCGCCTGGATCAAAAATCTGGTTACTATTTTTGACAAAGATTTTAGTTTTTATTTTAGGATCAATTTTATTAATCCACCAATAATCTCCACTATGGTAAGCAATGCATATGTCAAGTTGTCTTTCGATCGTGATCTCAGAAATCCCGAAGTATTGCAGGTGAGGGTTCTTTGTCCCTGGTTAAAAACCGAAAGAACCTTTCCTATCATTGGGAAAGTTGGGAAGTGGCACGTGCACCATTCCAATGAACATGTTTTTAGGGAACATGCGGGGAATGTCGAGACATGAATCAAGGTCAGAATATGGTTCTTTGATGGGTTTTGCCCTACTCAAGGGAAAATGTTTGGGAATCATTCCAACGTGCTCCGGTATCGCGTACACCTTTTTAAGATTTTTAGGCATATTGTTCTTAGCGATTTCTTCACTGATGTTCATCATGAAGTTGTCAGCAAGTCCTAAGAAGGCGTTGTGAGTTTTCCGCATTTGAGCTTCGAGGTGTTTTATTTCCTTTTCTTGTTTGTGAACAAATGTTAACATTATGTCCTCGAATTCATCTTGCCGAGACTTTCTTGGGAGCAAAAATTCCTTGACCGCATTTACATGCTCAATAGCGTGGGTGGTTACTCCCATTAACGCATTCACTTGCGCCTCCATTTTCTTTATTGCTTGTGCATGAGAGGTTGGCCCATTTTCCGGAACTATTGGAATTTCCCAACCTTCTTCTTCATATTGAGCCAGGTCCTCGATGACTTCCCAACATGCTTTATCAGTGAGGTCACTTAGCCTTCCTCCGACGGCATAATCAATGGTTCGTTGAAAGGAGGGACTGACATGATCGTAGAAAATTTGGACTTGGAGCCAAAGATCAATGCCGTGATGAGGGACTTTATGAAGTAAGTCCTTGAATCGAGTCCATGCTTCGTAGAGAGATTCACCTTGGCGTTGTTGGAACATCAAGATGTCATTCCTAAGCTTAGTGGTTCTCCCCGGTGGGAAAAATTGAGCAAGAAAGCGAGAGGTAAGATCATCCCAACTTGAGATGGAGGGGAAGTCGCCAAGCCAATTACTAGCTTGGTCCCTTAGAGAGAATTGGAAGAGACGCGGTAGCGTGGTCTCTCGAGTAGTAGCATCAAGGTCGATGGAATCGACAATTTTGAGAAATCCCTCGGATCTTGAACGAAGTCCATGGAATGCACATCCGTTTTGCACCAACCGGATGGTGTCGGATCGCAGGCCGTAGTTTGGGCTTGGTCAGGAAGCTCAATGGTGTTCCTATAGCCTGAGTGGCTTGGTCTTGAGTATTCACCAAGAGTACGGGCTCTTGGCGGGTCAATTGGTGGTGGGTTGATGAATGGTGGGTGGTTATCACCTTCCATGATGAAAAGTGATGGGGCTACGAACAAAGGTCACGAAGAAGGGAGATAGACTAAGAGGAAGCTAAAAATGAAAAAAAGTTTACTTGATAGGAATCAAGTAAAGAAACCTAAACGAGGTGGACTCCTAACTAGCTATTCTATTCCCGGCGTAAAAACTTGATAACGCTACGGCGTCGTTCAGGGTCAAAGGAACTTCCTTTTCGTCGAGCAAGTTTTTCAACACCCTAGGCAGTGAACCTAATCGTTGTAGTGTAGTATTAGGGTAAGCCACGGGTATTGATATCGTTCTCTAGGGGAATAGGAATGCTAGTGAGAAGTTACTACGCTAAGGTTGTGGTTGAGGAAGATTATTTTTTATCTTTTTATATTTTTTAAGGAAAGGAAAGGTACGAATCTCGGGGTTTGAATTTGGGGGGTTGGTATTGCTACCGATTACTCTACTTATCTAATTATCTAATCTAAGGTGTATGTAGTCTATGTCTAATTAATGTGTGCTCGTATGATAGTTTAAAGATGTGTTTACTTAGGTTTTACTACTCCTTAATTATCTCCTATTGGTGGTTGAATTGTCACGTCCTTATTCCTAGTTGCGTTGTGTGTCTAAGGTTGTAGGGTATGCGTATGTTCCCTAACTCTTTGAACTTACCAAAGGGTCTCGTCTACAAAACCCACTAGGGATAATAAACTCTTACTCTAAGGCACTCTTTGGATGGTTTAGCTTACAACTACTCAAGGAGTCATATTCTAAGGTTCACAAAGATTTAATCAAGCATTAAGTACACAACGAATGACCTATCGCATTACTAGATCATTAATCAACTAAGATAAGAAACAACCAATCAATATTCAATAATTAAGTTTCATATTCCCTAAGCAAACACACAAGTAAATTAGCCGGACATGGAAAACATGCAAGCATACACACAAATAATCAAAGACATAATTGTATTAATGAAGTAAAACACTTATCTTGGTGTAAGATAGGGTTTGGAACCCTAAAATCCTGTACAAGACAGCCTTGGTTCGGTTTAGGTTTTACTCCAAAAGACTACACACCAAATATTGAAAAATTCGGATTCTATATATAATATTACACATGCGACGGCGTCACTTTATGTTTTGTGGCGCGTCGTGTCGCCATCATTAGGGTTTCGTCTTGGCCACGTTAGACTTGCGACGGCGTCACCTTATGCTTGTTACGCCGTCCTCTTCAACCGGCCGTGCGGATTACATCTAGGCCGTCGAGTTGCGACGGCCTACTCTTTTATAACTTGACGTCGTCACTTGAAAATGGGAGTTTTGGCTTCTGTCCCGTCACAAAGATCCTCCGACGGTGTCACACTTAACACCGCGTCACCTTATGTTTTCTGCGGCTTTGAGTGTCTCGATTCGACTTTGGCCATTTTCTTCAGTATAATCGCCTTTTAGGTCCAAATAAGTGCCATTCCAGCATTTTGCCTTCAAGAGACCTAAAAAGTGAAAAGGAACGATATTAAGCAATAACGGATACAAAAGTGATCAAATAAGGGCTTAAACGACCCCTCAAAAAGGTACCTTTTAAAACCTTATCACTTACATCTTTAGTACCTGTAATTAATCCTAACCTTGTTTTGTTGTAAATTTAATGTAAATACCGTGTTGTTTTCAGATGTGAGGTTTCTAAAGCTAAAGAAATGGAAGACAAATATATAGCTGCAGTTCATGCCAATACTCACGTTCATTTTATCAAAACTATCTCTAAAAAGACTTGAATATAGAAACTGGACGGATGCTGAATATAGAAATTGGGTGGCTGCTCAATACGATTCTATATATTTGAATGAAGGTTAGATCAGATACGCTTATCTTCTTCTTTGGCTCCGTAGTCGAGGTAATAGGCTCGGATCAATTTGTCGAATTCATTAGGATATGTTTTAGGTTAAGTGTGGTATTGATAGATGTTTTGTTTCATAGGTTGCTGAGAAAGTTGCAAAAGGGGAACTTGATTCCGCCTTTGCGATTGTTAGACCTCCTGGCCACCATGCTGAAAAAGACGAACCCAAGGGCTATTGCTTATACAACAATGTTGCTATTGCAACACAGTACCTCCTTGACAAAAAAGTAAGACCTACTTGAGTGCTTATATAACATTAACGTGTGTAGTGTTTGTTAAGACAATAATTAATTCCTTTTTACCCGTATGTTTTAGGAATTGGGTATTAACAAAATACTCATCGTTGACTGGGACGTACATCATGGAAACGGTACTCAAAAGATGTTTTGGAAGGACCCTCGAGTGTTGTTCTTTTTACGTTCATAGGTAAAAGCACATGGTTTCCTTTTGTTGAACACGTATGTCTTTAGTTATGTACGTTTATACTTAGAAAACATTGTGAACGTGCAGGCACGAACATGGGACCTTTTATCCTGCTGGTGATGATGGTTCACACTTAATGATGGGCGAGGGGCCAGGTTTAGGATATAACATAAATGTTCCATGGGAGAATGGTCAATGTGACGATCAGATTATGTTGCGGCTTGGGATCATATATTGATCCCAGTGGCAAAGAATTTAAACCGGACATAATTTTAATATCAATTTGGATTCGATGCAGGTCAGTGCTACTAACTATCAATGAACATAAAAGAATGTATTCCAATAGAGCTCTTAAATCATCAGTTTAACATCTACCAATTGTATATTTGATGTATCACAGCTATTGGTGATCCTCTTGGAGGTTGTTGTATCACGCCAAATGGTTATTCTATTTTGTTGAAGAAGGTTAGCATCCAATGAATAGCCTGCTCTTTTAATTAAGTTAAAGAATACTTATCAGAACTAATTGTAATAGTATATCTTGCGCTGTTGTTTTGTGCAGTTGATGGAGTTCAGTAATGGAAAGATTGTAATGGCATTGGAAGGAGGATACAATCTTACGTCTTTAGCAAATTCAGTACTTGCTTGTGTTGAATTATTGCTAGAAGACAAACCTATTACTGAATCTTTTGATGTTTATCCATTGGAATCAACTTGGCGAGTGATCAAGGCGGTAAAGTCCTATGCCCATGAATCCGTTATTTTGTATTTCTTTATTCAAATGTATTAGGAATTGTTTTTTGATAAGTGGCACAATTTACATATTTTCAGGTTCGTGAGGAATTGAGTGCATATTGGCCAATACTTGCAGACAAGTTGCCTAAGAACTTGACTACGAGTAGTGGGGTAGCACCTCTAGTTCAGGTAACACTCTGTCTTTTCTTAATACATACTTTCATGTTTTAAACTAGTGTAAAATAAACCATTCGTCCCTAAGATTGTACCCAAAATACATGTTTCGTTTTAAATTCAAAATAACACCAAACATCACCAATACCTCAGCATCATCTTCAATAATTCTTCATTTTTTATAAGGATCAAGATCTTTTCAAGTTAGAGTCACACTTGATTGATCATGTTAACTTTATTGTAAGAGTAAATGAATAAATGGATTCATATTTTTTATTATAAGAAAATGTTTTATATTAAATCATATGATCAACAACAAGCTTTGTTTCATCTTCTTAAGTTTTCATCACACATATACCCAGGAATTTCAAACATTAATTTGCACCCTCTAATTTGTTACTGCATGTACCGATATCTCGTAGATCTTGAAGAAGATGGGTCTTTTGGATTTAAAAGGTCTCGGAAGAGAATGTTTGTAAAATTTTCAAGTGGGTCTCGGCCAAAAGTCTTGTACAGGATCAAAAGTAGGTTGATGTTTGAGGATCTTGAAAATGTTGAAAGTTTTGATTTTGAATTTTGTTGGGTTAGCTCGGTTGTATTTATTTATTTATTATTTATTTTTTAATTTTTTTTAGTTTGTATAGATTTGTTATAATTTTGTTTAATCATGTTGAGAATGAAATTTATGACTCTTGTTCTTTCAAGATTTTAAGTTGTTTCTTGATATTATGATGTGATTCTTTGAAAATATGCCATAAGGTGGGGAGTCATATTATGGAATTATGATATGGGTTTTCTGACGGGAATGTGTCAATGGGAAGTTAGGCTGCTTGGTTAATGTCATGTAAAAAGTCAGCCTACTTAGATTTCTATGGAATTAGTAGTGTTGTGTATAATCTATGATTAAGCCAAAAGTGATACCTTTTTTGGGGTAAGTGGTCTTTTATTGGTTGTTAGGTGCAAAAGGTTAATAGCCGGTAACTTTAACCGGCCCATAATCAGCCGCCATTCCATAATGTGGCTTTTTTTGGGCGTGTTAAAGATTGAACCCTTGAAGTTGTGCTTCATCAGTTCTGGCTCACGTTGTTTCAAGTATCTTCGTTAGTGCCACAATTCATATATGTTGCCGGGGACTTCAATGAGCACTCAAAGTTCACTTTTACTGGTATTTCACGATATGTCGACAACAATTGTATTTAATGATGTAATCTTACATCTTCTATCATGTATCATTTTTTGGATCACCTGTGATTCATTTTCAATACAATAATCTTTTGATAAAAAAAAGAAAGAAAAAAGATGGCATTGACATGCTCATTAAATGAATTTATGGAATGACATGCATCGAAAGAATGAGCATATTTCTGTCA
The DNA here is from genome assembly GCA_910596185.1 of Chrysanthemum makinoi. NCBI lineage: Eukaryota > Viridiplantae > Streptophyta > Magnoliopsida > Asterales > Asteraceae > Chrysanthemum > Chrysanthemum makinoi. The sequence goes on from OU343220.1 coordinate 269,426,956, forward strand.
AAAGTACAAACCTTCCCTAGTAGGGAGGGTGTGATGATGTATAGTATGTATAACATGCTTACTAGGCCCAATACACACTATACACATATCGGGCTCAAGCCCAATAACTATAAACCCTGGGCCTACAGTAAGCCCAATGACAAAATTGGCTATGATCCAGACCTCAAGACGCATGCAAGATACACAGCGGGCTGAGCCCTCAACCGTTGGACATCTTATGCCCGCATCCGCGATTGACACGGAACCTTGTCCGCCAAGGGTCCGGCTCCGGCGACTAACCACTACATGCGAGAATCTAGGGAACCCTAGCGGTAATCCTCGCCTATAAAAGGGGCTTTAATCCCCATACAAGGTACAACTTTCTCTCTCATAATTACACATACATACTCTTGTTTCCCTCTCAAGAATGCGTGCTTACTCACGCGAGGAGTCTAATCGTGGGGTCCGTCCCCACGTAATACTAGGTTTACCTTTCTTGTGCGGGGATCTCATTCAAACTACTTGGATTAGTACAAGATCGACCCATTAGAAGCTTGTTGGCTTAGTCCCGTGTTTGTATTCACATCTATTACAACCCGTCACACAAATTGTACTAAAAGTTGGCGCCATCCACGGGACCCGATTACACAAGCGTTTGAAAAGAAAAATGCTTACCAAAGAGCTGGATTCGAGGCCTACCCCCCTATATCTATGGTGCGGAACAAGGGAGGAAAGAAAAACGCGATAGATCTGGAAGGATCTGATGGGCCCGCATCGGTCGCAAGACCATCAAAAGTATCTGCGACAAGTACTACTGAGCGGATCTTACCCATTGTGAGGAGAAAGTTGAAACAGGAGGGAAGAATCAAGGCTAGAGAAACGGTGAAAACCCGGTTAGACTTTAGCGAAGCATCACAAATCGAATCACGGAAAGTAGGCGCCAAAGGAAGGATCGAGAAGAAGATCGAGTCTCAAAGCCGGAAGCGAGGAAAACTCGAGCCAAAGTAGCCGATCGTGATCACGCTGGAAGAAAACCACCGAAAAGGAAGAAGTGTTGAAGGTTGCAAAAGCGCGTTCCATAGGCTTGGGAGCAGAGAAAAAGTATATCCATGAGTTCCGAAGCACAAAGAAAACTAACAGCAGATCCGAAGAAGAGGACGAGGCACTCACCACCATTCTTCTTCGCGAAAAGAATCCGAAACCCGCTCCGAGGATCTGAAGGTAGTCGAACATACTCACGGAGGACCGATCGGCTCTCGAAGTGAAGACAAGCGAACACTGGAGCTACGGATCAAAGAGGAAAACATCGGATGTCGAGAACGACGACTTAGCTAGGCCGTGGGTGTGCAAGGACACCGACCCATTCATTCCACGCATTCGCTATTTCGACATGCCTAAGACGACGCGAATGCCTACCAATGTGAAGACATACGATGGAAGCGAAGACCCAGAGGACCACCTAAAACTTTTTCAAGCGGCAAGGTAGAAACGGGCTATGCCAACATGGTGCCACATGTTCAACTCTACCCTCACGGATCCGCGGGTGTGGTTCGACGATCTCCACGGGTCGGTGAGCGATTATGGCGGTGAAGGAAGTTTTCCTGTCAAACTTCCTTCAAAGAAAAGAAGTGCATAAAGGATCCGGTGGAACTTCATCATATCAAACAGAAAGAAGGAGAAACCACAGAAGACTTTGTGAAAAGGTTCAAGGTGGAAAGTAGGGATGTGAAAGGAGCTCCGAAAGTCATGAAGGTTTCTAGCTTCATACATGGGATTACCAACCCGGAGTCAATTAAGAGGTTACATGATAATATACCCAAATCGGTGGACGAGATGATGAAGGTAACCACATCTTTCCTCCGTGGGGAAATAACTGCTGGTAATCACGAAAAAAGGAGGACGCTACCCCAAGTGCAATGGAAGCCGCATGAGTCCGGACAGAAGCAAGGCTTCAAGAGAGGGTACATAAATCAACTCCGGACGGACCGCAAACAAGATAGGTTCACTCTCCTTTCCAAAACACCCAAAGAAATATTGGCGTTGGAAAAGGCGAAATTCAAAACTCCTCCACCAATGCTTACACCGATTAAGAAAAGAAACGGAAACAAATATTGTGAGTTCCACGGAGAAGTAGGACACAACACGGACGAATGCATGCACCTAAAAAAAAGGCAAATAGAAGAACTGCTGAGAACTGGAAAGCTGTCAAACGTGATAAAAGAACTTAAACAAAATAGTGGCAAGGATTAGTCCAAAGCACCTAAAAAAGGGGAAACATCAGGAAAAGATAAGCCTCTAATCGATGGTGCAATCAATGGTGATAAGACAAAAAATTACACAAAGTTTTTCCCCAAACCAGAACATTTCGTTCCCATCACTTACGGAAGAAGAAGGGAATGACGGGCCAATGGTCATAGAGGTAGAGATAGGTGGACACTTTATACAATCGAATGTATGTCGTCGGAGGCTCCGCATCGAGAGTCCTATCACGAGCATTGCTTGAAAGGCTCGACCGAAATAAAAGGCAAATGGTGCCCGCCACAACCCCCTTATAGGATTCAGTGGAGAAGTAATATGGCCGATAGGGCAAATATCATTGTTAACAAAAATCGGGGACGAGCATTCGGCATCAGCATGGATGAACTTTGTGGTGGTAAGGTCCCAATCGCCATATAACGGGATTATAGGAAGGTCGGGGGTGCGAAAACTACAGGTCGTGCCTTCAACAACGCACAGAATGATAAAAATCCCGGTAGAAGGTGGGGTGCTCACGATTCGCAGTAGCATAATGGTCTCGTTGGAATGTACTATGGTGTCCGAACCAACGCCACAACCTATGATGGAAAAGCAAAGGGAAAAGCGAATACACGTAGTGATACATCCGGAACATCCAGAACAAACAATAGCCAATGGGTCAACCCTATCACCGTAGGGACGAAAGTTATGTAACTGCCTAAAGCGAGAACTTGGATATATTAAGTGTCCGGCCGACATGGCGGTGTCCCAAGACACATAGCAGAACATAACTTAAACATACGAGAAGGGTATACTCCAATAAGGCAAAATAAAAGAGGTCAAGCACGAGGAAAGGAACAAAGGCGATACAAGAAGAAGTAGAAAAGCTTGTGGATGCACGAATCATGAAGGAAGTACATTATCACGGTGGTTAGCTAACCCGTAATGGTAGCAAAGCATGACTAAGCTAGAGAATGTGCGTTGACTTCAAGGACCTCAATAAAGCCTGTCCGAAAGATGGTTACCGTTACTGGAGATAGATTGGAAAGTTGAGTCACTCTGCGGATACCCTTTCAAATGTTTCTTGGACGCATACAAAGGCTATCACCAAATCCGGATGGCAAAAGAAGATGAGGAAAAACAACCTTCATCACAAATCGGGAATATTCTGCGACACTAAGATGCCATTCGGACTAAAAAGCAGGAGCGACATACCGGGCTAGTAGACAAAGCTTTCCACAAACAAATTGGTAGAAATCTAGAAGTATATGTCGATGACTTAGTAATCAAAAGCCGCTCGGAGGAAGAAATACTAAGGGATATAGCGAAACTTTCAAAGCGTTAAGGAAATAAATATGAATCTAAATCCTGAAGTGCACTTTCGGAATGGAAGAAGGAATGTTCTTAGGGTATACAGTAAACTCTAAAGGAATAAAAGTATGCTTAAAAGCGAGAGGTCGTACTAAACCTCCATCTCGAAATGCCTCAAAAGGCGTTCAAAGGCGAATGGGAAGTTAGCAAGTTTGAAGCAGATTATTGGCTAAATCCATTTGAAAAGTCAGTACCATTCTTTAAAAACTCAAGAAGTGTACAAAAAAGAGTGACTTTCAATGGACGAAAGAGGCGGAGGAAGCTTTTAAGAAGATGAAGAAGATGATAGCAAACCTCCCCACCCTCACCGCACCTCAGGAAAAAGAAGAACTCATAAAACAGAAAGGGAAGGCAACAAACACCATTATACTTTGTGAGCCGAGCCCTGCGAGGACCGGAAATAAACTACACACCAATGGAAAAGCTAGTATTGTCTCGGTGCCGCTCTGAAAGCGCTGAAGAGGTATTTTCAAGCATACGGTAGTAGTCATCACGGACCGACCAATAAAGCAAATACTATCAAGGCGGAAGTTGCGGTAGATTACAAAAATGGAGCATTGAGTTGGGGGAGTATGACATACAGTACAGACCAAGAACATCCATCAAAGGACATATTCTAGCAGACTTCATAGTAGAACGTCCAAAAGATGATGGAGAAGATGAGACAATGGAAGAAGAGGAACTTCCGCAACCATGGATCCTGTTCACAGACAGCTCATCTTGCATAGACGGTTGCGGGGCATGCCTCATACTAACAGACCCTCAGGGGACGGAGTTTACTTACGCTTTAAGGTTCGGTTTCAACACAAAACAACGAATTTGAATATGAAGCCTTGATAGTTGGGTTGCGGATAGCGAGAACAAATGGGAGTCAAAATTTGCAAAAGCGTAGACTCAAAGCGGTGGCAAATCAAGTCAATGGAAGCGTACATTGCAAAAGAATCGGAATGATTCAATACACGGAGAAAGTAAAGGAACTTCTAAATTCGAATGTTCTCAATCATACAAGTGCCGTGAGCGAAAACAAAAGGCGAGACGCCTAAGCAAAATAGCTTCTACTAGCCGGCGCATCTAAAAAGCAAGTATTAGTAGAAGAGCTCACCAAAAGTCAATAGAAGAGACCTTTGCCGTGGCAATCACGAAAGAAGAAGGGTACACATGGATGACACCGATATATGAATACCTGGCAAAAGAAATACTCCCGGACGAGAAAGAGAGAGCACGAGAAGTTAAAAGAAAATCACAAATATTTGCAGTAGTCAATGGGATACTTTACAAGAAATATTTTCTTGGACCATGGCTACGGTGCGTGGCCCCTTCAAGCCAACTATGTGTTAAGAGAAATTCATGAAGGGTCTTGCGGCATGCACGCGAGGACAAGGTTACGTGGTGGCGAGCCACGCATACGGATACTCTTGGCCTACCATGCGGCGATGCCGGAAGCTAATCCAAGCATGCAAAAGTCGCCAGTGCATAGGCGGTTCGAAACATCCGCAAGAAAAGCTAACGCCTATCACTTCCCCATGGCCATTCCACAAATGGGGAATTGACATCGCAGGACCTTTGCCAGAAGGGCCTGGGAGAGTCAGATTCCTCATAGTAGCAATAGACTAATTCACAAAATGGATAGAAGCAAAGCCGGTAGCCACCATAACAGGAAACCAGATCAAAAAATTCGTGTGGGAGAATATCGTATGTAGGTTCGGACTCCCGGGAGAAATAATATCTGACAACGGAAAACAATTCCAAGACAACCCATTTAAGGAATGGTGTGAAAAAATGAATATAAAACAACACTTTGCTTCAGTCAAAGACCCACAAGCAAACGGACAGGTAGAGAGAGCAAACAGAAGCCTAGGGGAAGGAATAAAGGCCCTGTTGGAAGAAAAAAGAAAAAATTGGTTAGATGAACTATCGCACGTCCTATGGGCACACCGCACAATGATTAAATCTATCAACGGAGACACTCCATTCTCATTAACATATGGAACGGAAGCATCATACCAAATTTGAGATAGGATGCCCAAATGGAGGGACAATGAAGCTAACATAGAAGAAAATGATGAAGCACTGGAAATGAACCTAGACCTCCTTGAAGAAAGAAGAGAACAAGCGGCAATACGCAAAGCAAAAAGCAAGACAAAAATGGAGAAATATTATAACTCAAGAGTCCATAATACAAGTTTCAAGCCAGGAGACTTAGTATACCGAAACAATGATGCAAGCCATGCCGAGGAAGGAGGGAAGCTAGGACCCAAATGGGAAGGACCATACAAAGTCCTTTGAAGCTCTAGGAAAAGGCATACAAGCCGAAAGACCGTGCGGAAATCAATCCCACAAACATGGAATGTTTGCAATTTTAAGAGATGTTACATACATCAAGTGTAAGCAACCCGTCCTCATGGATTCCGTGAAGGAGGGTTAATATCACAATCTATCTTTTTATATTGTAATGTTTTTATGATTGAATGAAAAAAGGTGAAGCTTAGCTACCTTCACCAGCTTTTACTTTAAAAAATTCTTGATCATTTAATTTAAACAACAATAATATTAGCATATGTAAGTAAGACGCGCATACATGTGGGCATGACCCATACAATTATATTCCGAATAACAAAAGGCTGAGCAACCTCAAACTTAGCTCAAGATATGTAAGAGATATTGCAAGTCCAGTATCGGGCGAATAACATACAAGTATTCAGAAAAGACTATTATAATAGGCACATCAGTGTGAAAATTAAATAGCAAAACACAAAGTTTCGAAACAACGAAATATACATATTATAGACTGTCTACACAAAAACAAAAGTGCCGCGCTTCGGCAGGCCACAAAATAGGAAACATAGAGTACCACTACAACAAACTATACTTCACCGGAAGGGTTTACAGATGGGTCCGTCCCAGACTGCGGATAGACATCTGCACCAAAGCCACTGGCACCACCATCATGATCAGGTACGCCCAATACTTGACGGTGGCATTTAACCGATTCTATCAAAGATTCCATGCATGAGGGATCAATCAAATAAAGCCAAGTATCCGCAAGAGACAACCAATCATGCAGAGAACCTTCCCTTACTTTTTTCGCTCTATCAAAACAGCCCTTGATCGAAGCAGAAAGAGGAGACCCGCTCACCGAATGACTCCCAGAAAGGCTAGCAGGTACGACCAGCTGCTCCAAGTCAAAATGCCTATCAACAGTAGGCGAGTCAGCTGAGGATACCTCAGGACAAAGCAAATGCATGACATCCTTAATGGTAGAATATTTAAGAGTCTCTAAGGAGGATAGCAAAGGGAACTGGACACCGCGGAGTACTCGAAGAGCATTTTCATAATCAGCTTTAGCAGAAGGGTTAAGAGCCGCAACACGGGAAAGAGATGTACCAGCTGTACCGTGAAAATGATCGGCGACAAGTCCTTCTTGCATTCCTTTATCCACAGCACAGCTAATAGCATCACTCAGTGCATCCAGGTAACTTTGCGAACGCCAACACTCAGACACGGCAAGCTTGAGACCATCGGACAATAACCAACGGCGAACTGACATAGCAGTAAACAAACATGGATAAAGTTTCTCCTCCAAATGCAGGGCAACCTTCGTGAAGAGCTCCTTTAAACAAACATGTTCCGAAGCACGAGGGCGGAGGTCCAAACATTCACTTTCCAAAACTTGTACCTAAAAAAACAAATTTTGAAAGTCAGATAAAAAAAAGGGTAAGAGCGGAAAAAAGAAAAAGGAACAAGAAAGAAAACCTGTTTAAAAAGTTCAGTGTTGCGGGATTCAAGAGCAGAATTCGCACACCGTAACCGCTCAAGCTCGACATCCTTAACAACAACAGAAGACTCTAGCTCTTTGATTTTGGCATGCAACATATCATTTTCTTTGTCAGCCGCTCCTAAAGATGATACTTGACCGCGAAGAGATAGTATCCTAGAAGCATCAGATTCAGCCCGTGCCAATTGAGACTCCAGCCCATGAATCAAGTCAGCTTGAAGGCCACACCTGGCGGATAACTTCTCATTCTCTTGCAAATAGCGCTCTGCACGAATCCGTATCTCAGAACCAAAGCACAAATGACGAGCCGACAAGACGTCAAAACCCGAAAGCAAATGGTCGTGACTCATTTCACGGAGTAAGGAGGAAAGCCTCGGGGAATCCGTCAACAACTCCACGGCAGTCTAAGGGATTGTCAAGAAGAGATCCATTCGACACTTTCCAATCCGGAAGATAGTGCTCCTGTGAGCCTTGAGAGGGTCAAAAACAATAGAAGCCCGGGCATCACCAACCAAAGGCTGACTAACGGAAGGACCAGCAAGATCTTCGGCATCTTGGTTAGCCCCTCCGCCGGAGGACGAACTGAAGAAAAGAGAAGCATTCTTCAATACAGGGATAGCAGCTGGGACAGTTGAAGCAGCAGTGGTAGCAACACCCAAAGTATTCTCGGACCCGGTACAAGAAGTAACCTTAGCCCCAACAGCAGAGGTACTAGAATCAGAAGAAATAACCAATCTTTCGAGAGAACCAATATCAGGCTGACGCCTGAGGGAAGAACCAACCGAAAACCCAATCTCACGCTCAGGAGTAGTGGAAATAGAAGAAGTAATGAAAGGCCCAGTGTGGGGGGGACGTATAACCTAACTCAGCCTCCAAAACACTACTATTCAATAAAGCCTGAAAGCCATCAACAGGAATGTTACTACTAGACGGACCCGGTTGAAAGTCGGAATGAAGTCTCTTGGCGGGACTAGAAGGTCCCGGAACACTCAGCAAAGGACCCTCTTTTATTTTCAAAGGACCAGAGGTGGAAGGGTCAGCATCAGAACCTGTAGCCTCAAAAGATGATCCACCACCAGTACTAACACTAGCACCTTCTGGCTCAAAAAGAAGATTAACATCAACCTCCAACTCACCCTCAGCACGGGGAGGAGCAATGGGGATAAGTGGCACTGTACGGTGAACAGCAACTTCAATAATGGACGGATCTTCTTCATGACTTGGACGTGTAGTCATCGTGGCCTTCATAGGCTCTGGAGATTGAATATACTTGGGCTAACTCATCACTGCACAAGAAAAAGGATATATATAAAAATAAACGCAAACGAAACTCACCAGTCCGATCATCATGAAGAAACTCAGGGTACACGTCCTCACCCAAAGTAAAATGGCGGCTCAAGCCAACCCAAAGAAAGACAGGGCTCACGGAATTCCCGGAAGGGATAAGGGTTGGCAGCAAGAGCAGCAAAATGGTCGACATTGTACTTTCGTGCGTGGGGAACAGGATCTTTAAAGATGTTCTTCCTCGAATGCCACGTGAACAAGACAGGAAAAGCAAAGGCATCGACCCAGAAAAATCGGTCGTTCCAATTCTTGACAGAATCAAGAGTCTTAGTGTAAAGTGCACGAACACCATCGCGTTTACTAAAGGAAAACCACCCTCTAAATTTTGAATTAACATAAAAGCAACGAAGCAAAGCAACAGTTGAGGTAATACCATGAGCGCGACACAAGATCTCAAAGTGAGAAACCCTGCACGCGCCAAGAACCGAAAGCTGAGAAATATTAATACGATAATGCCTAATCAAGTCAACAAGGAAAACAGACAGGGGCAGGCGAAAATTGGCAAGATAAAAAAAGCGGGTATACAAGCCAATTTTCCCAGAAGGACACTCACGCATCGTACACTTGCGATTAGGAAGCTCCGGATGAACCTCCAAAGGAATATGGTAAGTCGTAAGGAAGGAACCAAATGTCTCTAGAGGAGTATTACACTTTATGTCAACAATCAAAGCCATAGCGAATGGATTAAGGGCGGACGAATGAAGGAATTTTTCTTCTCAAAAGAGATGCAACAAAACGGCGATGGTGAAAGTTAGAGCATTATTTATAATGAGGAAAAACCTAAAACTGGATGATGACACGTGCCAAAGAAAGACGGAATAAATGGTCAAGATCGAGTAAAAAGAGGCGCGTGAAACAGTAGGTCAAATCAAAACAGAAAATGAAGAGTCGACAAGAGCCCACGTCGCACGAAACGCTTCCCAAAGAAAGAGAAATGCCGTAAAGAGCGTAAAAAGCATGAGAAAAGCGTCCCGTCAGCCTAAAGTCTAGCAAATACCTACCGCACGCGACAATATCCGCATGTAGTAAATATACTAGACTAGGGGGACTGGATGATGTAGCAATCCCTAAAAAGGAAGAAAGCACCAGAAAAGCATCTCAAAAAGGAAAAAAACACATGGAATGGGAAAGCGTTTGGTCAACCCAAGTCTAGTAACATCCACCGCACGCGATAATATCCGCATGCAATGCACGTACTAGACTGGGGGGACTTGATAGGACTACTAGGTCCAATACACACTATACACATACCGGGCTCAGGCCCAATAACTATAAACCCTGGGCCTACATTAAGCCCAATGACAAAATTGGCTATGATCCAGACCTCAAGACGCATGCAAGATACACAGCGGGCTGAGCCCTCAGCCGTTGGACATCTTACGCCCGCATCCGCGATTGACACGGAACCTTGTCCGCCAAGGGTCCGGCGACTAACCACTACATGCGAGAATCTAGGGAACCCTAGCGGTAAACCTCGCCTATAAAAGGGGCTTTAATCCCCATACAAGGTATAACTTTCTCTCTCATAATTACACATACATACTCTTGTTTCCCTCTCAAGAATGCGTGCTTACTCTCACGCCGAAGTCTAATCGTGGGGTCCGTCCCCACAGTAATACTAACGGTTTACCTTTCTTGTGCAGAGATCTCATTCAAACTACTTGAATTAGTACAAGATCAGCCCATTAGAAGCTTGTTGGAATCACTCCTAAACAGTATTTCAAGTATTTATATTTCATATGTAATAGGTAGCTTTATTATGGCCTTTATGTTTGTTTAAGGTCAAGCTTATGTAGAAGGCCCATAAGCTTAGGCCCAAGCCCAATAAGGAATAGGGAAGGAGAGGGAGTGTTGCCCTAGCTCCTTGCCTATATAAACCATGTAATAACCCTCACTTGAGGGTTGGTTGTTCAAGTTTTTCTCTCATTCATACTCTTTGCCTAAACCGTATTATTATTTACGTGTGTGTGTGTGATTTACTTGTTCATCCGCCTTCATCTCTTTCTCTATAACTTGTGTTTGTAAAACTAGTGACCTAACAATGGTATCAATCGCTAAATAGTTGGGTGTACTCGCTTTGTTTTGAAGTTTTGATTTTGGGTCTTACGCGTAAGGTTAACGCATTCTTTAGCTCTTTTAAAACTTGTTTTTACACTTTTAATCCAAGATTCTTGTACTTTCAACGTTTTAAGGTGTTTAAATACTTGTTTTTGGCAAAAAGTTTCAAACTTTATGCGTGGATCATTGTTTTTGAACTAGTTTCTATTCGTTTGTGTATTTCTACGCATAACCTGCTTTGAGTGCTTTGGATCATCAAGTTTCACACTTTTGTGTTATTTTGGTGTTATTGAAGCTATTTCATCACACAAAAACTGGTTTAGAAACAACTTTGGGCAAAATCAACATTACGAGTAATCCTACGCCGTATCAAAACCCTAAAATTACGCGTAAGATTTTTCCTTGGTTTGATCTTCATTTTCCTGGTTTATTCCGTGTTTTCTTACTTGGATAAGTCCGAAAATACGTCGACTTTGGATATCTTTTGCCCTGTGAAGTGTAAAAGATCATTTGGGCAAAAACCCTAAAATTACGGATAAGCATAAGCTTACGCGTAGAAATTCTACGCATAAGATTCACTTTACCCGTAAACTTAGGTCTACGCATAAGGTAATCCTACGCCTAACTTTCTACGCCTAACTTTTGTCTACGCATAACTTTAGATTTTTTCCTACTTACGCGTAAGCTAAAACCTACGCGTAACTCTTCATTGTTACGCGTAACTTTGGTGTTTTTACGCATAAGTTCTACTTGGTTCTTGTCTGATTTCTACGCCTAAGGACACTTCATCAACAAAGGTTCATTCGACTACAAAGATCCATTTTACCAACACAAGTTTATCAACATGTCACAACCACCATACTCTAACTATTTCCCTTACACTTATCCTCAACGACAACAACAACTAAGTCCACAACATCAAGAATGGAATCAACAACAAGCAATTTATCAACAACAATTTAATCAACAACATACTCCACAACTTGCCGCAAATCCACAACCTCAAATGGTTCAACCACCACCAAGTCTTCAAGTTCAACCATACACAAATGAATTCAATCAACATCCATCAAGGAACACTATGAAGGAACCCACTTGGTTTGCAAAGATGTGTGAAGCTTTAAGCGGACAACAATCAATTCATGAGGTCGATCACTTGATAGACCTCCAATGCTCACTTCCAGAAACTACGATCAATGGGTGATAAGGTTCTTTAGGTTTTGTGATCTAAAGAAGCCACATGGAAAGTTCTTAAAGAAGGTTATCTTAGAAGGTCCATTTGAGATGCCTACTATCATTGTACCCGGAGATCCAAATGCCATTCCACCAAGAGATGAACAAACAAACATTGCTATTGTTGCAGACTTGAATCCTCAAGAACTTCTACACTATGAAGTAGATGAGCTTGCAATGGAATACATCCTTTTAGGATTACCAAACCCAATTCTTCGTAGTGTTGATGCTCAAAAAGCTGCACAGAAAATGTGGGATCATATTCGCCTTCTTATGGAAGGATCTGTACTCAATCAAGAAGATTTGGAATCCAAAATTTACTTGGCTTATGAACACTTCATGATTGAACCTCGAGAGACACTAGAGTCTTATCATCACCGATTTTCCGACATCATCAATGATTTGGATAAACACAACATCATCATGCCAAGAATTGCAGTGAATACTAAGTTCCTAAGTAGTCTTGGCCCTGAATGGGAGAAGTATGTCATTTTTCTCCGTCAAGCGAAGAACATGCATCATTCTACCTACGGATTGTTGTACGATTACTTGAAACCTCATGAAAAGGAAGTTGATCGGGAAAGGATTCTCCGTGCTCAAATTGCTCCACCAACACATCCGTAAAATCAACAACAACTTGCCTTATATGCTCAAAACCGTTATTCTCCTCAACCAAAGAACTCAACCAAATGCTTCAAACACACCTTCACAAGAACAACCTCAACAAAATCAATTGGTTCCATACAACAACAATGCTCAAGCATATGTCGCTGAAGCGATTGAGGAAACCGATCCGCTCGAAGCATTGCAACAAGGATTTGTGATGATTGCTAATGCTTTTGGCCGTTATACCAACAAATCCAACAATCGTATTCGCTCCTCATCTAACACACGGACTCATGCTGTTGTGAACAATGGACGGTTGAAGTTCGAATCGCGGATTATGGTCGCCGATGGGCGGTGGTCAAGGGTTTAATGCTGTGGGTAGGAATAACAACAGAGCTCAAGTGGTGGAACAAGGTAATGCTCAAAATCGGTTGAATGGTCTTCGATGCTACAACTGCAATGAGAAGGGACAACTGGCTAATGCATGCCCAAAGCCAAGGACTAAGGGCAGTGCTTATTTCAAAGAGGCTCTTCTTTTGGCTCTTAAGGATGAAGTTGGTGGAACTCTCACGCACAAAGAACGAGCTTTATGGCAAATGCCGACTCGGATGATGATATGGAGGACTTGCGTGCCAATGCAATTATGTTGATGGCTAATATGCAAGCGTTACACATGAGTGACACAGCCCAGTGTATGACACCGATGGCTTGTCTCGTACCGAACAAACCATATTTATCTCGATCTCATATCTCCGCCAACATCCGAATCCGCAAGGCTCGAATGTTCAAAATGAGTCGTCCACATCTCATTCCGACGATTTTCAACTAGACCCGTAGTTATATTTGACGATCAAGATGACCAAACGGTTTCCCTTGATAATCAAATTGACTCCGTGGTTATACTTGAGGATCTCAGGAATGATCATGTTGTGACTCACATTGAACACGCCGAACTTTTGCCTCATCCATTTTGCTCGCTAATACAAGACCAACAAACCATAGTGGAAGAATGTCGCAATTAATCGGACTTGAAAAGTAAAAATGCACTGTTAACAAAGGATTTTGAATGTTTACAAAAGCAACTCAACTTTTTCAAAACTCAAGAAAACGTGAAAACGGTTTTGAAGCAGCCTTTGCCAAATCTTATCAAAACGAAAAATATTTAGAACGACAGATGCGTGATCTAGCCGCTCGAAGAATGCTTTGTTGTCCGAAATAGAACAACCAAACATGAACATAAAAAGCAAATTAACGCTCTCACCTTGGAAAATCAAAAAGCTAAGGATGAGTTGTTAAATTGTCAAAAACAGTTCTCTGCATACAAAAAGCATTCAACTAAACGAATAGATGATCATCTTGAAGAAATCATCGGCTTGCAAAACAAACTTAAAGAGTTTAAAACTGTTGTTTACAAACATGGCGAGTCGGTCACGACCATTGAAAAGTTTACTTTAAAACCAAATCCAAATGGATATGGACCGAATCTTGCCGATTACAAACCTAAGCTTTCAACCAAAGCATTCAAACCAAATCCTCGAAGTTTCCAAAGGCACAATATAAAATTGATAATTCATTTATGAATGTTGTTGAATATCATCGCCAAGAGGAATTAGATGCGTAAGACGAGAGTCGATCAAAATTAAAACCTGTTGTTTACAACAAACCTTTTAATTATTCAAAACCGGTCACTTTCGTCACACCAACGGATTCTTCAAACACACCAAGGGTTATCATCAAAACACCCGAGTCTTCTATTGTTAATCCCAAAACAGACTTTGCACAAACTTATGGTCCTTTACCTTCCATTAGTGAAGTAAACTCACAACCCGAAAATCGAAAAATTCTTCGATATTTTGACATTTTCATGGCTGACCTCAAAATTTTACAACATGAGATAGAATATCGATCCGAAATCAAAGTTGAACATTTTCAATCACTCTGCGCGAGAACAAAGAGACATTTTTCATAAAAATCTTTTACCTAATGTTAAAAACTTGAAAAGTTGTGCAATTGCCTGGGAAAAGGATTTTCATAAGGAATTTGGGGTCATGAAAACGCGTTTTGAGAAAACGTAAACATCTATTTCTAATACTAAACGTAAAAAGAAACTCTTGAGAAAAGATGTTGATCGACTCTTGGAAGATGTTATCTGTGCTGATGTTCAAAATGTTGTGTTATTGAATTCGTTGTCATATGAATTTGATAATATCTCTGCGATATCGTTGTTTCGTGGTAAATGTTGAGAACACCGATAATGTGCTTCAGATCGAGTCCTTAAAAGTTGAAAATAAACGATTGTCAAACGAACTTTCAAATGCAATACGCCGCCTTAATTGGTGTCAAAAAGATATTCATGATCAACAACTTGTTTTTCAACACAAAATCAACCAGCCATGCAAAACCTTCTGATTCTAAAATTGAGCAATTGGATGATCAAAACGTGTCTTTCAAGTGTCAAATCTCAAAATATGAACAAGAACTTGTAAAAGTTAAAAGGAATATGGTGTCATATTTGATTTACTCAAAAAGACTCGTGATGAAGCATCAAATGAACTTGATCATTATCTTGCACACACTAAATAAGTTATGCATTTTGCCGAAATGTTCGGTGAAAATCAAGATCCGATTCACACTATCATCAAGTTAAGAGGAATGTTAGGAAAGTATGAACAACTTCCGCCAACAATCATTAAGAGATTAGCCCCGTAACACTTAGTACTCATGCACCTAGAATCTCTACCGCCAAATCACAAGTAGCTAACGTGCTTCCTTCTACTGAAACAGAATAGTTGAGCCTTTTCCAAACGTCCGCACTTCACAGCCTAAGAGCACTCAATCAAGAATAGGAAGTTGCGACCTAAGAAAAGATCAATCAAGAATGCTAAAGTAGAAGAACACCCTAGGACTATGAATAAGACTCACGTTGCATCCACTATAGATATTAAGGCCGCAAATGTAATAGAAATAGTGATGTAACGAATGCTAAACCGTTAAGTACTTTTGATATTCAGTCCGATGCACCTTGTGATATTTGTCGTAAAAGTATGAATTCTGATTGCCATGATAAATGTGTTGCTAAAGCTATCATCTCTCGCTTAAGGAATCCTAAGAACCGGAATACCTCTAGGCCCACTAATCTTTCTAAGTCTTTGCTTGGTAGACCGCCATCTTTAGATTCTAAGAAACGCATTGCTGTCCCTCGTAGCTCCAGCCACCTCCTAGGAATGTAGTACCACCTAGTGAATTCACTAAGACTAAAGCAAAGAGTAGTTATAGATGGCATAAATGGATATATAACACACTAGGATTTAAGTGGATACCTAAAGCTATTGATGTGTGCATATCCACTATAATTGCTATGGAACCCTCTAACATTTCGGGTTCCAAATCTACTTCTATTCCATCCGTGTCGCCTGTGTAATGCAGTGATACGATCATTCTCTGGATTGTTGATAGCGGATGTTCCCGACACATGACAGCAATCTTAAACTGTTATCAAACTTTATTGCAAAGTTCATTGGCACCGCCAGTTCGAATGATCACTTCGCAGCTATCATGGGCTACGGAGATTATGTCAATGGGAACATCGAAATTAGCGGGGTTTACTATGTGGAAGGCCTCGGTCACAACTGCTTTCAGAGGTCAATTTTGTGATGGAGATTTGGAGGTTGCTTTTCGGGAGAAAACTTGTTTCATTCGTGATCTACACGGAAATGACCTTATGTCCGCTCGTAATTCTAGTCTCTACACTATCTCTATGCAAGACATGGTTGCTTCCTCTCCCATTTGCTTACTTTCTAAGGCAACATCAACAAAATCCTGGCTATGGCACCGCCGTCTCTCACATCTAAACTTTCAAACCATCACCAACCTTGCTCGACACAAACTAGTTGAAGGACTCCCACGATTCCGGTATTCAAAAGATCACCTTTGCTCAGCTTGTGAACAAGGGAAAAGCACTCGTGCTCATTTTCCTTCAAAGTTGGAACACAACTCTCAAAGATGTGCTTCATCTTCTTCACATGGATTTGTGTGGCCCGATGCGCGTGCAAACGATCAATGGCAAATGCTACATCTTAGTAATTGTTGATGACTACTCACGATGGACTTGGGTCTACTTTCTTCGTAGCAAAGACCAAGCTCCACAAATGATCATCACCTTTCTCACAAAATACAAGTTCACTCCGCAACACCGCCGTAATCATCGTAACATACAAAGGAACTGAATTTGTTAACAAAACCCTTCGTGAATTCTATGAGAAAGTGGGAATTCAAAGATCAAACATCTATTGCACGTACACCAGAACAAAACGGAGTTGTTGAAAGACGAAACCTAACGTTAGTGGAAGCCGCAAGAACAATGTTAATCAATGCTAAACTTCCAGATTACTTATGGGCGTAAGTGATTCATCGTGCATGCTATACTCAAAACCGCTCTATGATCACAAAACGCCACAACAAAACACCTTTCGAGCTTGTCCACAACTATAAACCGAATCTCAAACACTTTCATGTATTTGGATCCCTTTGCTATCCTAATAATGATCGTGATGACTTTGGAAAGCTCAAAGCCAAAGCTGACATTGGAGTCTTTATTGGATATCGTGATAATTCTAAAGGTTTCCGAACGGAATCGCCGAACAAAGGAGGTAATGGAAACGATTCATGCTCATTTCGATGAACTCACGGAAATGGCTTCGAGTATAACACTTAGAACCCGTCACAACCGCTTAAACTTCCCTCAACCCCCATCATCACCGAAGAAAGCCCTCGCCTAACTCCAACAAATGGAAAGGTTATTTGCTCCTCGCTCGTGACGATATTGATGAACGTGCTCGTGTGTATCCGCCGCTTGCACAACCCGATAATATTCCTATACCCGATACACCGCTACAACAACTATCGTTGAAGATGCACCTACACCGCTTGACTCCAACACAACAGCTTGAACACACCGCTTCCAACAATGATGAACCTGATGATATTCTCAATGAAATACCCCACCGCAGATTTTGATCCAAATGCGTTCTTCAATCCGCTTGCTAATGAGACCGCCGCACGGATGTCGCGAATCTTCAACAAACCATTTGAACCCTCGACCGCACAATGTATACCAACATCAACCCTCTACACATAGATGGACAAAAGACCATCCTCTGGAAAATTGGCAACCCAAATCAACCGGCCGTTACGAGACAACGCGTCTTCACACGACGGTGAACATTGCATTTATGCACTCACCGTCGCCAATCAACCTAAAACATCAAAGACGCAATGACAAAAGACAACCGGATTGAATCCATGCAAGAAGAACTCAACCAATTCAAACGTCTTGAAGTATGGGAACGGTTGAAAGACCAACAGGGTCTACGCCATTGGTTTAAAATGGATTTGGAAAACAAATTGATGTCAAGGGAACGCCATCCAAACAAGTCACGCCTAGTTGCTAAGGGTTATCGCCGTGAAGAGGGAATAGACTTTGAAGAATCTTTTGCCCGTTGCTCGCCTTGAGGTCGCTCGATATTTCTCGCTCGCGCTCATATGAATATGACGGTCTATCAGATGGATGTCAAAACGGCGCTTCTCAATGGACAACTTAAAGAAACGGTCTATGTCACCAACCGGATGGATTCGTTGATCCCGAAGTTCGAACCATGTTTACAAACTGAACAAAGCTCTATATGGTCTCAAACAAGCTCCTCGGCATGGTACGATAAGCTATCATCTTTCCTCATTGCCAATAATTTCACCAAAGGCTCGGTTGACCCAACTCTTTTTATACAATATCACAGGGAACACATCTTAATTGTTCAAATTTACGTGGATGACATCATTTTTGGGTCTACACATAAAAAGTTTTCAATCGCTTTTGCAAAACTAATGAAGAAAAATTTTGAAATGTCCATGATGGGTGAACTTACGTTCTTTCTAGGACTACAAGTTCATCAATCACCCCGTGGTATTTTCTTGAGTCACTCCAAATATGCCCTTGAATTGTTAAACAAATTTGGAATGAACACCTGTGACACCTATGCCACACCAATGGCTCATACCAAGAAATTAGATACTGATTTACATGGGAAATTGGTTGACCCTACCAAATACCGAAGTATATTGGGTCTCTCATGTATCTAACCTAGCGACTGATATTGTCTTTGCCGTTTATCTATGCTCCCGCTATCGGCCGCGACCAATCAAACCCACCTCTCGAGGCTAAAAGAATCCTCCGATACATCAAGGGAACCATTAACTTGGGGATCTTGGTATCCGAAGGATTCTGGTTTTGAACTAATCGCTTTTGACGCCGATCACGCAGATGCTTAGACTCAAGGAAAAGTACTTCAGAGCTTTACAATTTCTGGTGATAAACCGTGTCTTGGCAATCAAAGAAGCAGGATTGTACATCGCCGCCATCAACCGGCGTAATATGTAGCCATGTCCGCGTGTTGTGCTCAAGTCATCCGGATGAGAACACAACTCAACGACTATGGTTACTTATTTGACGAATCCCGATGTATCGCGACAATCGGAGTGCCATTGCCATCTCGTGCAACTCGGCCAAAGACTCGAAATCAAAGCACATCGATCTTCGCTATCATTTCATCAAGGACCACGTGGAACATGGTACCGTTGAATTATACTTTGTGGGTACTGAATACCAATTGGCGATCTTCTCACCAAAGCCTTGCCTCCCGCTAGGTTTAATGAGTTGGTCCACCGGATTGGTATGAGGTGTTTGACTCAAGAGGAATTGGATGAACTCTTAAAACAGTCTTAAAACACATCAAACACCAAAACATCTTTTGTAAATATCTTTTCAAAAACAAAATACAAAAATATAAAATCCGATAAAACAACAAAAATATTCTCCTAATCTATATTTCTTTCAACATTGCAAGTACATTTCTTTCGTCAACACTTTAATCTTTCAAAATTCAATATTTTTCCGATCAAGTGTTGAGGGGGAGAAAATAATCTTTTAACCGCTTCAAAACATCTGTGTACTTGCATGTTATCATATCTCGGTTGACTCTTTTACAAATGGTGGTACATTTTCTGGTTCAAAGACACTCCTCGGACTTAAATTAATAACCTTTCATTATTTTCTCAAGTCGAAGGGGAGTGTCGTCATGCTTCTTTCCAAAAATCTTTGATTGGTAACCAAAATGGAAGTTAAAAGGCTTTGTTTGAAAAAGGAAAAGGTGGAGGGACCAAAACTGTCTAAATGCTAAAGTTATTTTACTAAAACACCTCCCCACCTAACCTACTCTTCACATTTAATTCTAAACCTATACACATCCTACGCCTAAGATTCATTCAAGATTTTTGTGTTTTGGATCATCAATTTGTAAGTGGTTTTATGATCTTAACGTGTTTACAAACATAGGTTTTGATTCTTATACAAAACCAACGGTCAGATTTTGATCTATGCTTGATTTAGTGTTCTACACATATGCGTATGAACACTCGATCAAGAATGGGTGTTTGTGGTTATAAACATTGTGTCAAAATGTTTCTTGTACATCAATATACACAATTTCATCACCTAAACATACCCAGAATCACAAATTAAAGGTTTTTTGAAAATTAGGGTTTATGTGTTGATTTGGGGATTTTCGAATGTGAAGTGTTTTGGTCAAAAAGATTGTTGTGTTATGCTTATGTGATGATGAATTGATGATATCCATGCCTTATAACCACCCCGAAACCTTAATTGATTCAGAATTAGGAATTAGGGTTTAATGTTCTAAAATTGGGTATTTTTGATTCACTGCATAATAAGTGTTAAAACTTGGTCTACATGCTCTCACAACATCTATGATATACCATAAAAACTTTGGTGCATATTCCATGGCTAGATCTCATACGCGTAGATTTAGGGTTTAGACTACGTATGCAGCTTCTACGCCAGAATCGTTAAACTGTCCAAATGTGTTTTGATTTATCATAAAATGAATGTTATGTGTTTAACTTTGTTGATATGATGCTTTATTTCATGCTTGCAACACGTAATATTCGAATCAAGGTTGTTGTTAATCTACGCATAAGGATCACCTTACGCGTAGCTTGTTATGCGTAAGATTAGTCTTACGCGTAGCTTCTACGCATAAGGTTCTACATATGGGACTACGCGTATCCTGTGAAGGATATGCGTAAACAAGGACCTCTACGCGATAAGGTCAACTCTACGAGTAGCCTTACGCGTAAGGTTAATATATGCCTACGCATAAGCTCTACGCATAATGTCTCTTTTTCCTACGCTAACACTCTTACGCCGTAAGTTAAGACCCTACGCGTAAGTTTACGCCACGCATATATCATTCCCCGCTCACGCATAACTTTACCAATCCTACGATAAGCCGAGATCATACCTTCATTATGAATTGTTACGGTACAAACTTGTAAATAAACTAATCATATCATCACGAATCCTAAAATGTCACTAATAAACCGAAATCGTTTGATATGTTGTGAACAATAAGTGATAAAATAAACTTTAAAACTTAAAGTTAACTAACTCACGAAACATTTCACGACGTCATTGGACTATTGAATATACAAGTGACTTAGGACTCGTAACATTCATTGACACTGTACATTCAATAACTAGACAATAAGACCATCCGTTGACTAACATTATGTCTTTCGATATGTTGGTTCTTTTGGCTAATGTTATTTCGATCACGACATGGTGAACAAATGAATATGGATGCACCTGAAGTTCTCTCCATTGCCGATATCTATCCTCATGGCTATCCAATGAAGATAGGAAAGAATAATCTCCGTGTTGACTTTGACACCCTCACTTGCTCTGAATCTTCGTGTTTAATTGCTATTGAAATTTTGAGGACTCATCCGTATCGTAACATGCTTTCACACTCTGCAACTGCTCACGAGATCTACATCCAACAGCTTCGAACACTATGGAAAGGGTCAAAGGACAAACTGCCGTGACGGTGACTCTGAATCACAAACAAGTCACCATTACACCTGCAGACTTAAGGGTTGTTCTCCTAATTCCCGATGTCGATCCAACCAAACTATATGCCACACCCGCCAAGAGCTCACTCTCCAATTCTTAATCAATATCGGTTATGACGAGGCTACAAGAATAATCACCAAGCATTCTCACGTAGAGCTTAAGAGTATTCCTCAACCCCGGAGAACTCTCTACATGATCATCACCAAGTCTATTTCGTCGTGGATGCTATGAGCACCCTAAGCTCATGGAACTGCAAATATTCTGGGCATTGGTCAACAAGAAACACATCGCTATCGAAGCTCCGATTTGGGATGACATGATGTCATTTCTCAACAAACTTGGCTCAAAGATTCCCTACATCAGATATACTAAATTGTTGATCCAGAGAGCACTTGGACTTCATCCCGACATTCCCAAGAGGCTCAATGACCCCGACAATCACGACATGTTGACGGAACCCATTCTATCTGACAGAATCAAGGAAACGTCTACAAAGAAACAAGGTGTCTTTGCCGATTTCCTTCTAATCAAGATGTCGAAAGCTCGAATCGCATAAAAGGTATCCGGAAGCAAATGACAAGGCAAAGTTGGTCATCTCGACGAAAAATCTTCGGAACACCGTAAGGAGAACCAAAAGAGGAAGTGCAGGAAGTACGGCAAGTACCGTGAGTCAAAGGAAGTTCCCCAAGAGGAACCCTCCCTCAAAGAGGATTGTTCCATCTAAGGAAGTTGCTCCCATCCCAATTCCCAAACCCGAACCGCAAAGAAAGCTTGTGGACGAAAGCTCAAGGTACCACACGGATGAAGAGATTATCTACTCGAATGCAAGAATAACACCTCCTCCAGTAGCTAAACCTACAAGTCCAATAGTGAACATGGAAAAGGAAAGACTCAGACTTGAGTCTTATGATGAAAGCTCAAGAAGAAGAAGAGCAACCTGGATCAATCCTACAGAAGAAGTTTAAATTAGTTAGACAAATTCAAAAGTCAAGAATTTGCAAAAGATCAAATGGGTGGCCCCGAGGATCGAGTGGTGTTGTCCACTCTTCACCGTGTCCCGATGCGGTTAATCAACCCGATAAGGGATCTGGTGCCACCACTCTTGTGCAACAACAAACGCTTGTGAAGGAATCTACTGATATTAACTTTGAGGAACCGAAAAGAATAAGACGAGAAAGAGAAAACTGATGAAGAAGCTAAGGTACAGACGGAAGAAAAGGCTAAATCCTGACATGATGACGAAGAAGATTATGATGACTTTCTTCTCCAGATCCAACTCGCTCCAAGGAGGATACTTCTGCACCTCCAAAGGACCCCGAATCTCCTCATGTCCCTCCTCATCGATTCTTCATCTCACTCATCACCACCACCATCAAAAAGATCAACAAAATCATCATCCAAATCCGTGAAGAAACCACCTAAATCTTGGATTTCTCAAGCTCATAAAAAGATTGTGAAAAGCCGCCAACAAGTCGAAAGAAGGACATACTTTACAAAAGCTAAATTGGTTTGTCGATCACATTCAAGACTTAAATGATGAGAAAGACAAGATGGAGAAAGAAAGGGAATTTGTTCAGAAGTTCATGAAGAAACATCGTAAAGAGGAACTGAACGAAATGATCGAAGGATACACTAACAAGTACCTTCGTGATATCGCTCCTAAAGTCCAAAAGGAACCGGAGAAGACAAAGAAGAGATCATACTCACAAGTTTCTTCTCGACATCGTCCCCGTGTGACTAGAGAAGTATTTTCCGCATAACTCACCCCTAACATCGTAGCATTGGTTAAACATACAATGGCCAAAGAAGCCGATCTCTCTCGAACTGAAGTTAATCGCTAAACTTGTGATACAAATGTCAAAGCGATCCGAACGCTTACTCGATGAAGCTAAATTTTTCGAAAATCTACTTGATTTTCAACTCAGATCATCATGCAAGGAGTCAACCGATCAACCCAAACGACCAAGAGATGACGATGATAAGGACAAGGACTCGCACCTAAACGCCGAAGCAACTGTAAATCTACTTCTATGCCACCTCCTCCACCACGGACTTCTTCTCAACATAAGTCTCCTCCACCTCGGTCTTCTATCGATAAACCTCGACGATTCCGAAGTTACCACCCCGACTCATAAAACGGTGATTACTTTGAGTATACGGGTGGTGACGATGAAGAGGTCCTTGAGCCCCGACAACAACCCACTTCACCCAAACAAGTGCGTAAACCAAGATCATCATCAAGGCCTTCCAAAAGAAGAAGAAGACGACTCGAGTCGTATCATGGCTAGATGACGATAAAACCAAAGAGTTTGAATGGTTCTCCACACTTGTCAATCAAACTCCCTACCCCGATGAAGGTCAAGAATTGGTAGACGGTTCTACATTGGAGCACGCAAAACTTTTGCAAGAAAAGTTCCATGTGTAGAAAATGACGAAATCGAGTTGAAGCGAATCAAGAATGAAGCATTTCAACTTCTAAAAGACAGCTCGAAAGCCTCGAGGTCGAATATCATCTTGAGAACATCGCTCGAGCTATGTCTAACGACATGGATTGGCTCAATCCCGAAGCAAACATTGACTTCACACAAAGGGACAACCCTCCATACTACACCGATTGGACCAAACCCCTACCGACCATTGGCCAAACAGACGAACCACGGATTCCCTTCCGATACTTCTTTAACAGAGACCCGGATTTTCTCTTACACGGTAGCGATGGTTCGCGAAAATACGCTACATCATTGACTCTTCCATTCCCAGCCGCTATTTACTCAAACTGCATAGCTATCGAGGAACGTGCAAATCACTTGTTTTCCGACAACGTGCAAGCATACGACCAAGATGCATTGTATGGGATTCATCATTGGCCCGAACGCCGAAGAATCTACTACGTAAGCTGCCCGTTCGTAAGTCTCAACATGCAGTGTATAGTTCTAAGGACATCGTGGCCATCAAACACATTGATCTCAAGTCTAAGTGGGACTACACATTCTTAAAGAATATCATAGTCAAACGACAAGATGAACAAGACTATGGATTCTCCGAGGCTGACTTTGAGAACTTGTCCCTCAACGACATCGAAGACATGTACCTTTCCAAAGTACGGGGTCGTATGAGACAATTCTCAACTGAAGTTCAACGTGAATTTATCAAGTCGGTTCTCATCTTCATTAGACGCATCGTGATCAAAGAACGTGTTGAAGATATCCGGATGGTCGTTGAATCTTATCGACGCGTGTCAACCTCACTCCTCCAACGCTTACTCTTCCCGATCTCAACAGCTACTCTCAATATACACTCATCGGAAACCTTTCGTTGTTTACCATAGTGAACTTCAAAGACACTGCTTAATGGCGTGTAGTGAGCTCCACAAATTCGGGGATCATACCTTGAAGCGGTTAGGGATGGATTGGCGCATGTGTTGAAGGATATACGCTGAAAGTTGGGTCTCCTAAGCTGGAATTCTCGTGAAAGGCGGATGTGAGAAGGATCATCACCATGATTGATGAACGGTTGTTCGAAGGGATCGCCGACGATTGGAGAGCTATGTTGGTGGTCGACCCGTGAGAAACATCACCGCTTTCAACGCCTGCGCACTCCGGAATATCACCGCACTTCCCGGTACCCCTTGAATTGTTTCCTTCATATAATTTTGGATGTGTGATTAAATATGTCTATGGCTTGTGCACACATAACAGTGTACAACCCGTAATTGTCAATAAAGGACCCCGTGGTACGCCTCTGCCACAATCCTTATAAAAGGAGCGAAAGCTTCTTACTTTTGAGTAAAACCTATCAAACCTTTCATTTTCAAGGTTTTGCTCAAAAGAACAAGTACTTCCCCAAATGATGTTTTTTTCAAAACCTCAACCGCTTATATCACTTGTTGAGGGGAGTATTTGAAATTAAAACTTTGTTCACAAATTGTTCACAAGTGGTCATTCTTCCCCAACACTTCGAAATGGTCATATTTATTCTCAAACGTTTCAAAAATAACACTTTAATATGCCATTTTTGAGGGGAGAAAATTGTGTGATAAGAAATATGTTGTACAAAATGCAAATGAATCTGTGTACCTCGGACTTAACCAACGAATTGACGGTACTAAACTGTTAGTAACTCGAAAAGACTTGTCCCGACGGGTAATAATTTCAAGCTAGTTCGCTAGTGATGTAAACGTGTCTCGCAAAGGACTTGTCCGAGTAGAATGTACCATTCGAGAAACTTTTGATAGACATGAACTCCGACGGGTTTGACAACCTTCCAAGGTTTGTCTACACCTTCAAGGTAGTTATTAGAGCTAGTTGTCACCTAAAAGCTTACAATGTAACTCTTTAACTATGCAACGTAACCTGTCTCGGGGATTGTCTATCTTCAGTGGATCAATTCAAAAGTGCGCGCTCTTTCCTCACTGTGCATTTAACCATTAAAACTATTAAGCACATGTGGAGGGGAGTATTTATGCAAAACATCATCTCTCACAATGGTTCAAACATGTTTTTCATTAACAAACCCTTTGAGAGATATTTTATCATACAATGGTTTTAATGGCAAACATAGGTTAGTCATGGAGTTATAAGGTGACTAAGGTTAGGAATAACCGTCCTATGATCCGCCAGAGTCGGAGGGATCTACCCAAGGACACTACCATTAGTTAGTGTTAGAAGTCCTTAGGAATGATTATAAAAAGGAGAAAATGAGAATCGGAGAAAGAAGGAGTTGAAGAATCAAAAAGAAATGTAAAGTAAAGGGTGAAAAGAAATAGCCCTCCAAATTATTCAACTTAGGCGCATAATCGGTTCAATTCATATGCTACCGGGTTGTCACTTAGTGACGCCGTATTGAAGATTAAAAGTCGCCATGGACCCAAAGGACGCATGCACTAAACCTTCTTAGCCACTCAAGTTTCTCTCAAAACAAGCTTGTTTCATTCTCACAGGGAACCCTACGTAAACTATCGGCTTTCTCCTAGAGATTGCCGGTATTGAAGAAGGAGACCCTCTCCCTAGTCTCCGCTCCAGAAAACCAAAACGCACTATTGAGTCTAGAGCCACGAGATTCATCAAAAGATCTCTTAGGAACACTTGACATTTAATCACTTGATGATCAACTAATAAGATCATCAGTGGTTCATATCGAGTCCTTCACCGATCTTAGCAATCTGTCGAGAACATTTATGAGAGGTTCACATCTGTGATCCTCAGTAAGTGAATGGAAACTCCTGCCGTGGTCAACATCAAACGCCACAGGTCACTTCGGTAACTCCCCGTGGATTACGCGGAGTGTGTCTCAAACGGTCTACATTCGTGAGGTGATGCTTCGTGTACCTCGACTCATCTCGAATCGTAGATGTACTTCGGTACATCGCGTTATCTCACTTGTGGGACTCCGTTCAGAACGCCTTTGTAAGAATTAGAGTTGTGTCCTCACACTATGCCGTTGACACTCTCGAAGTTCAAACTTGTAAGTGCCGGAAACCGCTTATTACTAACCGCTTGAAATGTTTTCTTCTTATGGAAGCTCTGGAGCGGGATGATCGTGTTGATTCTTCTCATGCTCACGCCAACATCATCACTAATGGAAGTTCTATTCAATGCAACACAACAATGTAATGATTCTTCATCAATCAAAGAATCTACAAAGTCAAAGACTTAAAGAACTTCATCAAGATTGATTTCCAACGCCAAAGAGCGTGTGAGCATGTTGAAGAATGACGTGGAGACACCGAGCAAAGCGCACTGAGGCGCATCGATGCGCACAACAACATACTATCACTTTCACCACAAAGAACAATGATCAAAGAACAAAGTTAAAGATGACGTCAAAGCATAACTGTTCAAAGATAACTATCTCTACACCGGGAGATTGTTCGAATCAAGGCAATTCTTCTCACAAGAAAGAAGAATGTCGAAGACGCCATGCTACTATTACATCAACGCTTCACCGTTTACATTCATATATACTTGAGGGGGAGATTGTTGGAATCACTCCTAAACAGGATTTCAAGTATTTATATTTCATATGTAATAGGTAGCTTTATTATGGCCTTTATGTTTGTTTAAGGTCAAGCTTATGTAGAAGGCCCATAAGCTTAGGCCCAAGCCCAATAAGGAATAGGGAAGGAGAGGGAGTGTTGCCCTAGCTCCTTGCCTATATAAACTATGTAATAACCCTCACTTGAGGGTTGGTTGTTCAAGTTTTTCTCTCATTCATACTCTCTGCCTAAACCGTATTATTATTTACGTGTGTGTGTGTGATTTACTTGTTCATCCGCCTTCATCTCTTTCTCTATAACTTGTGTTTGTAAAACTAGAGACCTAACAAAGATTGTTGGCCTAGTCCGGCAGGCTGTATTCACATCTATTACAACCCGTCACACAAATTGTACTAATTGGGTGGGAATAGTATATCCCTTAAAATAATTAGTTGCAGTACTACTCATTTGACATCAAAAGGTCAAATGTTGACTTTTTCGGATTGAGTATATACTAGCCTTGAATTATGTGTGGCGTGATGTTGTTTACGTCCTTGAGTAAAACAGGTTAGCTGCAAAGATGGCACAGCTAGAGACTGAAAAGAAGCACAAAGAAACCGAAATCCAGAAACTTATGGGTGAGAACATGAGGTTGAATCTCTTGTTGACTAGAATGAGGCTCAACTGTTGGCCATGAATGAACTGTGCAAACTTATGGCACTGAGTGTGCTTCCAACATCTGATTTTTTATTCTTCCATTGGAAACCAAATGCCCATTTGTATCAGGTCAAATTTAATGTTAAATATGTTTCATTCTTTATTTTTTGATGTTTGAATGCAATGAAAATAAGATATTCTTCATGTAGTTCAAGATATTTTTCATGAGTAAGTGAGTGAGGGAGGGGGGGGGGGGCGGGAGGTGATCCGAGATCATGTCCCCCGGTAAACCACGAAAAGCAAACAAGGTAAGTCGGAGAGATTTAGGGGAGGCTATGAGAGAAGAAATGAGGCTCAAACGGGAGGCGGCTCCAAAGAAGCACAAGATTGAAGTTTCTCGCCACTAGAATCGCGCGGATGTCGGACAAGGATGTGGAGATCATCGACTTTCAAAAAGACGAAATCCGAAAAAATTATAGACGTTAAATATATTTTATTTTCTCTTTTTTTCTTTAATTTTTGTTTTCTTTTTTTTTTATTTCGTATTTTTGTTTTATTGAAAATTTATGTACTTAGTAGTTTTATATTTTAATGAATGAAATAGTTTTTTAAAAAATGGAGAATAAAATAAAAATTGAGGTTCCAAAAGAGATGTTTTGGCTTGAGGTCTTGAGCAGTGAGGGAGGAAAAGGGCCGTAAATGAAACGAGACAACTCGCGAGTTATTCGAGATCGACTCGTAAACTACTCGAATTTGACTCAACTCAAACGAGTCGAGCTCGAGTTCGAGCTATTTGAGTATATTTCAAGTCGAGTTCGAGCTCCAAAATACTCCTCGTGAAGCTCGCGAGCCTTATCGTCCTTCGATAAATTATGATTTTATACTTTTATATCCATAAATTTACTCAATTTTCATACAAACCGAGTCGAGCCGAGCTTGATTGCCGAGTATTTATCGAGTTCGAGCATGAAATGTGGAAATAATCGAGCGCGAGTCGAGTTTCAAGCTCCAGTTCTATATGACGAGTCGAACTCAAGCTCGAAATATAAAGCTCGACCGAGCTCGAGTCAAGTTTCGATCTTTAGTTTTAGTATTCTAGTCGAGCTCTAGCTTGGCAGTACTCAACTCGACTCGGCTCGTTTACACCCAAAGGGTGATATGAGGCGTTTGAGTCAAAGAGTTGTGTAGAAAAGAAAAAGTTGATGTGCTTTGACGTAACAATAAAATGAGCTCATGGCTTGAGCCATGACACCTAATGTTTCTTGAAAAGATATCATCATATTATAATATATAACATTCATTGAAGTGGTTTGGGGAGCCGACAATGTTCCGAAGCTGCCAACCTAGAGATCGGCTTGAAGGAGTGGGGCGGCTTAGGAGCACTGTAAAGCCACGACTTGAGAAGACACTGTTCACACGCCGAGCCAAGCCATTGGCTTAAAAGGATTAAAATATGTGCTTAGTGGGTTTTGTACTTAGCTGGTGATGTGTCTCGCACTACGAGTTTTAAATTTATAACAAGGTTTACAGGTTGAGCTAAGAACACAATCAGGAAAATATACCCTACCGTGTGTAGCTAGGTTGGGTTGGTAAGCTGAGGTCGTTCGCCAGGATTTGAGTGTTTTCAATTGTGAGAATCAAGTGTATCAATAAGCAACACAAAAGTGGTAATTTGGATGTCACAAGCCAAAGTACCATACAAGTAACAATTTACACGAAAATGATAATGATGCAAATTCAAATAGATTAAATACAACACTTGTTTGGATTAGTTAATGATAATCGGATTGCTTAATACGAGGATGGTTTTGACATATCGATTACAAGTTTAGAAATATGATGGTGTCAAATTACAATATTTGATTCTAAAGCATATGACCCACGTGTAAGATCGTAAGACAATAAAATCGAGAATTTAGCACAATCAACCAATTCAAGATTATGTTACTTTAACATTCGATCCGCGGTAGTTTCACAAGTTTGTTAACAATCACACCCAAGTTTCTTTGTAATATCAAGTTATTTATGAAATGGTCAATACATAAAACAATCATTCATAGACAAATGATTATAACTAGTTGTATGAAAATCACCCTTTCGACCTATAAGATAATTGACAACTAATCTGTTACACCCGTATCTCGAAATACAAATAGGCCCTACCCTAGATGAATATGGTCTAAGGACTTGACGGGATTGACTAGTTAACCAGATAGTCAAACTAATAATTAATAAATGTTATGTTACAGTTATATAAATGAGGAGGACCTAAGTTTCCATATAGTAAACTTAATATAAATATCTTGTGGCCAAAATAGAAAGAAAGAACTTGAGGGACCAAAAGTGCCAATTAGTGAAATAGCTTTACAATGAAGAAAGCTTTATGTATTAAAGCCTGACTTCTCAAAAGTTCCAGGTTATTAGTAAATGTCGGTTTAGAAGAATGGAGGGAAAATGATGGTAAGGTTGTGATCAATTGGATGGGATTAGTGTTCCCAATCAAGTAATAAACTAATATCTATCATCCTTGTGCAAGTAAGTATCCCTAATTGTATTTAATTGTGAATTGAAGAGTTAGGGTTCATGTACCTAAGTTGGGGTTTTTGGGTAATTGTGGTTTTAAACACTAATTAAGATGTTATAGTGTATTTGGGTGATACCTGATAGCATGGGTTCGGGGTCGAGAAAACCTCCTTTTCTACGAGCAAGCTTTTCAACCCTCTAGATAGTGAACCTAATCGTTGTAGCGTAGTATGGGGTAAGCCTCGGGAATTGATTTTGTTCTCTAGGGGAATAGGAATGCTAGAAAGAGATATATGACGAGAAGCTAGGGTTGAGGATGATTCTTTTTTAGTCTTTTTATGTTTTTTTAGAAAGCAAAGGTAAAATCTCGGGGTATATGATTGGGGAGTGGTACTTCTACCAATTTCTCTACTTCTACTAATTATCTAATTAACTAATTAACCTATGGATAGTTTATGTTTATTGAGGTGTGCTCGTATGATGATTAAAGATGTGTTCACTAAGATACTATTACTCCTTAGTTATCTTTTATTGGTCGATTGAATTGTCACTTCCTTTATCTTAACGCGTTGTATTCCTATTAGTCGTAGGGCGTGCCTATTCCCTATCTCTATAAATTGTAGCTCTCCTATAGAATACTTGGGATCGGCAAGTGCAATACTATCTTCCCCGAATACCCTATTGTCATAAAGCACATCTCATGCAATAAACACAACGATAGCCTAGGTGCACTCCTATGGCTTTTAACAATTAAGACAAGAGACAACCTAACAACAATCAATAACTAGGTTTCATAGATCTAAGCAAACGCACAGGTAATTTAGCTAGACATGTTAAACAAGCAAGCATACACACAATCAATTGAACATGGGGTATACATAATGATAAATTGGATAAACAAACTTATCTTGATGTGTAAAATAGGTTATGGGACCCTAGAATCGCCATCCAAGTCGGACTACAACTGAGTTAGGGTTTGCTCTCCAAAATTCTACCTCTTGAAATACAAAAAAATCGAATTCTATATATAGATTTACAATCGCGACGGCGTCACCTTTTGCTAGTGACGCTACTGTGTCAGTCGCCGTCATTAGGGTTTAGTTTGGGCGCCAGTCATCGTTGGGACGGCGTCACTTGAGATGTGTGACGCCGCGTCGGTCTTCATGCAGACGTCGTCGAATCTTGGATCTTGGACGTCGGTGTGAAAAGTGTGAGTGACGCCTTCCAGGAATAAGGCGTGACGCCGTCAGTCTTTAGGACCAGAAATTCCGCTGAGCCATCGCGTGCACTTTTTGATCAAGTCTTCATAGAGGGACGGTGTTGCCCTTTAGTTGGGACGCCGTCAAGTGTAGTGAATAGCTTGGAGTGTCTTCGATCTTGACTTTGCCATTTTATTCATGTTTTTGCTCCTTTTCGTCCAAATATGCTTCATTCCAGCATTTTGCTTCCAAAAGACCTAAAAGGTGAAAAGGAACGATTTTAAGCAGTAACGGATATAAAATGTATCGATTTAGGGCTTAAATAAGCCCCTAAAAATGTATGTTTTAAATCCTTATCAAATATCCCTACGCTTGGTATTTGCTTGTCCTCAAGCAAATGTGCTTTTGGCCAATCAATTTATAAGTTAGGAGGCATGAAGCATTGGTTTAAAATAGTCTACAACAAGTAAAAGCGCCAAAATAGTTATAACATGCACGAAAATTATACACTAGCACCTCACAATTGGTGTTTGAATTCTCTCATCTCTCGAGTTTATATGAAATATAATATGAATGAAAATGGAAGATAAACACTCATTACCTGGCATAGTACATAGATTACCATAAGCTTGAGAATAGATCAAACCTCCACCGCTTTGGCGTAAGCACCTAGGAATAACTATCTAAGATGTCTTTACAAGGGTTGTAACGTTAGGCTTAGGGTAGGGAAGTAAAGGGTTTTGTTGGATATGGGATATTTAGTGGTGGCAAGTCAAAAATCTTATGTTATAAGCATGTAAAGCGTGGCGTTGCTAAGCTAAGACTCGACTCACTAACACTAGATAACTTGAAACAAAACAAACGTACATAAACTTAAAAACATAAACATAAAGATAGATGTAGGATGGTAGCCCGTATGTTTTTTTCATACTTTTTTACTCTACCATCCTCTACAATAACATCAAAATATAAGGGATTTATAGGAGCATCGGTACACTTAAGTTTTTATTTAACTAACACTAATCGACCCAATTTGAAAAAATCAAAACACTTGGAGTATTTAATTACGTAGACAAAGGGAATTTGAATTTATCATTCTTTCCCTTTACTCCATAAAATATTACTTTTACCCATGAGTCCCAATCGTCCCAAAACTGTATACAAAAGATATGACTCGACTTAGCAACCATGCAAGTAACTAGATAATTGAACTAAGGGTTTAGTACTGATAACAATAATTCACTAAAGATAAGTGCATACAAGGTAGGCTAAGACGATTTGGGTGTAACATTTGGGGGTGGATTGTAAACAATGCTCTTCATTGATATTCTGGAAAACCGAAACATCACGAGAACCGCGAAAAGGATAGGCTCTGAGGGGTTAACTAGGGGTATCGTGTACTAAAGATGAGTACATCGCAAGGGTGTGGGGTAATTACTCAACCGATGTGAAAGATGTAATTATAATACAGGTTTCAAACAAGGGTTATCCTAATGCCTCTTATCATTTAGTTACTCCTAACTACACAAGTGTAGTCTCACTAGTGATCTTGGAATGCATCACAAAACAAGTTCTAGAATCTATTATACTACCGGTACACTCACTAAGCATTAAAGATGAATGCTTTTATTCCTAAAGATCTAGGGGCGAACCTCACATTTTTTGGGTGGAATTTGAGTGGTAAATGGTTTTTGTGCTAGTTATATAATTCCTATCCATGAGACGCTTTATTAATACTAAAGTCTAGCTCATAAATGCCATAAAAAATTTTAAATTTGGTGCTAAAATTGCCCTAACAAATATTTCTTATGGTTTATTACACAAATTACCAAGGACAAGACAAATAATCAAGTGAGTGAATAGTTTCTAAGTTCTCGTTTTATTCTCCCTCCCTACACTTAAACTGAACATTGTCCCCAATGTTCCCCTAAAGTATCAAAGTCATGATAAAGGAAGGTAAGTAAGGAAAATAAGTACTCCCTGATTAGCTCGGTAGGATATGTATGAAGTTGCGGTTAAATCCTCTTCCAAGAAGAATGCATAAGTAATAAGCTTCATCCAATATGTGTTTCTTCTTCTTATCCAATATAACATGCATACTCATAAGAAAAAAAATGAAACCTTCGCATAAAATCGGCGGTAAAACTATATATGACACACAACTACACTAGAAAGCAAGTAAAATATAATGCTTGTGGAATGGATGTTTGCGGTTTTTCGGGAAAATTAAGAATTGAAAGTTTCCAAAAATCACAAGTTAGACAGAAAACGAAACTGAGAATTTGTTTCCACTTTTTAATCCCGACACCGTCAGGTTTTCCTGACAGAAAGGGTCTGGTACGTTTTCTGGAAAAAATTTTGAAAAATTACCTCATTAAAACACAAAAATTCCTGCAAAACATCCATTATGACTCAATACAAGCATTTGACTCTAACAAACACACAAATATATCAATTTCAGTTATCGTTAATCTCATGTTCATGTTCTTAAAAACATATTTGATCTTCCCTACACTTATCTTTTTGTAAAATACCTTTATATGTAATTAAGACGAGGTTAAAAACAAAATAAAGCATTTTCACAAAGTCTAACATGAGAATAAACAATAATGAAAAAGATATATAATCACACATAAAAATGAAAGCAAATATGCAAACAAATAAACATGGGTTGCCTCCCAAGAAGCGCTTGTTTTTGTTCGAGTCACGAGCTTGACTCTACCCTTATTTAACGGATAAAGGGGAAGTTTTCCCTACACTTAATATTAAGTGCGGGTGATAGTAGCGATACACACCCTTAGGGTGGAAATTTTCCACGTAAGGAGAGGGTGATGGGTAATTTATATGCCTAAAAGAGTGTGCTCCTATCATACTAACCTTACCTAATTCTATTGGTGTAGCGGGTGAATCAAGTCTTTCTCCTAGAAAGTGATCATCTTCTATCAACTATAAAAGATTCTTAGTTAAGGATCCATCTTGACCTAATAAACCCGGTTTAAACCCATAATGTTTCTTGTTATCAACCATGAATGGGTGATGTAAGTGTGTAAGGTCATGGGTTACTCCTATATTAGCTTCCATTCTACATGGCTTAGATTCCACTACCTTTATCACGCAACTACCCAAACTATTTTTTTGATGGGTGGATTAGGGCCTAATTTAATTCCTAGATTCACATCTAAAGAGGGAAAATTGGGTAAGGGTTTTGTTTGAGGCTCTGGTTCATAAAAACTAGGAACTTTCTTAGAACTAAGAGAGAGGTCATGACAACAAGCAACTAAACCTACATTCTCTAGTGGTGTTTGGTCCAAAGGTTCTATATCAATCGGGGTTCCTATAGTCTCTTATTTCTTTCGAGTAAGTTATAGGCGGTGTGTGTTCCTCAAGTGATGGTAGGGCTTGTGGGCTTGGAGTTTCCACCTCATTCTCTATTATATCTAGATCACCTAAATGTTCATCATGTGTTTTAGTATGATCTAACCCAAATACACTCCTAAGTATCTCAAATCCTTCTTTAGCCATTTCAAATTCTTGGTCTGATTCATAAGAACCGTTCTCAAACATTTGATCACTATGTTTAATTTTCCTAAAGGATTCCTCATGTGTGTCATATGTTTTTGTGAAATCTATCCCACGCATGCAACTAGGTGGTTCAACTCTAACCATCTCACAATCTTGCTCGTATTTAGGTTTCATGTTCTTAAAAACTAGGTCTTTTTGTTCATGGTGCCTAAGATCGGATAAATCCTCCTTATCTGTTTCCCCAAATTGTGATGTAGACAAGCCTATGACTTCATTCAAACTATGGTTACGCTTAGAAGCTTTTCTCAAAAATTTCCAAATGGTCGCACTAAAAGGAGTTGATCCTAACAATGATTTTTGAATAAAAGCCACACATGCACAAAATTCATCAAAGCCCTCTAACTTTACACCTATCTCTCTGGATATCTCTAAGATCACTCACAAATTCATTAGAACAATAAAAGCAATCCTATCTGTGAAATTCAATTGTTCCTCATTTGTTAATGATTTAAATGCAACTTCACCTGCCATAGCAAACAAATGAAAAGGGTATTACGAACACAAACAAAAAGAAGGGGGATAGACTACAAGGAAGCTAATGAAAAGCGAAAAAAGCTCACTTGATAGGAATCAAGCGAGTGTACCTAAACGAGATAGAAATCTAACTAGCTATTCTATTCCCCGGCAGCGACGCCAAAAACTTGATAGCGTGGGTTCGGGGTCGAGAAAACCTCATTTTCTACGAGCAAGCTTTTTAACCTTCTAGCCAGTGAACCTAATCGTTGTAGTGTAGTATGGGGTAAGCCTCGGGGATTGATTTCATTCTCTAGGGGAATAGAAATGCTATAAAGAGATATATGACGAGAAGGTGGGGTTGAGAATGATTTTTTTTAGTATTTTTTTTGTTTTTTTAGAAAGCAAAGGTATAATCTCGGGGTATATGATTGGGGGGTGGTACTTCTACCGATTTCTCTACTTATACTAATTATCTATTAACTAATTAACCTATGGATAGTTTATGTTTATTGAGGTGTGCTCGTATGATGATTAAAGACGTGTTCACTTAGATACTATTACTCCTTAGTTATCTTTTATTGGTCGGTTGAATCGTCACTTCCTTTATCTTAACGCGTTGTATTCCTATTAGTCGTAGGGCGTACCTATTCCCTATCTATATGAATTATAGCTCTCCTATAGAATACACAGGATCAGAAAGTGCAATACTATCTTCCTCGAATACCCTATTGTCATAAAGCACATCTCACCCAATAAACACAATGATAACCTAGGTGCACTCCTATGGCTTTTACCAATTAAGACAAGAGACAACCTAACAACAATCAATAACTAGGTTTCATAGATCTAAGCAAACACACATGTAATTTAGCTAGACATGTTAAACAAGCAAGCATACACACAATCAATTGAACATGGGGTAGACATAATGATAAATTGGATAAACCTAGAATACTGTCCCAGTCAGACTACAACTGAGTTAGGGTTTGCTCTCCAAAATTCTACCTTTTGAAATACAGAAAAATCGAATTCTATAGATAGATTTACAATCGCGACGACGTCACCTTTTGCTAGTGACACGCCAGTCGCCGTCATTAGGGTTTCGGTTTGGGGCCAAGTCATCGTTGGGACGTCGCTTGAGATGTGTGACGCCGTCAGTCTTCATGTAGGACGTCGTTTGAATCTTGGATCTTGGGCGTCTGGTGTGAAAAGTGTGAGTGACGCCTTCCAGGAATAAGGCGTGATGCCGTCAGTCTTTAGGACCAGAAATTTCGTTGAGCCGTCGCGTGCACTTTTTGATCAAGTCTTCATAGAGGGACGACGCCGCCCTTTAGTTGGGATGCCGTCAGGTGTAGTGAACAGCTTGAAGTGTCTTCAATCTTGACTTTGCCATTTTCTTCATGTTTTTGCTCCTTTTCGTCCAAATATGCTTCATTCCAATATATGATTATGTGATGATTTGGAGTTTTTATGGTAAGCTTAATGGTTGTGTAAACCATGGTTTTAGTTATTTGTTATCGTTTTAAGTGTACTTCGATTGTTATGTTTAAGGATGTTAGCTATGGATGATGTTGGACATTATTGATGAAGATGATGAGAAATTGTGTATGGCTTAGCATGGATTGCTAAGGTAAGTAATCCGGTTATTACATGTTTAATGTGAAAATTATTATATGATGTGTTTATGATTGTTATAGTAAAGACTTGGTTATAGTCAAGCTAGGGAATTATTGGAATTATATGAGAATTGATGGTGTTATAGAGTTAATTGCTTAAAGATGTGTTAAGGTATGTGTTATTGCCTTATGTGCTACTTGTGTTATGGTTTGTGTGTTAGTAATGCTTATGTGAATTATGTGATGATAGAAGCATTGCCATGTTTTAGCAGATTACTTACTAAGCGTTATCGCTTACATGTTATAGTTGCCATGTTCTTGTAGGTTCAAGGGTAACGGAAGTGCTATGGCTTGGATTGGGTGTTGGATCATGGAATGATCATTGAAGTTGCTAATATATGATATTAGGAGCTAGGTAGATACCGAGCTCAAGTGATAAGTTTGTACCCCCGAGAGTCTTTTATAATTTTGTAAATGTATCGTCAGTTGACAAGTATAGGTCATAGTCGTTATAGTATTTTTGGAGTGTTTGGGTTAAAGTATATTTCTTACCCATTTTGAAGTCAAACGGGTTAAGTAACCTTTTTGTATATTAAAGAATGTTTGTTATAGCTTATATGATATTTTGTTAAAGTTGTGATCATTTATGTCGAAATGAACTATTTTAGTATTGTGCAGTTTTGTTGTCAATGTGCAGGTCAGTGGACTAGATGGCGTCGCAGTTTTGTGGCGACGGTGTCCGAACAAGTTGAGACGGCGTCAGGTTTAAAATCCCCTGAGCCGTCGCGTGTTAAATCTGAACGTGTTTTGGGTCATGGTCAAAGGGTGACGGCGTCGCACTGTATAAGGCGACGGCGTCAGCCCGCTATATAGTTTATAAATGATGTTTTGTTAAAGTTAAATGTTATCAATAAAAGAAGTTATCAAGTACATGTTATATAAGATTTGTAAACGGTTAAATGTCGTAGTTTTGACAAGAATTTAATGAGAAAGAGTAATAGTCAAACGTTCCGAGTCAAAGTTTTAAAAATCGGGTAATTTCCGGTCAAACCGGGAATCGGGGCGTAACATAATAAAACTTGATAAACAAATGTCACAAAAACTCAAGCACAAATGGTTCATAAACATAGCATTAAATTGGTCAAAACCATAATTAAAACCAAGCAATCCTCATAACACAAACATCATCTAAACAAGTGTAAAATAAACTAGCCACTCATGGAAAACAAAGTCACAATCTCAGAAATTTTAAAGCTAGTAAACATAATTAAAAAGTCTAACAAGAGTATAATTGCTCCTGGATGATTGGTGATGATATCTCGATGGTTGGATCTTGACATTTATGCTTCCATTCCTTCAATTGCTCCTGGACTTCTCCTGCGTTTTTGGTGAATGGTTTAGTAGTAGTAGGTGTGAGAGGTGTTCTCTTAAATGTGATGATGAAATAAAGAACCAAATGGGTCTATTTATACTTAAACCAAGGCCTTGGGGTATTAAATGACCAATCTTGTGGGGGGGGGGGGGTAAGGGTCATTAAAGTGCCAGGGAATGAGTTATTAATAACAGAGACATGATCGGACTTGGGTAATGGGAACTTAATTCTTCATTAAATCTTGATTGGAGAGGTTAGTTTGGTTCAGCAGCGCAGCTACGGCTTCATACAGGGCGGTTGGATAGCAAACATGTCGGTTGGAGAAGCAATCGGGCGGTTTGGAGAAGTTGTGCGGTTACGGGCCCATACCGAACGATTACGGCCATTTTGGCCAAAAATGGTCAAAACAAAAGTTATAGCTTTTTCTTTTTGGCTTTCCATGGCCGCTTGAATCAGGTCAATCGGAGTTCATATGCTCAAGTTATGGCCAAAATGGAGGAGGTGTGTCTGGAACAATCAAGACTTCCAATATTTCTTCGTTTTAGCTTGTTTTCTTCACTTTTTATTGTTTCCCTTCACATGAGCTATGATGAACCTAAAATAGCAAATATACTTCATTAAGTACCATAAGTTTATAAAAATAACCAAATTATATGCATAAAAACCTTAATAACGCGACTAAAAACATGTTACTTTTGAGTGTTATCAGCTGGCATTTTATTGTTGGTGTTCATTGCATGATTTACACCTATTCTCCATTTCCAATTCACTTGCCACTTATCTTAGGGTTGGTTGCATGTTGTACATCTGTTTTCCATAATATTAGTGATAGAACTATGTACAAATGCAATCGGTAGTTCATTTTGTAGTTCGTCATTTCTCTCTCTAAACACACAGTTGAGAATGTGTTTTGGAAGGTGTAGTTGTGTGATTTATTTTAAGGGAAAATGTTCTAAAAATGTATCATACTTGTCACCATTTGTTTTTCTGAATAGCGAACAAAAAAATTGTTTTTCTGTGTATTTATTTCGTTTTTTTATATCTTTTACAGGTAGTGAAAACTTGTGATGACCATTTGCCCACTGAATTTGCGAAAATTGCATCCACTGTCCCTAAGGTAAATTACGTAAATGGTACCTTTGGTTTAGCAACAATTGTATCCACCGTCCATAAACTTTTTTTTGGATCCACTTCTTATGGTTTTGACCCGTTACGTTTTCGTCCACTTTATACGTTTTCGCCCATTTTCTTACGTTTTTGTCCATTTTACTATGTTTTGATCAATTTTTATTCATTTTCATCTGTTTTTATACGTTTTTGTCTATTTTTAAAGTTTTCGTCCACTTTTATTCATCTGTTTTATACGTTTCATCCGATTTTATACGTTTTCACAAGTGACGAAAAAAAAAGTTCTAAAAGAAATATTTCAGAAAAAAAGGTTTAAACAAAAAAATTCCTAAAAAAAAGTTGAAAAAGAAATTCAAAAAAGAAAAAGTTGGAAAAAACAATTCGGGAAAAACATTCCGAAAAAAGTTCTTCGGCAAAAAATTTCGAATTTTTTTTTATTTGGAAAATAGAAACT
The DNA here is from genome assembly GCA_910596185.1 of Chrysanthemum makinoi. Classification (NCBI taxonomy): domain Eukaryota; kingdom Viridiplantae; phylum Streptophyta; class Magnoliopsida; order Asterales; family Asteraceae; genus Chrysanthemum; species Chrysanthemum makinoi. Next base: position 269,467,501 of record OU343220.1, read on the forward strand.
TCGGAAAAAAAATTTCCGTAAAAAAGTTTTTCGACAAAAAATTTCCGAAAAAAATTGGAACAAAGAATTTCGTAAAAAGAAAAATCCCAAAAAAAAAATTGAAAAAAGATTGGAAAAAAAATCCGGTTTTTTTTTTAAAGGACCATTTATGTAATTTACCTTAGGGCCGGTGAATGCAATTTTCACTAACTCACAAGGACCATTTATGTAATTTGGAAGGGTAAAATGGCAATCACTACCCATAAAAGATAAAAAAAAAAAAACGAAATAAATTTCTAGAAAAGCAAAAAAATTTGTTCGTTACCCAAAAAAACAAATAGTAGCAAGTATGATATTTTTTTAAAACATTTTCCCTTATTTCAATTGTTTTGTGTTTTGTTTGTTGTGGGTTTTTAGTTTCTTGGTACATTAGGTGTGTTATGTTTCTGCACTTTGGAGTTACAGTAAGAGAGAATTGGCAGGTTTGTATAAAGGCCTTTGAATTGACAATACATGTATTTGTTCAGTTTTTAGAGTTTATGTTCTTCAATTTATTTTTTATTGTATTTTGAGTTTCAGAGTTCATCAAGGATCTTTGTATTATATCTGAATGCAGGCCTTTAGGCTGGGTTGATGTTGTTATCATGTGGATAGCAAAACGAAAAAGTTTTATCCATGCAGGTTAGCCTCAACACATGTACTCTTTTCATTTTTAGTGGTAATAGTCTGCATCGTATGGGTTTTAGCTATCATTTTATATAGTATGCTACGGGAAACTGATTAATGTCATTTAGTGTAGTTTTTAGATGGTCCTTAGTGTTGCAAGCCTTATTAAGAATTTGTTATGATAGTTGAGTTTATGTTTTAAGTTCACTATTGATACTCTTACCATGTAATTTGGACATCTTGATGCGTGTTTTTGTCATTGAGGCTTTGTGATATCTTTTATAGTTTCGTATGATATTCTTAAATCAAAAATAATATTGATGTACAGTGCTTTTGGGGATCAGATGGGTGGTTTGGTTGAGTTTTTAGCAAAACGACTATTTTTATCAAGTTCTATAGCCAACCTTGCACACATCAAAGTCACACACTCACTTTCCTCATTTGTATATAGTATTCGTATTCTTATCTTAGTGGATAATGTATAGTGTTAGAGGATCTGATTAAAAAGATTATCATTGCACTTTGAAAAGTGGGCTAACATTTGGATTAGGCTAGTAGGGGGTGGCCTTGCACCTGCCAGCCCCCTTATTGGCTCCATCCCTGGGTATTGCCGTAGTAATATGTGAAAATGTTGTGTTTTATGTCGGTTTTTTTATTTAAATTTTTGTTGAAATGAGATTGATTTTGATTGATGTTTTAAACGGATGAAATTTTGATGAAACAAGTGGGTCGATTTTAATTCATTGATCTTAAATGTGTTTTTGGGTTTAATTTATAAAAAATATAAGATGAAAATGAAAGTCATTACAACAACGAGATTTTTAATGAGCGTTAGGGTTTTCGATCCCAACGAACAAAAATCAAGACCTATGTTTGGTGTAATCTCGCAGTTCTTGGACTGTGTCCGCACTAAACCCTGACCTTGGGGCTAAAAGTGTAATTTACACAAACAAAAAAATCTCAAAATAAAGTCAATGAGGTCAAACAAGTAGCATTAAAAAGGAAAAGTGAATCACTCATTATTATTGTACTCCCTTTTTTAAGAAGTAAAATCGCCTTCTCCAATAGATTGTGTCTTTTCAAATTTCAAATGGATTTACCGCACGATCAAACAAACGGAACTCAACAACGTCGTGTTGGGTTGGTGTACGATGAAAGGATGTGCAGACATTCAACACCAGATAACGAACCTCATCCCGAAAACCCGAATCGTATTCGCGCTATTTGGAACAGACTTGTCTCTGCTGGAATTACACAAAGGTTTGGTTTGGTTTGCTCTAATCTTTTAATACTTGTTGTGATTCGTCAGTTAAATTGTTTGATTTGATTGGTCAGTTACTGTCGAGATATTTTTGTAAACCTTTGGACTACATTGTAAAATAATGTTATATTGCGAATAGAATTTACAATTAAGTCCAAATTTTATAAAAGAAAGTCAAAGGCGATTACCCGCGGCCGAAATTTAAAGCAGCATATGCAGTTGCGAAATTGTGATCGAGTGTTTCGCGCGTGAAATGGGTGAATATTGTTTATTCGGTGAAACTTTTAACTTATAAATATTGATGAAAGTAAAATGTACGAGTGAAAGTAAAATATACAGATGTAAAGTATAATATTGGAACGAACAGGGAGTAAGTGTGGATTAGTAATAGTTTTAACTTAAGCAATTGTATTTTTGCTTTGTATATAGTAGAGATATTAAGTGTAGAATTTTGGGTTGTATTTATTTGTTTATTTATTTTTTAAGTTTTGTTATTTCCTCCTACTTTATATTCAAAACATGTGTAATCCATTTATTATCTCTCTTCATCTAAACCGTCAGTTCTGCCATATATCGTTAGTATAGTATGATTAGTAGGAAAACAAAGGAGGAAATATCATTTTCTAATTTATTTTATGAATTAGAGATTTCCACCCAAAGTTAGTTCCAATCCCAACACGTGCAATCTTTAGTGCTTAATTTTTTGGAAGTTTATAAATTTAACAGACTTTAAAGTTTCAAAAACAACACCCTTAAGTATTAGTACTCTGTATTATTTTTAAATTAAATTAATCTTACTAACAAAAGCCCTGTGCATGTACGAGGTTACCGTAAACTAAAAGCTATGTTGTATTTCAGATGTGAAGTTTTTAAAGCTAAAGAAGTAGAAGATAAGTATATAGCTGCAGTTCATACTAATAATCACGTTAATCTCATCAAGGCTATAAGCTCCAAAAAGACGCCTTCACAAAGAAACAGGGCCGCTGCAAAGTACAATTCAATATTTTTCAATGAAGGTTCATCGGAGTCTGCTTATCTTGCTGCTGGCTCTGTGCTTGAGGCGAGTAGTTCAGATCAATGCGTAGTATTCATTTGCGTATTTTTATGGTTAAGTGTGGTGTTAATAGGCGTTTTGTTTGATAGGTTGCTGAGAAAGTTGCAAAAGGGGAACTCAATTCTGCATTTGCTATTGTTAGACCACCTGGACACCATGCTGAAGAAAATGAACCCATGGGGTTTTGCTTATACAACAATGTTGCTATTGCAACGAGCTTTTTGCTTAACCAAAAAGTGAGAGTTTGTTAAAGTGTGTGTGTAGGCTTTGTTAAAAGAATGATTAATTACTTCTTTTTACTTGTATGTGTTAGGAATTAGGTATTAACAAGATACTGATTGTTGATTGGGATGTACATCACGGGAATGGGACTCAAAAGATGTTTTGGAAGGACCCCCGAGTGTTGTTCTTTTCTGTTCACAGGTAAAACATATGATTTTCTTCTGTTGAACACGTATTTTGTGTTATGTTTATACTTAGAAAACATTGTGAACGTGCAGGCATGAGCATGGGTATTTTTATCCTGCTGGTGATGATGGTTCGCATTTCATGATGGGTGAGGGGCCTGGTTTAGGGTATAACATAAATGTTCCGTGGGAGAATGGTCAATGTGGCGATGCAGATTATGTCGCTGCTTGGGATCATATATTGATCCCAGTTGCTAAAGAATTCAAACCAGACATAATTCTAATATCAGCCGGATTCGATGCAGGTCAGCTCTAGTAACTATCAATGTAACATAAAAGAATGTATTCCAATAGAGCTCTTAAACTAGCAGTTTAACACCTACCAATTTTATATTTGATGTATCACAGCTATTGGTGATCCTCTTGGAGGCTGCCGTATCACACCAAATGGTTATGTTATATTGCTGAAGAAGGTTAGTATCGGATAGCCTGCTCATATAATTAAGTAATTATAACATGACAGGAACCAATTTTTTATTGGTATATCTTGTGCTGATGTTTTGTGCAGTTGATGGAGTTTAGCAGTGGAAAGATTATAATGGCATTGGAAGGAGGATACAATCTTACCTCTTTAGCAAATTCAGTGCTTGCTTGTGTTGAGTTATTACTAGAAGACAAGCCTATTACTGAATCTTTTGATGTTTATCCATTTGAATCAACTTGGCGAGTGATCAAGGCGGTAAAGCCCTATGCCCATGAATCTGTTAATTTGTATATCTTTATTCAAGTTCTTTAAGGAAATTTTGAAATTTCCTTATTCTTTTGGATAAGAGTTAATCTCAAACTGGGGCACAACTTACATTTGTTCAGGTTCGTGAGGAATTGAGTACATATTGGCCAATACTTGCAGACAAGTTGCCTGAGAACTTGACTAGTAGAGTAGCACCTCTAGTTCCGGTAACACTTCTGTCTTTTCTTAATAATTTAATATAATAGTCTGATGTTTTAAACTCTTACTAATCTGATGCCGTAAGTTTATTCAACTTATTTAATGTCGCTTAGCTATTTTGGACAATGTTGATCAGAATCCATAAAATTCTTTCGCTTTATTATCATGAATATATAGTCCAAACACTTGTTTTTCCGGTCAGACACAATTGTATTAAGGTTTTCCTGAACTTTATTGTGTGCATCATGTGGCAGCAGACATATAGCTCAGAGTCAGATGACGAATATGATGATGGTTCAAATGCATTACCAGAGGATCTTCAAGAAGATGTTACAATACCGCTTTCATTACTAAAACTTACTGAAGATACTCATGATGCAGGTTAGTTTATCTGCATCCACGAAATCCTATATTTTATTGGTTACTTTATAATCTAATAAGTTGCAAAACTAACTCCAGACCAAGTCACAACTGCTGCTTCTCAAGCTTGGAGATCTGAGTTATCAAAAATTGATGTTTGGTATGCATCTTTTGGATCAAACATGAGCAAGTCAAGATTTCTATGTTATATAGAAGGTGGCCAGGTAAAGTAGCTCTATGCCAAAAAGTCAAAAACTATGCTTAATTATAAGTTGAGCCAATGAAGGAGATACAAACTAAGATTCATTATGCTTTTAAACCTATACCATTATTGAACTCCCTGTTTAAAGAATCTAGCTCTGTACTTACTCATAAAGGGCCTAGTAGAAAGAGTCAACAAGATGATCTTAAGATTGTACAAATGTAGGGGGGTGTTGGATTTGCCTACTTTTTGGAACTAGTTATCTTGTTTCTGATTATCACAACTTGAAGTCCTAATAATCAGTTTCTTATGTTCAGATAAAACAATTCAGGATATAGCGATTTGATCATTCATGGGTCAATAATCATTATCATACCATTATCTAAGCCTATAATTTTTTTACATATTTTTTGCCATTTTTTTTTACCTTATTTATAGGCAGAAGGCATGAAAAGGCCATGCACAGGGGCATTGGATAAAAGCCAACCGAAGGAGGTCTTGTGGAAGACCGTTCCTCACCGTTTATTCTTTGGTCGAGAGAGTACAGTTACATGGGGTCCTGGAGGAGTCGCTTTCCTAAATCCTGAAAGTAATGATCAAGAGAAAACATTCATGTGCCTATATAAGATCACGTATGTGACCTTCAATTTAAATTCAAATTATTAGCCTCTTTCGTATATCTAAATCACATCAAATTTGATTTGCCCTTTATGCAGTCTTGAGCAGTTTAATGATGTTCTGCTTCAAGAAAATACCCGTGCGGACACAAGTTCCCCTTTCTTCGATCGAAACGCTTTAGATTCTATTGAATATGAAAAGAATGTTTCTTTGGAGGCTCTCAAGGTACAACTACTTTGATTGACTTTTAAGAGTCAAAATAGTTTTTGAATCCAAAAGTGTAATTATTAATGAGTTTTGGTTTTGTGCAGGATGGTTGGTATCATAATGTTCTTTACTTAGGGAAGGAATCTGATGTTTCAATTATAACAATGACGTAAGCTCATATGCCTAAACATGTGAACATTTTTTATTTTGTTTTCAATTATAAAACGGGTTTTAAAATCCTCTTTTTAAACTTCAGGTGCACTCGTGCCCATGTTGAGGGATTTAAATCTGGGAAGATACCAATTTGTGCACCGGCTAAAGAATATGCAGACACTTTGGTCAGAGGACTTGTACAAGGAAAGCAACTTTCAGAAGATGAAGCCATTGCTTATATACAGGAAGCCTCAACCAAACCATTGTGACTGAAACCTTTTATCATATCTATGTATATTGCTTAGGAGTTGTTGCTTGAACAACTCAACCTAGATTCATGCATTTGATTTGTGGCGTCAATTGATACTATGTTTGCACTCCACTATTGCTAGTGATGGAAGCTTGTAAGTTTTTTAGGTATGGTAGATTATTAATGAAGTTTATATCAAATGTTGTGTATAAATGTTGAATTTGAGCTCATTACAGGTCAAAGGAGTGAGGGTTTTTTTTGCCGGTTTTCACGAAACGCAAGAAAATTCATGTGCCATCTGCTCATCAGCCTTCCAACCATATTACAATTTCAAGCAATGAAATTTTATTTTTCCACTCGGTTTTAAGCTTTTGTAAATGTTAATAGGGAGCTTGACTTTTTGATGCTTGATTCATCATGAGAATTGTGAGCAAAGCAATCGTGATTACAAAGAGAATATACAGACATCACACGTTCAATAAGCGATGGAAATTATGCCATTCTATAACACATAAAGATGACAAACATTTGCAAGTAAACAATAATGCACTATTGATAACAGAGATCAGGAGAAGTACCCAAAGGTGTATTAACATAAACATAAATTCATATCTCTTGTCCTCCATTCGATACAATACAACTAGTCAACTACAATGCGGTTTAGCCTCTTTTAACTTGCAAAAATGATATCACCAATATAAAGAAACCTGCTCTACGAAGAATTATATAACTGAAACAAAGCCAGTACCATAAAACTTTCCTGAAACTTCATCCTCAGCGTGATTTGAGTGCAGCATGACCAGTGTCATTCAAATGTTTATGTAATTTGTTCCTTCCACAAAAACAACCATAATAAGCCCAACTGCTAACAAGTAAAGGCACAAAACACAAAAAATCTTATACTTGGTAGCTTGGAAATACCTTGAATCAAAGTCAACTCCACAGGTATCACATTCATGCCCAGAATTTGTTGATGTTCCCTGCTGTCAGACAAGAATGTATAATATATCAGACCAGATAATCGGTAATACAGCAAAACAAATGTTCTTTCAATACTATGGTAGATTAGCGTGTTGACGTATATACACATTGGTAAAAAGGAACCTTAAGTTAAAGTAATACCTTCTTTTTCATCCCTCTAGTAGATTTTTTCGCTTTAGAGTTCACTTCCTTTTTATTTGTAACTTTCGCCGCAGGAGCTTGCTTTGGAACCTTCGCTTTGCTACTAACTTCCACTGGAGGAGCTTGCTTGACGGTGGGCGCATCATCTCCTCCGCCATTGTTCCCATTTTCCGCACAAGGTTCAAATGGTAAGGGTTCATCAATGTGTGAACCATCATCACATTTCTCATCTGCCTCTACGTTGCTACTAATTTCGGGTTTGTGAACTATTTCGGGTTCTTCACGTTCATCTTTTTTAGCTATTTCTTTCCTACCTCCCCTCTTTCTTCTACCTTTTGTATTATTATACTCCATATACTCCATCAAGTCTACCTCTTCAACTTCAGCTTCAACATAAACGTTCTTCGGAGCCTTCTGCTTCCTTGTGTTTCCAACATTTTTCCTGTTCTTTAACATTGCTTTCAAAACACTATCCTCATCATCATCATCTTCGTCATCTTCATTATCATCCTCTTCCTTTTCACCATCGTCAACATCAACAAACTCATCATCTGATTCACTTTCGTCATCACCACCCTTTTCCTCCTCCCGTATCTCAACACCTTCAAACTCTTCTTTTAGCTTTTCAACCTCATCAACCGACACAAACCCATCCTCACCCTCCTCCTCCTCCTCCTCCTCTTCTTCATTTTCCCTATCCTCTTCACTAAACGCATCCCTCAATTCCGCAACCTTCTCCTTATGCTTCTTCGACTGCTCATGATTCTTCCACTGCTTATCACTCTTAAACTTCTTCCCACACGCCACACAATAAAACTCATTCCTCTTCTCCTCAACCTCAACCTCCTCTTCAACCTCACTCTCCACATCCTCCTCCACCTTGGCCCAATCCGGCACCTCATACGCCATCGCCCTCTCCTTCTTCAACCGCTCAATCTCCTTCTTCCTTAACCTCTCCTCCTCTTTTTTCCGCTCAATCTCCTCATTCCTTTTAACCTGCATATCAATCACCCTCTTATCCCTCTTCTTAACAAACTCCGCCAAACCCCTAACAGTCTCATTATACTCACGCCTCGCCTTTTTCCTAATCTTCTTATTCTCGTCCTCCATTATCCTTCTCGACTTCCTATTCGGCCCATTCATCGCGTCATACTCGTCCGCCCATACAAAATCCATCACAGTCACAAACCCCAACCAATAACTATAAAACGCATTCACCTGACCATAATCACTCTCCAAATTCCCCATCAAGGGCGCCTCCTTGACCGCATTCGCACCCAACGACATCGTTTTCGCAAAATTCAACTCATTCCTATAAATTCTATCAAACACATCACCATAAACTTTATAAAAACCCTTCCCCCTATCACCAAAACCACTAAAAACCGAATTCGAAAAATAACTAAACAAATCAGGCACAGTCGAAGATGATGATGACGTGTTTTTGCCGGAAAACAGGATTTGAGACCGGTGAGAGTCGTACCACGCGCGTTCACGCGTTGACTAATTCCTGGAATGATGACGTGGCTTCGGCTTCAGTGACGCCGGATTTGATGAGTTTGTCAGGGTGGCGTTGTAAGGCGAGTTTACGGTAAGCTGATCGGATTTCATCGGCGGTGCAGTCGCGGCTCAGGTTCAGGACTTCGTAAAGGCAGCGTTTGTTTTCCGGTGACGTCATTGGTGGTGGTTACGGTCACCGATTAGGGTTTTGGTTTTGTGGTGTTGTTAGCTATTTATAAGAAGGTGTTTGGGATTTACTTGGCTTGTACGTTTATGATTATTTATGTAACCCGCGCGATACTGCGGGTATGTTTTTGCATGCGTGAATTTTCGAACTAATGAGTGATTAAATTTTTTTTTTTTGTTTATTTGGTTTAATTATTCGGATTGACTTAGTAATGTTTGTTATGTAGTTATTTTGGTTAAATATCTGTTGGTGGGTTTATTGGGCTTTAATAATAAAGGTGGGCTTACTTTAAAAAAAAAAAAAAACAAACAAAAAAAAACAAACGTGTACTGTTATTAATAATCCAACAATACAGTCCATATATTTTTGTACAAAACGTGCGTGACTTATTTTTGCACACACGGTTTCAGAAGTTAGGGTTTTTTTTTCAAGTGAAGGTTGGATCAATAATCACTACAATTGATTAAGGTAATTAGCAATCTGTATATGATACCATATACATGCTGTTTTATTAGGATTGATTATCTTTTAGGGTTATCGAAAATGGTTATTGTTCGTGTTTTTTTTTTGTTTTTTTTCCTTCTTTTTTGTTCTTTATTATGTTTTTATATGTGGTTCTGATGAGTTACACCATGTTTTTAAGTTTTTGTTTGTGCAAGAGCAAGGTCGGAAGTTGTTGGTAATTTGGGTTGATGTGTTTGTAAGGTGTGTTAGATATGAATAAAAGTTGGGTTGGTTGCAGTTTATATAAAATCCGTATTATTTTTTAAGTTTATGTTGTTTAGTTGGCTATTAAGAATGTTTGCAGTATAATCATGTGATAGTAGATGTAGTTGGCATTGTCTAATGTATTGAATCATTTGTTCAGCAAGGTTTTTTTTTGTTTGCGTGATTTGTGTTAGTGGTGATGGTAATCTGTGGTTTGGTGTGTATAGATGGCTCCTCGATTTGCAAAAATGGCAAAGATTTCTGAACAAATTGGCGATAATCGTGTAGAGAAGATTCTTCATGCTGTCTTTTCTCGTGAAAAAATGGCTTATAAGTCTGATCATAAGAGCTATACTGAAATAGTTGAGGAGGTGCAGAGTCGTATTGATCATAGGCATGGTATAATACTTGAATTGAAGAAGCTTGAGAGAGATTCAGTTGTTGATGAGTGCTTGGCTGCTTTGAAAGCCGCGGAGCATGAGGATCATGCAGATGTGGCTTGGTTGCTTCAGAGGAGCTACGCTGCAGCTTTACGTGCTGGTGAGAAATCAAGGCTTAAGAAGAAACTTAAGAAGTTAATATGATGCTGAAACTTTAAGTGTGTTTTGTGTTTTGAAATGTTTTGAAGTGGAATAGTTTTTTGGTTAAGTTGGCTGTCTAGATGTGGTAAATGTGGGTGTCGTTGTTGTAGTAGGCTGCTGTTGGTATATAGCCTGTATTTTGTAGACGGCCAACTTAAATTTTCAGGGGTCTGATGGTCTGAAGCGTAGTAGAAATGTGTCTAGGTTATGTGTGCTAGTGGCATGTTTTGTTGTATATATGATCCGTGTATGTTTTTTCAAGTGTAGGCGGAACTTAATGTATGTTTATATTAGTATAAATGAAAATGTTAGTTTTTATGTTAGCTTATTGGGTATGTTTTTTGGTAATTGATATGACTTTATATATGGTTTGTGTATTCGTCTAGTTCAAGTAAATATGGTTAGATTATATGGTTAATACATCGCTTGCATTTATTAGTTTTGTACATGAGGTTGTTGCCTTCTTGGCACAAAAACATGTTTATTAATGCCTTTGCTGTAGACATATGACAAAACCTGTGCATACGGCAGTTTCAGTTTACAAAGCCACTGTGGCAATATTATTGTTACATAATATATATATTTACATAAGTGGTGCTGACAGGGGATAATTGTCAGTTGATGTGGATGAGAAAAAGCATGGTCATCAGATTTAACCTGCAATTTTGCATATAATTAAGGAGCATTAGTGGTGGTGGCGTTAGTTTTTTTATATGAATGTTGGATCATGCATTTACTTACTTTTGTCTGAATGCCTAGTCTTTTTTGGTTTTTTTTGTCAATTTGGTTTGTCTTGAAAAGTGTGTGCGTTTAGTGCTTGGTTGGTGTTAGGATTTAGAAAATCCTGGTATTAAAGTGTCGGTCACCTCAAGTATATGTAATCGTTAGAAAGCTCGTAGTCGTAGTTATTTTATGTCAAGTAGTAGTTAGTCAAGTAACACCGTGGAGAGAGGACCGTGGTCTTTACCCAGTATGCCGATCCACGCCCGTTGTGTGGCGTTTTATTGTAAGACTATAAATACTCTCTACCTCCCAAGGTAAAGAGTTGGAGCTCATAATAAGAATTTTCTTTCTCTCACTAAAGTTCCCAAACCTCTAACTTTCTCTCTCTAAAACTCATCTCTTATACGCCTAAGTATGTTTGTGTTATGATGTGTATGTGAAATCCAATATGTTACAATTGGTATCAAGAGCCATGGTTAGATCATCTCTTACATATCTTTGGATTTCTAGTGGTTTTTAGGTGGTTTTGAGTTTGAAAAAGTTTAGTGGTTTTTGCATCATTTGGTTGATTTCTAGTGTTAAAGTTTGGATTTTGATTGTACTTTTGTGTTTAGAATCATCACAAGTGTTTAGGTTTTGATTTAGAAGGCTTGAATCATCGTGGTTGGGTTGTTTTTGGATTGAAAAGTGTGTTTTAAAGTTTTTCTCTAGTTAGCGACTTGAGCTACGGACTTCATTTCTTAGTAGCGACTTGGTTTGTAAAATTGTAGCGAGTTGTAGTATGTTTTGGTAGCGACTTGGTGCTTAGCGACTTGTCTATTGAGACAAGCCGAAAAACAGTACACTTAGTGGATTCTCCACTACGGGTAGCGACTTGGTGACGGTAGCGACTTGCTTTCAATTTTGATAGCGACTTGTTCTTTAAGTTTCGTAGCGACTTGGTGCTAGCGATTTGGACCTTAGCGAGTTGCTATTTAGTGACTTGATCTCATAGCGACTTGGTACATAGCGACTTGCTGTCAAAATTTGTAGCGACTTGGGAACTTAGCAACTTGCTTTGTCATTACTTAGCAACTTTGTACTTAGCGACTTGTTCAAGGATTCGTAGCGACTTGGTTGACTTTGTGTGTATACGGTTTTCTCTTGGTTTAGTAAAATCCGTGAAAGATTCTATTTCCGGTTTAATCATTGAGTTATAAAATTCCGTGATTATCTGTCAACATGTCTACCAACGTACTTACAATCATCTCCACTTGCTTGAGGATGTTCAAGCAGTGGTTCGGATACAGTCCACCCATGCTTGATAGAACGGACTCGACTCTTGGGCTCAAGAATCAGTTATACTTTGTCTTGGAAAGGAAAATGGAGTCAACATTCTCAAATCGATTGATGAAGGACCGTATCTAGTTGAGACTACTAGAGACATAATTGATACAGGTGAAGATGGAACAATGATCTATGGAATAGACAGACCAAAGACGTATGATGAGCTCAATGATAAAGAGAAGAAGAGATTCGATGCGGATATCAGGGCTTCTAACATCATATTGCAAGGTCTTCAAAGACATCATAAACTTATCAATCACAACCTGCGAAGCCAAGGTATGGGATAATGTCAAGATGCTTCTTTAAGTTCGAATTAACTATGGAAGATAGAAATCAACTCTATGATGAATTTGAGCACTTTAAGATGAAACCTGATGAGAGTGTCTATGAGTACTATGTAAGATTCCATAAGCTTGTGAATGACATGAGAAACATCAGAATGACTATGCCAAACATTCAGTTGAACTCAAAGTTTGTGAACAACATGAATCCCGAATGGCATAAGTTTGTCACCTTTGTGAAGCTAACCAAAGGATTGAAGAATACAAACTATGAGCAACTCTATGCCTTCCTTCTTCAGAATGAGAGACATGCTATGTTTGAAAAAGGATTCTTGATCAGTTCAAAACTAACGAGGAGAGACAAGCTCATCAAATGATTCAAATGCTTTCTACTCAAACATTGGAATTACCACCAAAGCATCTCAAGTTATACCCATGGGTGATGGCAATCACAAACTCATTCTCGATCCTATGTTCAAACAAGCGATCTGATGCATCCGTTGGAAACTTCATTAGTCAACTAGCTCTCATGATCAGTCAAAACATGAACACTCTCTCACACACCAACAACAACCTCAGAACAACATCCAATCCACACAATCAAGCCCTTTATCGGAGATGGGAAGGTTATGGTGCAGCCAGTTCAAGAAGGCGATACGATCAGAGAAGGGGTGGAGTAGGTGGAGGCTATGGTGGAAATCAGAATCGAGGAAGGATTGGAAATCAAGGACAAACTAAGCCTATCAAATGTTACAACTGTGGTGGTGAGGGACACATTGCAAGGAATTGCACATCTCCAAAATGTCCTCAGAATCTTGAGTACTTCAGGGGATAAGATGTTGCTAGTGCAAGCTCGGGACAATGGAGCAGCTTTGGATGAAGAGGATTCTTGTTTCTTCTTTGAAGGGAATGCTAAGACTTATGATCTGATGTTGATGAGCGACCAATTCGGAGATAGGTCATAATCATCAGAATGCCTTTCAAGTTCTGATTGTGATGCATTTGATTCGATGTAGATGATGAACCTCTGCTCAAACAATCTTCATGGCTAGCATCTCACCTATGGTTTCTCCAAAAGTTTCTCCACCACAACAAATTGGTCCATCCAAAGACAAGATAATCTCAGAGGTATTAAAACTATATGATGATGTTGATGGCGAAGATGCATAATGAAGTACAATCTCTTGAGACTTATGAATCAGATATTGATGATATGGGTAATAGCAATGTTGTCCCATATGATCAATATGTGAAGCAAAGTGAAATTGAGATTGTACCAAGTATGCATCTTAGTCAATAATGACTATGTCTTTGATGAATTCACTGCATGTGCCCCTGATGATTCTTTGTCTCGGACGAATGCCTATAAAGAACGTGTTGCTATTTATGAACAACGTGCTAAATTTGAGTTGAGCACCCGTGAGCAAGAAATGGATGACCAAATGCGTACAATCATTAGAAAAAGTAATTTTAGAGAAGTATTAAAACAAGAGTTAAACTCCTTACAAGAAAAGCAAAAGCTGCTAAGCAAAACAAGAACTTCAAGAAAATGTGAAAATGCTTAAGCAAGAATTTAATGCTAAGGAATCAAAACTTTTGAAAGATTTTTCTAATCTGAAAACTTTGAAAAACAATCTTGAAAACAAGTTATGCGTACAAAGGAACACCATTCAACTGCCCACATGATCACTAAGCATAGAGTCTTAAGCGATAAGCATAGCATTCCCTTTATTGAGGAACCAAATCGAAGGTCATTAAAAAGGCTAGAAATGCTCATAAGGTACTTTATGATGGCAATGAAAATCCTTAAACCTAAGCGAAACCTAGTTGCGTTGAGTGCTCTGAGGAAGATAAGAAATCAGATGAAGTCACTAGGGAAAAGATGAACAATAAACTAGATGATCCTAAATGTAAAGTGAAGAAATAACTATCACACCCCATGATTACAAGAAGGAGAATTGGATTTCCCTAAACAAGTTTAAGCCTCAAGGTTGTTAACACCCGAACAAGTGTTCGGAAAAGGATTTAGATAAGCAAAAGCGAGAGAATCTTGTTGTAACAAACCCCCCTTTAGGAAAATGCCTTCACAATGTGTATCCTCCCAATACACCAATGCATTTAGTTCCTAGGACTATTGCCACTAAAAGCAAGACCTTAATCAGTCAATATGTTATTTTTCAACTATTTGTTGATTTTGAGAAAACTTGTAAGAAAAGGATCACACCCACTGGTATAACTGAAGGGAAAGGGGTTTTGAGCAAACGAAAGAATGTTATTTAACTGAAGTCATGCCTTTCTTTAAACAACTAAAAGATCATTTTGAAAGTCTTAAAAAGGGAATGAATTTAGACATTAAAGAAATGGAAAAGGAATTTGATGCAATGATCGTTGAGGTTAGTGACTATGAGAATTAAAATATAATGAGATTGAGAGGAAGAACTTGCATACGAATGAGAATCGATTTAGAATGTATTGCTCAAGATGTGTTTTCACTTGCTACAAATTGTTCCATTAATGCTTCTCAATTTCATGAATTATCTGTTGCTCTGAAAGTCTCCATGATCGTGTCATTGAGCTTGAAAAGATTAATTCTAAATTAAATGAGAAAATTGAACTGGATGATCACGACAATTTGGTTAAACATTTTTCTAAACTAGAGGTTGAGCATTTTAATTTACAACTAAAATATCAACATCTTAAAGAAAATGTCAAAACTTCAAATATCAAGACATCCTCAGATGCTCGAGAGTTTGATCAGGTTTTCAAATAAACAAGCGTGATGAAGCGATTCAAGCTCATTGTAACACGATCAGAAAGTTGAAAGCCCAAATCTCTCAATTAAAGGGTGAAAAGAACAATGACTGGCTCCCAAATGCCTCCTCCTTTAGATTCTCAGAATTCTCAAGCGTTTCATCTTCAAAACTTGGTAAATGCATTACAAAAGGAAAGCGAGAGTTTTCTAGAAAAAATGAAAGGTTAAGCGTCATTTCAATGAGTTATTTGAATCAATAAAGGTCATTCGTAACAAAAATAACGAACAAATAGCTTCATTGCAAAAGGAAATTGAGAATCGAAGAGGTAAAAGGAAAATGCCAATGACCAATGGGGAGAATGATGGATCAAAGGTACCTATTTGTAATAAATATGCTTTGTCAGTGAAATATGTTCCTCCTCATCTTAGGAACAATAAACTTGCAATTCAAACATATTTCTCATCCCTTAAGGATTGTCTAGAATGTCTCCGTGAGATTGTTGAAGAGGATAAGTTAGAGAAACCACTTGATAATGCAATTGGGTATGCATGCTTATATGCCAAATGATCTCAAGAAATTCTAGAATGCTTAATCACAATATGCCCTAAGTCCTTAGGTGAGAGAGTTAATCCTTTGATTCCGTGTTCTATGCCTAGTGCCAAGTATGAAATCCATTCGATGCCCAATGTTATGAATATGAACTGTAGTATACCTTCAAGTAGTTCGGATCTCAACACCTTTAGTGCTAAGAAAGCGAACTCTAGTGTGCCTTCTAGGAGTACAAATCCCACTTCGGTGTTAGAAAGTGAATTCGGTGTGCACGCAAATAGCTCAAATCCGCAGTTTTAAGAAAGTGAACACTAATGTGCCTTCTAGGAGTTTAGATCCTTGCACATCTAGTTCAGGAATGCAAAAATTAGATCAACCAACTAATGTTCCCATTCCCTCTACAGGAGTAATAAGTGACATTAAAGCGGCGGTCAAAGTCTCAAGACAACACAAGGAATGATAGGACCTTGCAAGCTAAGAATGTGCATAGGAAGAGAGTAGAAGAATTATTTGCAAACCTTGTAATGATGTACCTTGATTCTAGTATTAGCCATAAGCGTCTTGTAATTAATTAATTCGATACTATTTGCAAACCTTGTAATGATGTGCTGCTTGATTCTTTACTAATCATGAATGTGGTGTGAATGCTTTGTCTAATACTATCAAATCCCCAGTTAATCTTGTTAATGCAAAATATCATGCTAAGAAGGAAAAAAGGCAAAGGCATAAGAAAGTTAGAAAGCGATGGAAGCCCACAGGAAGAACATTTAGAAAGATAGGTTATCAATGGATACCTTTTGGCCATAAAGTTAATCGAACGCGCCTTAGAAAATGGATGCCTACTGGTAGAACTATTCCCTTAAGAAGTGAACATACTTTGAATAGGGCAAATACGGACACCTAGTACTGCATCTATTCATAATGATTCCATTGCCTCAATTTCTGATATGAATGTTTCTATTTCGATGTGGGTGTTCCAATCACTGTACTAACCAAATGGAACCCATTCTTGCATGGGGATCCCAATTATCCAGTTATCCATTCTTGTCTGTGTTCAAGTGCAGATCGTTCAAATCGTTACGTGGTACCTGGACTCGGTACTTTCCAAGCATATGGAGGTGGGCGATGAACTTTGTGAGCAAATTCATCGAGGCGATTAGATTGGAACGATCATTTTGGTGCAATTATGGGTTATGGAGATTATATTGTTGGTAAAAGTGTTATCTCGGGGTATATTATGTGGAAGGTCTTGGTCATATCTGTTCTCTGTTGGTCAATTCCGATTACGATCTAGAAGTAGCCTTCAGAAAACATACTTGTTTCGTTAGAAAACTGGATGGTAAGGAACTTTTAAGAGGAACACGTGGTTCAAATCTATACACCATCTCTATCGAAGATATGATGAAGTCTTCTCCAATTTTCTTGTTGTCAAAGGCTTCTAAAACAAAGTCATGGTTATGGCATCGTCGTCTCAATCACTTGAACTTCGGCACCATCAATGATCTCTCCAGAAAGGAACTAGTTGTAGGTTTACCTAGAATTAAGTATGAAAAGGATCATCTTTGTTCAGCATGCCAATTGGGAAAAAGAAAGAAGTATGCCTATAAACCCAAGCCTACAAACTCAGTTACAAAAGTTCTTCATACAATTCACATGGACTTATGTGGACCCATGAGAGTGCAGAATATCTTGGGAAGAAATATGTGTTAGTTGTGGTTGATGATTTCTCTAGATTCACCTGGGTAAAGTTCTTAAGGAGAAAGGATGAAACTCGGATATCATCATCAAACTCATCAAACAGACTGAGGTTCGTCTTAACAAAGCGGTCCGAATCATCGAACAGACAATGGGCGAGTTTGTTAACAAACAACTTAGTGAGTTTTATGAGAGTATTGGAATCAGTCATCAAAGAAATGTTCCTCGAACTCCTCAATGAGCGGTGTAGTTGAAAGATGAAATCGAACTCTTGTGGAAGCCGCAAGACAATGTGATTTACTCAAAGGTTCCAATGTTTCTCGGGGTGAAGCCGCCCTTGCATGCTACACCCAAAATCGATCCATGATTCACACTGCTCATGGGAAAACTCCATATGAACTTGTCCACAACAGAAACCTAATCTCTCATTCCTTCGTGTGTTTGGTGCATTGTGTTACCCAACTAATGATGGTCAAGACTTAGGAAAACTAAGAGCAAAGCGAGATATTGGGTTTTTTGTTGGTTACCAAACAAGAAAGGATACGAATCTACAACAAGAGACCCGAAACATCATGGAAACAATTCCGTTACGTTTGATGGTGAGGTCAAATGGCTCTGGACAATCCGATTCGGACCCGCTTCAAAAGCATCCATTGGTTCATCCATTGTACCAAACTCCTCACGGCAACTCCATATGTACCTCCCTCGAAGATGATTTAAAAGCTGTTTGATCCATGTTTGATGAACAATTTGAGCCAAGTAACAATGATATGTCAATCCCATCAACAGAACATCATCTGTCAATGAAATTAACCCTTCGACCTCTATGTCATTAAGCCAATAAGCGCCTTCTTCTAATCAATCTGTTTCATCAACAAATATTCAATCATCAAGTGTACATCATGGAAATGATTCTGATTCACAGGATGAAGTTAATCCCTTTGCTACTCCTGAAGATGCTCCATTTGAAAACATATTTGCTCATGAATCTTCATCAGAACCATCTTCCCGGGGACATCGACTCTGCTACTTGATCCCTCAACAACAGCCACATGAACACCTCAGAAAATGGACTCACGATCATCCATTAGACAACATCATTGGAAATCCCTCTCGTCCGGTATCCACGGAAACAACTTGCAACGATGCCTTATGGTGCTTCTTCAACTCCGTACTCTCTAAGATCGAACCAAAAGATGTTAAATCAGCCATGAATGAAGGCAATTTGGTTCAATGCCATGCAAGAATAAATTCATGAGTTTGATCGACTTGATGTATGGGAATTAGTACACCTCCAGTTGTGCTATGATCATTGCTCTAAAATGGATCTTCAAAGTGAAACTTGATGAGCATGGTGATGTGTTAAAGAACAAGGCTCGTTTGGTTGCTAAAGGATACCATCAAGAGGAGGGTTTTGACTTTGAAGAATCTTTGCTCTGTTGCTCGTATCGAGGCAATCAGAATCTTCTTGGCTAATGCTGCTAGTAAGAACATGATAGTCTATCAGATGGATGTAAAGACGGCATTTCTGAGCGGAGATCTTAAAGAAGTCGTCTCGTCGGCCAACACGAAGGCTTTGTGAATCAGAGCATCCTACTCCGTTTATCGTTTAAAGAAGGCTCTTTACGGTTTAAAGCAAGCTCCAAGGGCATGGTATGATACACTATCAAAGTTTCTTCTATCCACTGGATTCAGCAAAGGAAGCGATTGATCGACATTGTTCACCGGGAAGTCGAGGCAAACATTTAATTCACGTTCAAATTTATGTTGATGATATCATCTTTGCCTCGTGACCCCAATAATGTGACTTGTTTTCAAATGAAATGGGTTCTAAATTTCAAATGTCAATGATGGGACAAATGTCATTTTCTTAGGATTACAAATTTCTCAAAGTTCCGGAGGCATTTTCATAAATCAATCTAAATATGAAATTGAAATTTGGGATTTGATTGGTTTGATTCAAAACGTTGAACTTGATTGAAACTAGATGAGGACCACTCAGGGATCATGGTAGACCAAGCGAAATATCGTAGTATGATTGGATCCCTGATGTACCTCACAGCTAGTAGACCGAACATCTTGTTATTTGTTTGCATGTGTGTGCTGATACCGGGCTAAGCCTACTAAAAAGCACCTTGAAGCGGTTAAACGGGTCTTTCGGTATCTCCAAGGAACCAACATGGGACTTTGGTACCCGAAGGACACCGGTATGTCACTAACGACCTATGCAGATCTTTGATCATCACGGGATGTCAAGATACTCGTCGAAGTACGTCTGGAGGTGCTCAGTTTTTAGGTGATAAGCTTGTGAGTTGGTCTTCAAAGAAGCAAATGACTACTTCTATTTCCTCTCAGAGGTTTGAATACATAGCCATGTCATCTTGTTGTGCTCAAATCCTATGGATGAGATCCCAATTATCTAACTATGACTTTGAATTTAACAAAATCCTACTCTTTGATAATAAAAGTGTTATTGCTCTCTCATGCAATAGCATTACAACACTCTAGAGCTAAGCACATCGACATTCGACATCATTTCATCTGGGAACAAGTTGAAAAAGGTGTAGTGGAACTATACTTTGGGGATGAATACCGGTTAGCGAGACATCTTCACCAAAGCTCTTCCTAGAAAACGTTTTGAGTTTAACCTTCCACGACTTGGTCTTAAAAGCCTACAACGAGAACTCTCAAAGCGCCCAAAGGGAAGAAGAGGAGTAAAAGGTTTCCTTCATCTATCTCTTGTAAATATCTATTCAAAAACAAAATACAAAATTACAAAACCTTCAAAAATCAAATAGAAAAATATAAAACTTTCAAAATCCATAAAAATTTGAAAAATTCAAAAAATCCTGAAATATATATATATATATATATATATATATATATATATATATATATATATATATATATCCTTTGTCATACTTTTCTCGATTAAATGTATCTAGGTCTTAATCTGTCATTCAAAAGAATGATACGGGACTTTAGGCGTTGTTAGATGTGTTAAAAAAAATTTTTGGGAGAAAGAAGAAACAATGGTTTATTGTCATTTTGATAACCGCTTTTCAAAGAAACAGCCATGCTTTATCTTGTTTTTCAAATCTCATATTCGATTCTATAAAAACAATTTCTTACTATCTAATGAAAACTAATTGCTTTGAAAAATTACTTTCGAGACTCTATTTTTGAAAATCATCGTACCTAAGGTTGTCAAAAATATCTATCTCTCAATCAAATCTTATGTCATTGATTGAAGGGAGAATGATTTTCAATGAAATCAAAAGTGTATTTTTCAAACAATGGTACCAGACCTTGGTTACTACTATGTTTTCAAAAGATATTCAAGCATGTTTAATCTTTGGAGTCTAAAGTCTCAAATTTGATCCTTATCGGTTAAGCGTTTTCATAATCAAGTCAAATTCTCCTTAAAAGCTTTCAAAATCAATTTAAATCTACAGAGATCACAAATCTCAAATGATTTGATAATTGTGATCGGGGAAGAATTTGTGATGTAAATTGAATTTAAAGCGATAATTTGATAAATGGTTTTATAAGGATGTACATGATCCCTCGCATGTGACAAACGATTTCAAATTCTCCATGAACATGTTGAGGGAAAGCATCTATTTTAGAGCATCTATTTTAAACAATCTATTTTAAACCTGAAGATTTGAAGCGTTGATCAGTGTGCGGGTTCCCTCTTGTATGTGCAAAACTCTTTCAAACCTCAAGGCATATATTGAGGGGGAGCAAGCTTATGAAAACCTCATCCTTCCCTAATATGCTTTATCTACGTGTTTTGATCGGGGAAGTGATGTTGATATCTTTTAGAATATGGTAATCAAAGAAGTTAACTCTTTCTCTTTTCAAGTGTGCAAAAGATTTCATACACTTGATACATGTTGAGGGAGCTCTTGTTCTAAAAATATCAAAACAATTAGTACAAAATGATTTGATAATATATCATAAGTATCTGGATTGATTTTCAAATGGTTTTCAATTGGTTCCTATGGCGGATGAACAATTCAAAAGACCGACCAACTTTACATTATGTATGGTGATATAAGGACGATAAGGTTAGTATGTGTTCCCATGATCGCGGAGAACGGAGGATCTACCGGGGACAATCCACTAGATAGTGTAGAAGTCCTTAGGTATGATAAAAAAGGAGAAAAATGAAAATATGGGAAGAGTGCGGTGAGGCTGAGCTAGTCTTTGGAATAAACCCAACAAGGTGCTAGTTATGAAGTCTCTGTTAAGCCGAAGGGTTGAAGAATGAAAAATTGAATAGAAAAGGGTGAAACAAATAGCCCTCAATTATTCAACCATAGAGGCGGCCGGGTTCAATTCATATGCTCTTGATGGTAACATCAGTATTGAAGACAAGCGTCATGGACCCAGTGGCCTGCACTAAACTTCCCAAACTACTCAAGTTCCTCTTAAAAGGGCTTGTTTCATTCTCGCGGCAAGAAATTATCTATCGACTTTCTCTAAAGATTGATATTGAAGAAGGAGACCCTCTCTCATCTAGATATAGGATCCAAATATGCACAAATTGAGTCTAGAGCCACGAGATCATCTTTAAATCTCATTAGGACACTTTCAATGAAGACTCTCTGTTTCACACAATGTGGAAATTGAGATTATATCTTATGAGTCCTACGCATTATCCTTGTGGTATTGCAGGAACATAAAGTGATATGCACATACTCACAATGAAGATGGAAAGCCTTCTGGAGCCAACATCAAACAAGCTCTTGGTGGGTGGCATGTGATATCTATCCAATAGATCAACCATGGCGGAAAGAAGCGATGGGGCGATTCAATATTTTGAATCAATCACGGTTCAGTTCGGATTGACGGATACCTTTGAAAAACGGTCGTTGTGCTTAAAAACTCTTTTACGCCATGTCGACCGTGTAAGAATATTTCAAAATAAAAGGTGTTTATGATTGATAATTGATTTTCATTAAAACCTTAGTTGTATTGCAAAAACAATTTCTATTGAGCTACGATTGTTTTCAAATCTCTTTTCATCAATCGTGAATCTCTATTTGGTTCACTCACTCCGTGTTGTCTTCTTTGAGAGGCGTTCGGTTTGAGAACGGCTAGAGCATTTCGAAACCATGTCAAGGAATTCTTGAATATTACACGATCCGCGAGGCGTTACTTGTATTGATCAGAGGCGGTGGGCGTATACCTCAATTCAGCGAAAGTGATCAAAGCGACTTTAGATGCGTTTTGTTGCTAGCTAACGTATGCAGTCGCCCGGCGTTTGCGGTGTCGAGAATGAAGTGGTCAATCCATAGCCGCATGCTCACACAACACATTCATTTCCAAAGAAATCATGATAAGTGCATCAATGACTCACGATATTCATCTCCGTATACCTTTCTGGCTGGCTGCCAATATCATGAATCAACAAAAGCTTCGCTACTCGATAAGAAGAAATCATGATCCGAATGTGAGCATCTAAATCACAACATCACATAATACCAACACCACAAAGGAAGAGTCGGAGATTTAATATGGTGATGATCTCAAAATGGCTCAAAACTTCAGTATCCGTGGATCGATTAAAGACCTCCACTTCGGAATATCCAAACATGCAATAATGAAGAATCAAAGACTACGAGCTCTGAACAAAGAACATGGTCAAAATGCAAGAACAAATTTTATGTAATATCGTTTTGTTCAATGTAATTTCAATATATGTTTGAGGTGACCTCCCTTAGGGGAAGATTGTTAGGATTTAGAAAATCCTGGTATTAAATTCGGTCACCTCAAGTATGTATCGTTAGAAGCTTCTACGTAGTCGTAGTTATTTTATGTCAAGTAGTAGTTAGTTAAGTAACACCGTGGAGGACGAACGGGTCTTTACCCATTGTATGCCTGATCCACAGACCGTTGTGTGGCGTTTTATGTAAGACTATAAATACTCTCTACCTCCCAAGGTAGAGAGTTGGAATAATAATAAATTTTCTTTCTCTCACTAAATTTCCCAAACCTCTAACTTTCTCTCTCTAAAACTCATCTCTTATACGCCTAAGTATGTTTGTGTTATGATGTGTATGTGAAATCCAATATGTTACAGTTGGTGACTTGTTTGTTGTAGACTTTTGCCGGTTACTATATCTTATGTGATAACAGTTGGTGGTGATGTTTTGGCACCTGTCATGAAACAAAAAACCTGTATGTTAATGAGTTTTGCCATGTAGATACTGTGTGAATTTTTTTGAGTAATTTTTTTTTATTATTATTAATTTTTTTTACCTGAAGAAGAAGTGTCTGGATTTTTTGATTGTTCAATGGTTTCTGGAGTTTGGATGCGTTTATGTTGAATTTCCTGTATTGTTGTGCCTGTGTAAAAAAATGATGTGTTAAAATAGTAGATGTAACATTTTTTTCGGTGATTATTGAGTTTTTACCTGAGGATGTTGCTTCAAGCTTTGTTATTCATATCACGGTTTGTCAATTGATTGAGAACAAATTCCGGCGATTCTTGTTTGGAAGTTGTGTTATAGTGAAATTGGAAAATGTGCTTTTTACCAACAATTGCTCTCACTTTTTCTGGGAATACTTTTAGATCAGGGTTTGTATTGGCCTTAAGTAATGTACGCGATCTTCAGCCAATGATATCATCTGGCTGGCTGGTTGTGTAGAATGTCATCATTCTTTGCGATGGTAATACATTATGTACCCTTTAAAATTGTATCTGCTTGCGTAAATTGATTTTGTTAGATAAAGTTATTTAACTATTTTTTTATTTTCCGGGTTTTGCTATGTTTTGTTGGAGATGAAATTGGTCCATGAACTCTGGAGTGATAGATGTTATCATCGTTTGTGAGCTTGATCGAATAGCTGCTGCAGGACTGGTAGTACCATTCCAGTGATGTGTTCAAGCTAGTTATAGTTGCCGGCGAGGTAATCCGAAGCATACTGGATGTTTTTTCAGGTTATAAATAAGTGCTTTAAAGTAATTTTATTAATTATATTTGTATATGTGATATATAATATTTCTTTTATAACTTGTAAATAGTAGTGTCTTATTATTTGCTTACGCATAAGTATAGCGACTTTGTTTTCATAAGCATGGCGGCGGAATCTGTTTAGTAGTTTTTCTTTTTCTTTGTCTTGGAATGGGCATGATTTGCAATGGTGGTTTGGTTATAAATAGAGCTCATTACATTATACATATATATGGTGGGTTAAAATATAGCATTATACAAGCTTTGATTAACATTATCTATGATAATGCAACTTACTCGATTTATATTGCTCAGTTATGGGATTCTTGGGTTTATATAGTAATACGTTGCTGGTGTTGCTAATAGCTGTAAATTGTTTAAGTAGCGTGAAACTCTACAGGATGTTACAGCTATTATTATAGGCTTTTCCAATGCATCGATAGCTTCCTTGTTGAAGGTTTCAGCAAGAGTGCCCCATAGTGTTACTTCAAGAGAGTTGCGGCTGTTTTAAGCAACAAAGTTACATATGTAAAATGTTGTTATGTATTAAATGTGTAGTATCAATGATAGATTTTGTATGCGCACTTACTTTAGGTTCTGTATCTCAATTTTACGGTGAATGACCTGATTTCTGTTTGGGTTGCCAATCTTTTCTTTCTCAGTAGATCGTATGTAGCAACCTATGTAATCTGTTTGCAGGATTATAAAATAGGTTTGTATAAATAAAGTCACACATTACTAATGTAAAAAATACATTATCTATTACCTGTTAGGACTGGATGTGGTTTCTTTGTTTAGTCTTTTGTATCAATGACCCTGGCTGGTAGTTGATTGTAAGAAATAAAAATCAATAGTGTTAAAGCTGTGATCTTGAGTTTGATCAAACTTGTAGAATCTTGTAAATGAAAGTGATGTCTTGTTCTGCAATTTTTGCTGCCAATTTTCTGTTGGGATACATGTAAATCCTGAAATGCGGTAGGTTTTTCCAACCATTAGAATCGGGGCAAAGGGTTGAATCTCACTGGCTTCCATGTTTGCTTGTATCGCATCCCCCTGTTCATATTATACTAATATTAATAGTTAATATTTATTTGATTTTGGAAAGTATAATTTTTTTTTGTTCTGTTTTTTTTTTTGCTTTTGATTATAATAATTGTTGCCGATTACCTGTTTGTCTAATAAAATTGTAAAATCTGTTGTGTCGGGGTGAATTAGAATGTATCCATGCTCGATACACCTTTGCTTCTAATACCTTGTCTCTATCACCTGGTTTTAGATCTTTAATATTTGTTTCAGCCATCCTGAAATCCTAAACAAAAAATTATGAGTTTATGTTAACAAAAACAACATAATATATGGTTAGATTCTATAATGTAAACATAAAAGGTGGTTAAAAGAGGCTTTAATAAGTAATGCATGAGTTATATGTAGTGTTAAAATAAAGGAGAGGTAATTTTTTTTACAACTAAGTTTTTGTTAAAAACCTTTTGTCTTAGAAATCCTGTTTAAAAAGTCTTTATAAACTATATTTAGGGTTGCATTTTGCGCGTGTTCGAGATGAGGTGTAATAAGTATTTTTAAACCATAAGGCGATGTAGCACGTGATAAAGAAACATATAGCTGGCCACGACCAAAAATTGGCTGTGGAAGGTAGACGCCGATTTTGTTGAGAGACTGCCATTGGCTTTTGTTGATTGTCATAGCGTAGCAAATCTTAACCGGGAACTGTTTTCTTTTGAAAATGAAGGGATAGTTTGGATCTTTGTAGGTTAGAGGGATTATGGGAATATAGACTTTTTCTCCAATCCTTGTGCCCGTAATTATCTCTGCTTCAATGAGTTTTGATGTCACACCCCCAAATTAGCTGTTTTGCAGCGGAATGGAATTCCTGGGGGACGACTGTCATAGCATCACAGTTACAGTTATATCGAACGACCTAAAGTGTGGTTTGGAAAATACATCGTTTGATTGAGTAGAATAATCGAGTTTACAAAGTGTAGGTCCCAAATGAAAATCAACGTGTGCGGAAATAAGTTTGATACAAGCCAAACGATGTTTTAAAAGTGTATAAATCCCAGGCAGCGTCGTCACTGACTCTATGATAAATCCTTATGCATGCCATGAAGTGTATGCCTTAGATACCTGAGATAAAACATGCTAAAAGTGTCAACACAAGGTTGAGTGAGTTCATAGAGTTTGTGTTGAAATGTAAAGCCTTTCCAAAATCGTTTATGCGCAAAGGCATTATTAAATCCACTCAGTTCAAGTTCCGCCCATACAAAACTTGCAACCTGTGTGTTCACAACCCACTGCCAAAATGTGTATAGTTTATGTTCAAACATACATCGTCAAATGAATTCACAAAATAGTGCATAACTTAATGTATCAATAGTTACTTGACATAACACATAATTCGTATAGTTTCAAATCGTTCCAAGGCCATTAGTTCATGTTTGTACCAAGACCGCGAGTTCAACATTATACCAAGACCATTAGTTTAATGGTTATACCAAGACCATTAGTTCAATGATTATACCAAGACCGCTAGTTCAATGATTATACCAAGACCACTAGTTCAACGATTATACCAAGACCGCTGGTTCAATGATTATACCAAGACCGCTAGTTCAATGATTATACCAAGTCAATTAGCCCAATGATTTATGATGATATAATGGCAATACTGAAATGAGGCGCAACCTCTAACCGCGACTAGTGAAGTGATGAGGTTTAAAGAACAAGGGTTTTTCCTAATACCCTAGGTTTTTATTTCAAAACCTTGATTAAGAGTATACTAGGGACAGGATGAAATGGTGGGGAAGTATTCTTTTTTTTTTCACTAATGAATATGTGTAGTATGTGTAGTTTGTTTAATAATAAATCATGTAAGTATTATTGTGTGCATAGGATATTTTTGTACTCAAATATGGTTGAGTCATACCTCTTTGTCGACATACATAAAAAATAAAAAGGGGTAGTGCATTTTCTTATATGATATAATGTATTTTGTATAAGAAAAAATATAATTGTTTAAGTATAGTTGGTAATGTGTATATATTTTTAACAATTTAGGGTAGCGTTAGATAAAAATAAATTTTAACGGAACAAAATAAAATATATCAAAGTCATAAAAATTATAAAAATACATTTCTTACAAAAATTGAGTGAAATAATGATTATCGAGTAGTATTCTTAAAAACCGTCGTAATTATATAAATATAACAATTTATATACAAAATAAATTTAAAACACAGGGTAAACTAATAATATTATTTTTATAATCTTAATATGAGTATAAAAATATATCAAAATAATTTTTGTAAGTGTCGGATCAAATGTTCAAAATAAATGATTACGCGATAGCGTTTATTTAATAGGAAATTATACGTTCAATGAAAAATGCAAAACCATGCATGAACTAATATGACGATGATGTTACTTAATGATATGTAGACTAATCCTAGTCTATATGAAATGTCCTCGATGATATGTTCATGAATTCGCACCTAAACCATTAAGGTTACGCGAATTTGATACTCGTAAGCCTAGTTTCTGAAAAATGAATAGTGACTCATGAATAGTGATTTTCTCCGGAATGAATAGTGTTTTGTGAATAGTAAACTTTTGAAATACGTTCTCGAATATCGACTTCAAAAACGATGAATAGTAAAATGATGAATAGTACTTGAATGAATAGTAAATTCAGAGATGAATAGTAAAATTTTCAAAGTTTGTAAAATGACCTGAAATTACGAGTTGTCACATTTGCCCACCCAAAAAAGAATTCAGTCCACGAATTCATTTGTGTTGGTTCTCGGTTTAGGGTTTGATGTAGCAAACTTTCCCATTTTGACAAAACCCTCAAAACTTTTAGGTAACCAATTCTTACTTAATCACAACTCATCAAACGAGGCTGTCATGAGATTAGGCTAAATTGGTTTGAAGGAGGCCTTTAGAAAATTTGGCTCGATGCAGTTGCACACATATGAGACTACTACTCCCTTCATTGCATGATTCTCTTGAATTAGACATAGGTGATCATTTATGTATAATTTAGGAGTAACAATGCAATGCTTGGACTAATCGACTCATATGATGTTTAGTGTTGAGTCATAAACCCGCATGTATAATGAGTATGCACTTATAATGATATGATGAGATGCTATGATGATGTAGTTATAGTCTAGTGTCAATGATGCAACCTAGTTCTCATAACCGTGCTCACGATACCAATCTGTCACACCCCAATTAGGCTGTTTTTTGTAGCGGAATGGAATTCTCGGGGAGACGGCTATCATAACATCCTTGATTACGATTTATATCGAACCACTAAAGTTAATCGTTGGAAAATACATCGTTTGATTGAGTAGAATAATGTGAGAGTTCAAAGTGTAGGTCCCAAATGAAAATCAACGTGTGCGAAAATAAGTTTGATACAAGCCCAACGATGTTTTTAAAGTGTATAAATCCCATGTGAGACGCGTCGTCACCGCGACTCTATGATAAATCCTTATGCATGCCATGAAGTGTATGCCTTAGATACCTGAGATAAAACATGCTAAAAAGTGTCAACGCAAAGGTTGAGTGAGTTCATAGAGTTTGCGTTGAAATGTAAACCTTTCAAAATCGTTTATGCAGCCAAGCATTGTAAATCCACTCAGTTCAAGTTCCTCCCATACAAAACTTGCAACCTTTGTTCACAATACTTTATAAAATGTGTATAGTTTATGTTCAAACATACATCGTCAAATGAATTCACATAATAGTGCATAACTTAATGTATCAATAGTTACTTGACATAACACATAATTCGTATAGTTTCAAATCGTTCCAAGGCCATTAGTTCATGTTTGTACCAAGACCGCGAGTTCAACATTATACCAAGATTATTAGTTCAATGGTTATACCAAGACCATTAGTTCAATGATTATACCAAGACCGCTAGTTCAATGATTATACCAAGACCGCTAGTTCAATGATTATACCAAGACCGCTAGTTCAACGATTATACCAAGACCGCTGGTTCAATGATTATACCAAGACCGCTAGTTCAATGATTATACCAAGTCAATTAGCCCAATGATTTATGATATAGAAACTCTAAGTATTGCAATATTGTTACTTCGTATGACTAAACTTTCAGTTCAGATAAACACATAGTTTGCAAATAGACATGAATGTCATAAAAGTTGATGAGCATGTATCTCCCCAAAAAGTAGTATAAAAACAATTGAAAATGGGGCTATGGAAACTCATTTGGTGCAATGTTTATGATGATATAATGGCAATCTTGAAATGGTAGCAACCTCTAGCGACTAGTGAAGTGATGAGGTTTAAGAACAAGGGTTTTCCTAATACCCTAGGTTTTTATTTCAAAACCTTGATTAAGAGTATACTAGGGTTGTGAAATTAACTTGTCTTGAAATTTTTTTGGTTTCCTTGCTTCTTCTTCCTTATGGCCGGTTCTAGGATGAAATGGTGGGAGAGTATTCTTTTTTTTTTCACTAATGAATATGTGTAGTATGTGTAGTTTGTTTAATAATAAATCATGTAAGTATTGTGTGTACATAGGATGTATTCAAATATGGTTGAGTCATACTTGCTTTGTCGACATACATAATATAAAATAAAAAGGGTAGTGCATTTTCTTATATGATATAATGTATTCGTATAAGAAAAAGTATAATTGTTTAAAGTATAGTTGGTAATGTGTATATATTTTAAAAATTTAGGGTAGCGTTAGCTAAAATAAATTTTAACGGACGGAATAAAATATATCAAATTCATAAAAATTATAAAAATACATTTCTTACAAAAATTTAGTGAAATAATAATTGTCGAGTAGTATTTACAAAATTAAACCAATTATATAAATATAACAATTTATATACAAAATAAATTTAAAACACGGTAAATAATAATATTATTTTTATAATCTTAATATGAGTATAAAAATATATCAAAATAATTTTTGTAAGTGTCGGATCAAATGTTCAAAATAAATGATTACGCAATAGCGTTTATTTAATAGGAAATTATACGTTCAATGAAAAATGAAAAACCATGCATGAACTAATATGACGATGATGTTACTAATGATATGTAGACTAATCCTAGTCTATATGAAATGTCACCGATAATATGTTCATGAATTCGCGAAACTAAACCATTAAGTTAACCTTGAATTTGATACTCGTAAACTGGTTTACGAAAATGATGAATAGTGACTCATGAATAGTGATTTTCTCCGAGAATGAATAGTGTTTTGTGAATAGTAAATTTTTGAAATAAGTTCTCAGAATATCAAATCGACTTCAAATTTAAGAATAGTGTTAGATAGAATAGTAAATTCCCGAGATGAATAGTAAAATTTTCAAAGTTTGTAAAATGACCTGAAATTACGAGTTGTCACATTTGACATGAGATTCTTGACTATCATTCTTGTTCCATTGCAGAGTCCTCCGCCTAGGTTGACGTTTCTGAGTAGCATGATTGGAGCTCCAATTTTTAAGTGAAGAGTGTTTGGCGGTAAACTTGGGAATTTGAAAGTATTTAGGTACTCTGGTGGATACAACATTTTAATTGCGGCTCCATCTTTTCCAACTTGGATTGCTTCATCCGTACTTATGTACGTTGTAGTCTCACCTGTAAGCATTGATAATACCTTTTCGTTTATAATATCTGCCGTTTCATTTTTGGGACAAACAATAGCCTTCTCTTGTTATAGATGTGCTATTGGATTTTTTAATGTTTCTTTGTCATAGATGAAATCGATCAGTGTTTGTATCCCATCTTCGTTATTTGGGATAAGATATTCAGTAGGAATCGTCACCCATGCAGCATCTTCTCTATTGCTTTGATCAGGTTCTCCAACTTTTCCATCACCTATATTGAGCAACCATGAAGAGAATTCCTGAACTTCTTTTTTTTGGTTTTCATTCGTGATTTTGCAATATAGCATGTTTTGTTTAAGCGAATATTTTGCAAGTATTGCCAGAGGTATGATTCATTATCGATGAGTTGATTATTTGTTCTTGAACCTTTTTTTTCACAAAGTGTTTGCCAATCACCACCCAACATGATTGTTTTGCATGGCGGTTTTGCTTGGATGTCGAGTATATCTTTAAGTGTTCTGTCTAGTGTCTCAAAACAACGTCGGTCATTCATTGGTGCTTCATCCCATACTATTAACTCAGTTTCATTTAGCAACTTCGCCATCATTGTGTTTTTATTTATGTTGCAGATTGATTCCTCGGTTAATTCTAATGGCAATTTAAACCTTGAATGAGCTGCTCTTCCAGATGGGAGTAACAAAGGCGCAATACCTGATGATGCAACAGCATGGAAAAATTTTCCGTCTGAGCGTAAGGTATTAATTATTGTCTTCCATAAAAAAGTTTTACCTGTTCCGCCATGTCCATAGATGAACACCAATTCTTGTTGCTTGTTGTTTGATGCAGAAACAATGAGATCGTAAATTCTTCTTTGTTCTTCATTGAGTTTGGACACAGATAGAGCAACATCCTCTTTTAATTTTGGACGGTTGTAATTTTTTTCTTCCATCAGAAGCCTGTTTTGTAAATCATTGAGTAAATGTGTTGAAGGCAATGAAAAATAGTAATCTTGCACTGATTTCGAACATCCATTGAGTATGAATTCTATTTCATACATAATGTATTCTTTTACCTCTGGTTCATTGAGGTGTAGGTTTCTAACATGGGACATTTCTGCAGCTTTTTCTGGAATATCATCCGCCATGGTGTGCCAGTATTTTTCCCACAAATGTATTGGATCTGTGACCTCACAATACATTAGGATATGAGCGAACAATGTACGGATTTGTGAAGCAGTTGCTGACAATGATGCTTCTTCCAGGGCTATATCCCGTTCTTTGTCGTCTTCTAGTAGGCCTAAGGCTTGACACGCTGCACGATAAGTTTGGAAGACCTGATTATTAACAGTGCGTACATCAATAAATGATTTGCAGCCTTTCTGGTGTGGTAGCAACATCCGAAAATAAAAAAGTTCACCTGCAGCTGGATGCACATATGCAAGGCGGCCGATCAAATACTTGTTTTTATGCTGCCTACGCTTCCAAGTCTTGGATGTTTCATACCAAACATATTCAGAAGGAAAATATAAATATGTTAGGTGTTTGCCGTCATCATGCAGCTGATTGTATGTAAACCATTATGTCAATGTTGTTAGTCTTCTGCCTTCATCTGTCATCACATCTATTAAAGCCTCTTTGTCACGAAAAGTAATTGTTTGCATATTTTGCAGGTGTACAGCCAAAATCTGGACCGCCGGCTCTCTATGATGTATAGGAAACTTAAGTATTCTCCAGCAAGCTTCGTGCGGACAGATAAAACGACCGTCAATGAAATTTTTAATTTCATCAATGCAATATTTAACCGCCGATGATGTTGTTTCCTGGATCCTGCGTCGGTTTGGTATCCAGTGAAATCGATATAATGCCTTTAGAGATGTATTTAAAAAGATACTTTATAAGCATGCTCCATCCACAATATTTGACATTTATGTAGCATGAAACATCACGACAAAGGCGATTGTAAGGTACGGCGTAGCGTTATCGGTCGAACTCTCCTTTTGATACATCTGGTGATGTGTTCCTTCTCTTATAATGTCACGCCAGACTTCATCAAAATAAGTTGTTTTGATTATATTTTTTGGAAATTTTTTGCATGCACCATCTTCCATACATGGAAATGACGGTTAGCATTTCCACACGGGCCATGCATCTCCAGTGCGCAACAACTCCAATAGCCTGGATCCGATGTTTTATCGGGTAACTCTTAGAAATGAACTTCAACTTTTTTTATATTTATATCTTTAGAGTTTATCCATAAGAGTGTGTGACAGTGTGGAAGACCACGTTTCTGAAATTCAATTGTGTAAAGCACTGTAAAGGGAAAAAAAAGAAAATTAGAAATTCAGCTAGTGATATTTGAATCTATAATTTTCTTGGTTTTTTTTTCTTGTTAAAAAAGAAAAAACTTTGTTTATGTCATACCTCACAATACGGCGTCCAAAAATCCTTTTCGTTTTAGGACATGTATAAAATCTTCAATCTTTTCAACTACGCGCGCCACCACATCATTTCTATCGAAAGGAGTATGTCACGAATATTTTTCATGTGTCTTTTGATCTCTGGCCAATTGATATTGCATGTAAATGTAATGAAAAACTGTGGATTTCAAGAACGACATATGGCAAGTGGCATGGTAGTGGTATACATATATCTTGGTCCACACAATGGAAGCTTGATGGGAGAATAATCCTTTTGCCTATTTCATAGTAATTTGACATTGCATCACATATACACTGGAACATTAAAATCGCATGTTATTTGCTTAGACACCGTATAAAAATCAAGCCATCCGCTCTAGTGTACTGATGGACCAAAACAACATCTTTGCTTGAATAATCTACCACTTCTGAATATGTGACCATATTCGTCAAAACGTTCATGCAATTGATACATGTAGTACTCATTCATAGATAGTTTTTTCCGTTTCCTTCGTGCTTTCACACCTGACAGTGTCATTTTTATATTGTAGCCTGGTTGCCCGTATACAAAGAGAAGAGGAAACTGAAGAGACATATATGAGCTATGAAGCTTGTTGATTCGCTTAGGGTGCTTGTCTTTATATTCTATCATGACGTCATAGTCGGTTTTAGTATTTGAACCGCTTTCAAATACTATTGCTCCAAGGGTGCCAATAGAAGGAAGCGCATATTCTTTTATACCAACAACATTGTAAAGCTGGATTTTTAAATCAGGTATGTTACCTTCGTTGCATTTATCTCTGGCTGTTCTGAATATTTTCACCAATTCATTGTGAGTATCCAAGATTTCTATTAACCTTTGCACAATCTGAGGTTTTAGACCGCTGTCATTTTCACCACCAAAGGGTTTCAATCTTTTTGTGACTTCATTTTCTGTATCATAAATATAAAGTTGAAAAAATCTTGGGTCATTGTAAACCCTAAAAATGTAAAACAGGTTAAAAGACTATTTTGCCCTCTAAATTCAAAATCTTAAAAATAAATATGTGTTATCGTGGGTAAATTCAATCATTAAATAACTAGTTAGGTACTGTCATGATATTACGCATTTGGTACGCCAAAATAAAAGTCAAGCTTATAACAAATGGGTGAAACTCAAAACACTTATGCAAGTATTCGGCCAAGCCCAAGTTTTTAGCCCATGATTCCTTTTTCTTGTTAACCGATTATCACCATAAGCCCATGGTCGTTTGTTTTGTGAACCGATTACCACAAACCCACATAGTCGACATGTATATAAACATCACAATCCCTCCATAGACCCTAGTTTCTCAAAGTCTCGATATAGAGTTCTTGTTTTCTTCTTCTCTTCCATTAAATTTGCTACTCTTTTGGTTTCGGTGTGATCTTTGTCCGAGCAGCTTGCTAAGGTATATCAAATTTTCCTTCTTCTAAAAAAAAAAACTTTTGCATGCGGTTTCGTCAAACATGGAACCTGTGAGATATGTAATAAACCATACGAATGAATAATGGTCATGCGTTAAAGTCTTTGAGTAACCATGCGAATGAATAAGAATCTTGTGTAAACCTGTGATCGAATCATATATATATATATATATATATATATAGATATATGTATCATGCATTTGTTATTCATGATTTGAGAAACTCATATATAGTGTGGGACATGTATCATTAACCGTATAACAAGTAGTAGACCATGTCGCCACATAAAATTACGAATATGATGTTGTAAATATTGAGGTTGACGCATGTTTATGCAAGTTCTGAATGTGTTTTTGAGCTTAATAACTATATCACAATTCCGCCGTCACGGGTAACATGTACATGGGTCGATGCATGGTTTGTAGGGTTACGAATGTGTCGATATTTGAACCGTAAATAAACATGAGCATGGGACTCATGGGTCGCGTTAATAAGCTAAACGTTGATATAAACAATACGCATCACATTAATCTAATGTTGTAGCATGCATGTCTTTCCTATCAAAAATCTTTTAAAACAGCTTTGGTGATCGAGTATGTAGGTTAGAATCATGTAGTGTTGATTTAATGGTTAAGTGTTTGTGTTGTCGGGTGGTTAGTGAGTCGGAAACAACATGTTGTAAAGTGTGATTTTCATTTGAGTTGCATATAAGATCGAAGCAAGGCAAACGGGTAAACTTTGGTCTCGTTAACCTAGTTGTGAATGGGTCGACATGGTGTGGTAGTTTGTGTAAACGCATGCATGATTTTTGGTTCACTTTCTGTTCGTCTTTCCCACGTTACAGCCCAAAAGATTTGTCGTTAAAAACAGTAGCATGTCAATTAAATACTCTTTAATATGGGGCTAAAAAAAATCTAGAAAACCCTAGGTCATAAATAGGAGTCGATTAGGGTTAAAAAGCTGGGTGTGATAGTCCGTTATTTCATGTGAGAATAGTAAGTTTTGAGGCCATTAATAACTGTTGATCAAGTGTATAACGAGCTAGTATTAAGAAGTGTTGTAAGCATGCGTGAGTTATGATTTTGTGTAAGAACTAAGTGTCATGGATTAAAGTAATGTATGCATGGTCTCATAAGGTTGGCTAATTAATGATTAAAACCCTAAAACATTGAAATTACGTAAGTACTAAGAATAAGAATATACTTACAATTCTAAGATTTGAATGCGATAAATCCGTTATAACTTTAATGATGCTAATAAGTGTTAAACAAATCATAATCCGTGTAGATTCCGTTGAGGAGACGCGACGTTATATCTTCGTGATTCACTCATTGGCTTTGCTCTCATTTGCGTTAAAGGTACAGATATTGACCTTTTCATAAAGGTTCCTTATGACGTTTTCTTTTTGTCAACTTTTCTATTTCGATTATTAGGGTTTCCTATGCCATTGCTATGAACCTTTCGATTATTTGATCTCATTTGCTTGTTTGAAACACTGCTTTATTGAATCATGCAATATCCGATTTGGAAGCGTTATGTTAGAAAGACTTTGATATGCACATTTGTTGAACCTTGCTATATTTGATTATGAACTTCTGAATTGTGAACAATTGGTTATGAAAGTCTGATTATGAAAGTATGATATGTGACTTACGACATTAACCGACTCAACTTTTGAACATGAACCTTATGATATGAATTATCGATATGTTATTTATCGTTGAACTTTGTGTTTGATTATGATCTGTGTCATTTATGACAATCTGTTTGACCTAAGTTAGTTTGACACCTGAGCCAAATATTTCACTAGTCATGGGGGTTCCATGTCCGTGTCGATGATGCACCTCGACATGACTCACGAAGGCGGTAGTGATGTTACGCCCGTCTTTTACATTATCGATTATGAGCTCGCTATATATTGTATTGCCCTATCTGCATGCATTTAGGTATGGATGCATCCTAGATCGATTCGTTATCGATATGTTTCACGGTGATGATGTAGGTATGCAATGCAGCGTCTTCACAAAATTCGGGACTAGCTACTCCGATTATTTTACGAGGTTACCTTCTGAATAAGAAAAGATAATTCGATGTGATATGTTCCGGGCTCGTGGTAGTTAACTAAATCTTTATAGGTATTTATGTATTAAGTATTCCATGTTGATTGATGTTCAAGTGTTTATAATTATGTGCTAGGCTTATTATATGTTATGATATGTGGTTATGCTTTTGTATGTTTAGTGACTACGAGTACTATATGCTAGGATATGATTAATATGTTTTTCAATATGATTCGCGGTGTCATGATATTATGTTAGTTTATGCGTATGTGAATTCGTGATCTGTGTGAGATGAATGTGCTAGTGTGAAGTTAGTATCCCCGAAAGTTTAGTATGTATGATTGTTCATTAATTTTGTAAACTTTGCCTATCAGCTTAGTTATCACGTTGCGCTTATGATTGATCTACTATGTTTTAGACCTTGCTTATATTAAGGTTTGATCTGGGAAATGGTTTAATTATGACATCTATTTTGATAATTTGCTAATTGCTATACAATGTCTTTTGCTTATTTTAGTTATAGTTTTCCAACTATGTTTTCTATTTGCATGTGTGACTGACATGATTTGACTGCTATTTCCGCTGCTACAATATTGGATTAAGTGTGGTAAATGTAGATTAATTGACTTGTATGAATGCCATGTTTACTTTCTAAAATGTTTCGTTAGCCTTTAGACTTTTCGTTTGGCTTATATGCACTCTACTTGCTGATTTATTATGTGCTTGGTTATTTGATGTGTTTCCATCGTATCATCAATATGCTATGTGTTTGTTCTTATTTGTTATGTGTTTCTTCGAATTTACATTTATTTCGTTTCCGCAGAATCTTCAATGATTCATTATTCTCATTAGTTGTGATTTAGTTATCCAGTATCTTTGTTTTTGTTTAGCTTTTGTTTTGTTATATACTTCAGCGGGCTTTGTAAGCTCACCGCATTTTCTTTTCTGGCGGTATTAAGCATTCAAGATGAGCTTATGGGATAGTGATCTGGGTTGAGTAGAATGAGTGCAAGATTTTGAAATAGGGATCTTAGATTTATTTTGATTATTAAGTTATTTATTTCTTTTTCTTGTAAGTTTTGTAAAGGCTTCCGCTTTTGTATAGTACTTAAGGTTCTGATATGAAACCGTATTTGTGATATCTTTACCCTTGTCGGGTTGGGGTGTTACAGTCATCATTATTGCTGGGCAATAGTGTGCCTATCCAATGGTATATTTGGCCTGAAATTTTGAAAACATATGGCCCTCTTCCATCGTTTATTGACTCATCTATCTGTGCACCAAAAGATGTCATGCTAAACATTTGGTTGTATGTGCGTATATTATCCAGAAACTGCTTATCATTAAGCAGTTCCTTCGAAGATTGTGGAGGTTCTAATTCTTTAGCAAGATAAATTTGCCCTCCTGCACAACACCGATGGTATCTGGGTTTGGTGTCTGAAATATTTTTTTTTAATCTTTCTCCATACCAAAATGCTACATCACAGTATCGACATCTCTGGTCACAGTCTCCTAAGTCAATATATAAGTTGGATACATCTGTCATGACAAAGTAAGTAAACCATTAATACCTTGTGCGTAATAGTTTTATAACATACAAAATGTAGACAAATATTCTTGTAAACAATTGACATCACCTTCAGTATAAGGTACAATGGTGTTTTGGCTTATTGACTTTAATACTCTTTGAGTTATCCGCAACATCATGTGCTCCTTTTTTTTTTTCTTATTTGTTAAGTTACAAATGTTTATCACATTGGTATGAATATTTGATGACAAAATTATGTTAATCATAAAACAATGCATCTGCAGAGTTTACCTGTATATCTTGGTGTGACACTGTTATTGCATATATCTGTGTGCTTCCTTCTATGATGCATTGATGTATTATCTGCTAAAAATTTTGATTTTTTTTTCCTTTTCTTTATACTCGTATGTTAAGGTTTACATCGCTAAATATTTTCTTTGTCGATATGAACCACCTTTATTTGTTCATTGTCAATAAATTTTAGCCAATCACAATGTAATAACTGAAATAATATATCTTCAATCTTTACCTTAGTTTTACTTATTTTAATAGTATAGATTACACATATGTGTATACTTCTTTTTCTCTTGCTTGATGTATGTGTGCGGGTGACTCGGATATTTTTTTTCTTTTGCTCGGGTATTGATAGAACTATTATTTTCATGGGGGCTATATTTCCTTTTTCTTATCTGATGTACCTGTTATTTATTTGGTGTAAGTATTAGGCAAATGGAATGCAAGAACATAAATGATATATGTATAAATTTGGCTGTGGTATTTTGTAGACTATAAGTAGAATATTATCTTACCATTATAAGTAACATTTTGTAATTACATTTTCGCTAGTATTTGTAGGTGCCCATTCTGGATACAAACTTTTTGTAGTCTCGTACATATGTTGTTCACAATATCCCATATACATGTGGGTCCTTTCTTTGTCTTGAACCACCCATCGCATCATCCGGTAAAAAAAAGGTCATTATTGATCTTTTAACTAATGTAACAAAAATATAGGAATTAATAAATTACCTCTGAGTTTTTTAATTTTGTTGTGCGGGGTTATT
The DNA here is from genome assembly GCA_910596185.1 of Chrysanthemum makinoi. Taxonomy (NCBI): domain Eukaryota; kingdom Viridiplantae; phylum Streptophyta; class Magnoliopsida; order Asterales; family Asteraceae; genus Chrysanthemum; species Chrysanthemum makinoi. The sequence continues at coordinate 269,507,125 of OU343220.1, forward strand.
TGAAGCGGATGCACTTTTCTTTTTAATGTTCTATCGACATATTTTTGTGTTTGAGGGTTTTCCTGTTGTAGGTTCCGACATAATTTGGACTGATGTTGTTGTCTTATCATTGGAGGTGCAATGGAACCTGGCATTTCATAAACTTGTGTTCCCCGTGTATTGTACATTTCCGGGTTAACAAATGGGTATTGTTGGTCGGCAGATATATGGTTTATTGTTTGATCAAAAAATGTGGCATTAGCATTTTCTAAATGAAAAGGTGCTTGATATTGATCACCAATATTCTTGGGTTTTGGTTCAACCTTAACCTGGTCGCTAACATTTTGGCCATTCAGGTAATTTTTTACAGCATCAAACGTTAAATGCATTATATTTTAATATGTTTTATATTTATAACTTTTATTACTAACGTAAATAATGGTATTGATGAGGCAAAAGTATGGCAACTTTTATACGTATCCAAACTATAGCAACATATAGTTTTATTAATTAATATATAGAATTGCAAATAAAAAGTCAGTAAAGTAGGCACATAATAGAAAGCAAAATTTATGAATACAAATAAAGATAGCTATTGTTAGATGACATACATAGCAAGAAAAGAAACATTTAAATCAGAATAAGTAGCATCATTGGGTGAACTACAAAATATAGCGGCAAACATATAGTTAAACATCAATACTTAGCAAATGGTACTATGTCTAATCTCTAACTTTTTTGCTTTTTTTTTTTTTTTTTTTTAGTTTTCTGGTTCTTAGCTTGCTGATGAAGATGCAGGCTGCTGATAAGATTTAACCAAGAGAAGTTTCTAGCTTCAAATTTCATATCTTTGGAATGTAAGTTATACAGACTTTATATAGTATGCTTCTGTATAGCGACATTTAATGTGCTAATAAACGTGTAAAAACCTACACATGCACACACATTTATTTCCCCATTAAATGCTCATGTACCCATGTAATGCCACATTGACACTTACATTAAATGTCCACCAATTGTTGTAACAATACGTCATTGCATCCTTTGGGTGACACACCTCCCCATATTTAGTATATATATATATAGAATTAGTAAACAAACTTTTTTAGAGCATCTCCATCAATAACACAAGTTAAACTTTAATTCTGTCACGCCGTTCGCATCAACTTTTAACATTTTACTCCCATCCAAAACACCCACAACAATAACATCTCAAGTTAAACTTTAACATTTGATATTTTCAATTTCAACCCCTAAACTAAAACAAACACTTCATTTATTAAAAACATATCATTAATTTGAAAATATATTACAATACGAAATTTAAAAAAAAAGAAGTTACAACGAAATAAAAAAAGACACTGAAAATTAAACGTTACAACATAAAGGAAATGACGAGAATACAATCTACTGACGAGGTTGCAAGTTATATTTTTTGATGATTCGGTCTTTTTCGTCATTGATCCAAGCCACGACATTTGGATCTTTGCCTTGATAAAACCATAAAAACTTCATCTCCTCCAACCTTGTTATTGTTTCATCTTTTTCTTCTTTGGGCCCGATCGTCGCACGTGCTGGGCGTTTCCACGTTGATCACGATACTCGTTTGCCATAGTTTCGGTCGGAAATAAATTAACGAGCTCGTTCCTCCCGTGGTTCGTCTCCCCAGTGCCCAGCCGTGCTCTCGGATCTTGCTTTCTTGGAAGCCGCGTTTCTTTCCCATGGGCGTGGTTGTTCATCATGACCAAATAAAGCCTCGCTTTGTTGTTTAGCTTGGGACATCGCCGGTTAAATCAACCGTTCCGTCGGTCCCATTTCTTAGAATGACGCAAAACCTCCCAAGCTTCTTCGAGAGCAAACGGTGCTTGTGCTCCTCCGATACAATTGCCGCCCGTTTCATCACATCCATCTCACTTTCCACCTTACATTTGTTCCGTTGAACGCGTTTGTAAAAAGCGTTGAACTTTGTGCCTTGAGTGGTTCCAGGTTTTCCACTTGCTTGACACCATATCCTTGTTGCGCCGTTGAAAGTTGAGTCTATTGAACTCATTTGTGACCCGATACCAAAACGTATATTTGGGTTTGTGCACGCCCACTTTCGGATCCTCACCTTAACAGCTATGTAACACACGGCAAGTAATTCTTCCTCTGCGGTTGCCAACGCCATAAGCGGGTAACTTCTTCATCATCATCGATTGGTTCGGGCTCGGGGTTCTTTGAATTTTTGAATTTCGTTTAACAG